>JAOXNO010000001.1:154357716-154409583 GCA_028565335.1 Limnodromus scolopaceus
CAGGTCCCTCATCAGTTTTGACTCCAGCCGGGCTTTGACCTTTCTCATTCTTCCTTACATATTAGTAATCTATTCGGTAACCTTCCCATTGCTAACCTATTCTTGCTTCAATTTTCCATCTTTTCCCTACAAGAAACATGGGGAGGGACTCTTTATCAGGGAGTGTAGTGATAGGACAAGGGGTAATGGTTTTAAACTGGAAGAGGAGAGATTTAGATTAGATATTTCACTATGAGGGTAGTGAGACACTGGAACAGGTTGCCTGGAGATGTGGCTGCCCCATCCCTGGAAGTGTTCAAGACCAGGCTGGATGGGACTTTGAGCAATCTGGTCTAGTGGGAGGTGTCCCTGCCCATGGTAGGGGGGTTGGAACTAGATGATCTTTAAGGTCCCTTCCAACCCAAACCAATCTATGATTCTATGGTTTTCTGCATGCTTCCTTTTTGCTTTTGAGTTAAATAAACACCAAACAAAAGAAGAAGAGACTTGATTCTTACTTCATTATATAGCTTCACCGTGTCAGGTATATTAAAGTGTCCTTAGCACTGGAGCATATTATACTTTTTGATCACTAAAATTTTTGCTGCCTTGAGTTGACTTTAGACACCTGCCTCCAAGAATGCAATTCCCAGCCACATTGCTAATCCCTGCATGTGCTCTTAAGGGCTTGAAAGTCTGCTTTTGTGCATACTCAGAAATGTTTCTGTCCTTTTCTGGCAGCTTGTTGCCTCTCTCATGCCAAGGCTATCAGAAGGATATGTTCTAAGGCCCTTGAGCAGATGGGATCAAAACTTGCCTAGCAAACTCTGACAGGAGACACATGCAAAGCACAGAAACCATGGCCTTTTTATTTAAAAATTACTACGATAGGAAAGAATAAATAATGGTCATATCCATGGTGGGATGGGTAACAGGCTTACTGTGAGCTGACAGATCAGGGTCAGAGGGGAAGCCAGAACAGGGGAATGTCATGGTGGTGCCTGTTGGTTTTGTCCGTTTGTTTGTTTGTTCGTTTGTTTTGTGGTTGGACTTGATGACCTCAAAGGTCCCTTCCAACCATGAAGATTCTGTGATTCTGTGATTTCTTTAAATAACTGAAAGAAGTATCTCAAATTCTTTCTGAATCTCATGGAGGACTTCAACCATGCCAGTATCTACCGGGAGGACAGTGTGATTGGATACAAGCAATCCAGATTTCTAGAGTGTATGGAAGACAATTTTTTGATGCAAGCTAACTACAATCCTGAAGGCAGTTAGGAACGCAAGGACACAAGACTTCAGCTGGTAGGCAGGCCTGATCCCATGTTAGGCTGTCTCTGAAGGTAAGGGAACTCATAAGCAAAAAGGAAGCATACAGGAAATCATAGAAATTGTATTGAAATGTCCATCGGAGTGCTCTGGAAAGGCTTCATCCTGCTTCAGATCAGAGGACTAAACTACATGGCGACAGCTCTTCCAGCTCAATATTTCTGTTACCCCAGAAAACCCTCCAACAAATAATCCCAAAAGGAGGGCCTAGTTTCCCCTGCCAGATACGTTTACGAGTAGAACAAAAAAAGACACAATTCAACAAATGCTTTGCTTCACTCAAGGAATCAGGCTTGATAGCCACGGCAGATTTACTATACATACCCACTTTACTAAGCACTTGAGGAGTTCTGGATGTGAAAAAGTCAGTGGCTGATGATTTGGGAGCTTCCTGCATGTAACTTGCCCATTTAAAAGCTAGCGTAAGTCCTCTTTGAACAGTGAGAGTCAAAAAAGGGCCCATAGACAATCCTGTGTGAAACCCCAGGCAAGATTTCTTTGAGCTGAGAAGCTGCTGCTCTGAGCCACTGTCCCTCAGAGGGGCCTCATTTGCTTCACTAATGTTTCCTCACACCCTGTCCAAATGACCAATTTACCAACTCCTGGACCACACTGGAAAAGAGCCTTCTTACCTCCAGCTCCAGTGTGCCACAACCAGGTCACAGAGATTTCTCTGCTACTACCTGGTTTTAAGTGCTCAGAGGTAAGTGTTAAATATGTACAATATGCATTATTATTATATTTTTCGACCCCAGTCAGGAGGTTGCTTGCCAAGATCATATGGCCTGGGAAGGTGGTCCTTGTGGGTCTGCTCTCCCTTACCTGCACAGAGAAAGCTCAGAGCTTCAACAGCAAAAGAGAGGGAAGGTCTCTGAGACCTCTTTGGCCTGCTGGTTATTCTTCCTGCAGGGAACGTCACCTCTGGGAGGGCATGAGCCACTCAGCACTTTGTTATGTAGCACCAAATACACCTCTATGAAGAGATGGACATAGGAAGAGGTGATGCCTGCTGACCAGGGATCGGGATCGCCCTCACAGGCTAAGAGCCAGTTGCTCTTTCTGCTAGTTTCTGTCAAGTCACATCAAGCGCTACTTAGAGGTTGCTCAGTGCATGAATTCCCCCAGCTACAAAATTGAGCATGTACGTGCAGGGCTACTTCTAGCAGCCTCAAGCACTGAAACCCACAACCCACCACCATCACATTTCTGGTCGTTTATTTTTCTTCTTGGCACTTCCATTGTACCTCACTGATGACAAGCAAATTTGACAATATGAAGCCAAATTCTGAGAGCAGGTGCCTTGACTGGCAATGCTTAGGTGCTGCTGCTGCGGTTTTCCACATGCTGGCCCTGAACGAGCTTCTACAAAGCATCTACTCTAGAAAAACACATACTCAGATGCAAGAGCACTGGGTGGCAGAGCCAAGCATCCCTCATCCCTCCCTCCCCGTTCAGTGAGCTCTTTCACAGTCAAGTAGCAGTGAGTCATAGCAGAGTCACCTGGAGGATGAAAGGTGCTCTGCTCAGTAACCACATTGCCCCCTCTCATCTCCATCTTTCTCTTCCAGAGACTGGAGGCAGATAATGAGTGTCCAGCCAGATGATGTAGATGCAACTCCCCAGTCATATAACGCTCTCTGCCCACACAATCTTTCTTTAATTCTCATTTGAGAGCTGTTTTACTCAATGTGTCACCATATGGAAAATGAAGAGCTAAACCTATATTACAGAAGCTGAGGAGCCAGCCAAACGTTTTAAAAACAACCCAACTCTTATGAGCCAAATCTGTATACTTTTCAACCCAGACAGTGAAACTGGAAACAAACTCTAAAATCCTACAGGATTGTTCATTACTTAAGGGGGAAGGAAAGTATAAAGGTCCTTTATCCAAGCAGCATAAGCTTCCGGGAGACATCAAATTCATGTCCTTCCTGATGCGAGAAATCACAGGCACTTTCTACTCCCATTTCTCTAAAGGTGCCCAGCACCTCAGAGGGCTGTGGCAATGGCTAAAAGATATCTGCATCCTTTAAAGCACCAAGCTTATGGACTGTTGCATATTTCTACATACAGAAAAAAAAAAAAAGAACACATACATACATAAATAGCATTTGGGGGACAGGTTTTTGAAAAAGAACCACAACAGAGGGCAAGCAACTATTTCCAATTCCCACTAGGGTTCATTATCATTGGTGCAACATGCACACAATGGGATAAATCTTGGTCCTGTTGATGCCAAATGGTGTGAGTTTTCTCATTGACATAACAGTGCCAAGGTTCTTCCTCATGTCACTAACTTCAGAGGAGGACAGTTCGGCAATTTAGAAATTTCACACTATTTCCACAGCTTAGATCTTGTTATGTGCTTTGCAAGGTAAAATCTATGCTACACAACCATGACTTAAGAAACCCCTTTAGGCAGTCACAGCCACAGCTCTGGCATTGGTTTAAGCACACCAATGACTGCTATACACACGTGCTCTGGCAGAAAAGATGCTTGGTAAAAATATAACTCGGTAAGTAATAATGGTTAAAGTAGCAACCAACAAGGAGGTAAAATGCAGCATTTCAAAAGCACCAAACCAAGAATCAGCCTGTGAAGACATGTATTAGGTTTGCAAAGCCACAGTTAAATCTCTGATAACAAAACCCCAGTCTGAAAGTGGCTCAGATTTAGTTCTGCATGTTTTTGTCACTGGTGAGTTTATCAAGTAGATTCCTCTTAGCCCTCCACAGAACAAAATACTACTTTCATTAATTCATTGCTGCAGCTGTGAATAAGGGCTCAGATTGCAGACACAGAACTTTTAAAATAATTTACAGGAGATGTATACTTCACAGTTTTAAGTACTAAAAGGCTTGCTCTGTAACTGTGATGGGGACAAAGGTTTTTTTAATTGAAATATGACATGGCATATACTCTTACAGGTATTTAGTCTATCAATACCTAGAATAAGATATCACAAGACAAGCAAGTTCAGTGACCCCCTCATCTCCTATACCACTGCCTACAGCAGTTGTCCCATAACTCTCTTTCAAGGTATGTAAGGAGAACATCATCAGGGTCTATGTGGAACAACTTTATGGGCCTGTTCAGTAAGGGGAGGAGTGTTTCTTCTGCAGTGCTGCCAGTCCTTGGCTCTTACAGCATCCAGCTGGAATGCAAAGACCTCAGCCCTCAGGACAGGGGAAGACCTTTGTGGCTACCCCATGCTCAGGTTGGATAACTGTGAATTAGTCACAAGGCGCGTATAAATCAATGCATGGGCTAACATATGAATTACCAATAGTGGAGCCTTTTCCTACCCACAAATTTCTTTTGTATTTGAGGCAGAACATGGCCACTCCCAGATTTAATTTCTCATGCATATTTCACTCCATTTTTCCTTCCTGCAGTATTTGTGCCATTTATCTTGTCCTATATTCACTTTCCTTTTTTTCCTACTTTTGGGAAAAGCATCTAATATCCCTGTAGCATTAGTTTTTCTTTGTTAATGTCAAAAAATGTTAATCCGTGAAGACTTGCTTCCTAGATAATGTTAATTCAGCTGCCAGTTTTATAATAGGATTATGCTTTCCAGGATTTAAAAATCCCACTTGTTAGCTACAAAACAGGCTTCTACTAACAGCTATAAAATCTAATTTAATCCCTATTGGCATTAACTAAATAGCTGAGGTATAATTTCTGTCTAGCTACACTTAACACCCTGCTATTGCCATAAATATATAAAATTCCCTTTGAAGTTATAAAAGAAACTGTTCAGTAGGATAAACAGGGTCTCATGAGTCCAATCATATGCTATCTCCAAGGCATAACAAATGTTGTTTACATATTGTAAGGATTTTGTGGACAGTTTATTTAACTAGATTCACCCATGTTTACATGTATTAATTTGCCCTTTTTCTCAAGGAAATTCATACTAAATTGTGAACTATAATTATTCTAGTTAAAAATAATTGGTTAATGAGTGGAAGAGGGTCTGGAATCAAAAGTTTAAAATGTAACCAAATAACCTGACTAAGCTGGAAGAAAATACCGATTTGTTCAACGTATCTCCTTTTACTACATACTGCATTGTGAAACCTTAGAAGATGAAGTTGTATCTCAAGGCTGGCATAGAAGCAGCGATTTTGAGGTACTCTAGTAAGAGACTGTAACAAGAAAGGAGGAAAGAATGAGCAAGCCATGGTTTATAATCATCCTAAAATGAACAGCCAGGATCTTTACAACCATTTGGTCCCAAATGAGGAGTAACACAAGGATTTATGGTCTTCTGGGGCTCAGTGATCAAAAATGAAGAAAAATATTTACAATTCTTTTCTCCCAACCTTAAAGAGGTAATAACTGACAAGCACGTTGTTCTGGAGAGGGTAGTCCCAATGCACTGTGGTGGAAGAAGGAGAGCAAAAAGAGCTATTACAGCGATACACAGTAGACAGCATTATGTTATTCAGCCATTCAGGAGTTGAAACAGAAATCTCAGAGCAATCAAGCTCCTTTAAAGGCAGAAATCATAGTTAAACTCAAAGAACACTAGGATTTTATTTATCCTTTTAGAAAAGATGCAAAGTGCTGATCAGGCTCCACAGTCAGCTTATCACTTTACTTATTGATAAACAAGAAGACAGATCATTGTCCCATTGTGATATTTGTAGCCAAAAGGAAAGATGGGCAACCTCAGCAGAGCAGCTTACAGTAACATCCAAATCTGTAAGTGTGCTGGATATGCAGATGTGTGCATTTGACTTTGGAGACAGGTATATAATATATGTAGTTCAATGCACCTAGGTGTGCTAACAACTGCACACGCTCCATACATAGATAAAAACCACTGCCAAAGCAGCAGCTTTCAAATGCAGCTAGGTGTTTTGACTTACCCAAAATTAAGAAAAAAACTGGCATGGTTTTTGCTTCTTTGCAAAAGAATTCCTTGGTTGGAAGCCCAAACTCTGGGCATGGCAATATGCAACCTGGGGACACATTAAGAGCTTTCGTGCCCCTGGAGCCTGCTGCGTACTATGTAGGCAGCAGAGCTACGCAGGTTTAGATGTGAGTAAACAAATGCTCACACTGCCTTATGATCTGTCCTCTCTTATTATGGCTTTTACGATAGGGACTAGAAAAATCACAAAGGTTGTGTATGATGTTCTGTGCTGGTATGTGAGTGTTCAATGAATTCATGGCTCTGCGTGCTCTCCAGTTTCAGTAAGCCAGAGATGAGGTTTTGTAGCTATTTTGGGTACTAGCCTGTTTCATGAAAGTGTATGATTTTGGTGTATAAAGCACTGTTTAACATACAGTCTTTTCACAATTCAGAGAAGAAAGTAATTCGCAGAATATGTAAAAACCCAGGCTTTAGGCAATCGTAATCCATGTGTTTTGTCTTCTGTTGAACGGAGATAAATTACTCCACTCTAAGTTGAAGGGACGTCATGGCGTGGGCTTAGTTCATGGTGGAAATAAAAGGCTGGTTTTAGATAGTTCTATGCTTATTTTAGAATGGTATGTCCTGCAACTAGCACAGCACACATGCCTTCAATTCAATAGATAGTGGTGTATGGGAGGAAGAAGCCCAAACTCCTGAAGGGCTTAATCCTGAATTACTCATTTAGATAGAAATGTCCTTAATTCCTTGTGAAATGTTATCTGAATAAGGACTGCAGAATCTGCAGCTTCATAAATATTATGGACTCCTGCTAACTGAACATACAGTAGAAGGAAATGAGGCTTCCGCATAGGTACTGAGTGGTCCTTTTCCCTGATCTCCAGAAGAACAATAGATGAAACCAAAGGTACAGATGTTAAATACCATGCTTTCAGCTGGCACCTGCCAAGGTTCCTAGGCCTAACCATGACACATCTTCACCCTCGTCTGCAATTTCCATGTGTACAGTTATGCTGTTCTACCATCCGACATCAAAAATTCTTTTTTCTTACCCAGCATCCCGACACACTTCCTTGTTTTGCTACCTAATAATACTACTAAACCCCAGGTTTAAAGACTTTGGTAAAATAAACCATAGATTTTGTCCATAATCTTCTGAGTATCTCTAAGGTTCCCCCCCCTCAACAATCCTCACCATCCTGGGACAGGTCCAGCTTTGATGGCACCAAAGCACCGGGAAAAGTACAATGCATTTCCACCTCCTGTTATCTACCTATCTTACCTAAATCAGACCAAAGGTCCACAAGACCACTACCTTGACTGTTACTGTAGAGAGACTTCGTAGAAAAGTTTATCAAAGAGGGCAAGTGCTGTATTGTCTGTGTGTCCTACCTCTTCCTGACCCACATCCCTGTTAATGGTGTCTGTAGGTTTTCTCATGCTTGGCCTGCCCCTCTGATTTCAAAATGTGGCCGTTGCAATGTGGAAGAATAAGCAGGGTGGACTACTGGTTATGAGTACAATGGAGTCTTAGGTTCAAGACTAGGTTTCAAACGTAATTTCAATAGAAACTTGGACATACAAATATATTCCTCTGCCTGCTCATGGCCAACAAAAAAGCAAAGGAGACCTGAAGCAAATGGTGTTGAGTGCTGAGAACCCCTGTGACTGTGAGCTGGGCAGTACCTTTATGTTTTGCTCACCCTACAACCCAACACATGGCTCTGCGTGCAAAGAAAAGTCTGCCCAAATTTTATCCAACAGATTGTTTCTAAGGTACATGTGTATACTGAACATTTCGCATTGGCTTGATTTTCTGTAGCACACTTGAAACTCAACGGCTCCCTTCTAAGTAAGTGCTAGATGCTCAGTGGCTGTGCAGCCATATCTTTCTTGCTATGAAAACAGATGAGATACTGAAAACTGGTCCAGAAATGCATAGCAACTCATGACTTCTAGTCCTGCAATTAGCCTTCAGTACCCAGGTGTGCTGATGTGCCTGTGGGCAGCGGACTGCACGCGAAGAGCTGAAGTACTGTGAATTCCAAGTCCATACAAATATTAACTGTATGTTTTAAAATATTTTCCCAGGTCTATTAATGTATTCCTGCCTGAAATCCCTGTTAATACTGAGCTAAGACATTTTCCCTAAGTTTCTAGACACTATTATGTCAGCAGTAATAGTTATATCAGAACATGTCCAAGTCAAACTTAATTGGATACATCTGAATCAGTGGAAAAGAAATAACTGGCAATTCAAAGGCTCTGCTCGAAGAGACACAGGCATTACTGAGCTCATTAAGAAGAAAATTGCTGAATATTGCGATTGTCCTTATGAATCCTCAAATCTTTATGTAAGGAAGATGATTGGCTTGTAGAGTAAAACAATAGGAACAAAAACTTTTATTGTCACAGTTACCGCTCAGGAGTGGCAGTTCTTCCAGGACCATGGTGGGATTAATAAGGAAATGAAAACACTTTACAACTTTCATAAAAATGTATATTCATCAGAACTCTTCAAGGATCAAAAAGGCCTTGCAGAGTTTCACTGTACAGTTCAGCTTCCCTACAATAAACCAGAGAGACTTTTGGACTCCCCAATTCCTGCAGAAGAAATTTCCCATGCTACTGAGACTTTTAATAATGGCAAGCCACCGGGGAAAGCAGCATTCCCATTTTAATTTTGTGCATCTTTTGAAGAGAAGTCACCCTACTATGTGCCTGTGTACATTTAATCATTCTCTACACACTTTATCAGCAAGCCTTCTCCCTGTAGGAGGAATACAATTAGGTACAGTACTAATTTATTATAAATAAAGCAAAGACCTGGTAAAATAACCTAGTTATCAATGTTTCATGCAACTGTGCCTATGAAGTACTAGCTAACATTCTCACTATGAGCTTAGAGAAATACCTGCAGCATTGATAAATCCTAACCAACTTGGCTTTATTAAAAAAAAATAGAAGATTATCATCTTGTAATACAGGAAAATGGATGATTTTAATTGAAGTAGCTAGAGATTTATGGAAACCAACTGCAGCTTTCTTCCACTGATACTGTAAAAGCTTTCAATAAGATCAATAAGGAAATGCATTTCAATAAGGAAAGCCTAGGATTTTTTTTGTATACCATGCTGACCCATTTTATGTATTTATCTCCACCCCCAAATGTAGTTGAAGTGTTATTTTGTATGCAAAAGCCTCTTCTCATCAGTGATAAGGAATAAAAAGGTCAGAAGGCCTCAGATTAGGGAAAAAATGGTAGGCAAGGATGCTCTCTTGCCGGCATGCTGTTTGTTCTGACCCCAGGATCAGATCACTAGAGAGATGGAGGAGGCATTCTCATGGGGAGAAATCTCCATAAAATCAGCATGTATGCGGATGATCTGCTCTTAACTGTAATGAACCCAGAGTCATCTCTTACGTATGTGTTATTCATAATGGAACAGTTTGAAAAGTGGTCAGGCTTTAATCCTATTTTTAAAAACAGACAATTCAAAAGAACTAACTGAATTGATTTTTTCTTCCATGGCACAGCACAGGGATGATCTTTTAAGTGGCTACAAGATATTAAGTAGGAACAAATTTGTGCTACGACCCTAAGAGGCCATGCTGTGGATAAGCAAAATAGGTCCTTCCCCATCCATCCTCTTAGCCCAACTGAACTTCCCCTCGCTGTTGAGCGGAGCAGGGAGGATGGAAGAGACGCAGGGGCTGCCATTTTCCCTATTTGTTGGAGGGATGTGAAGAAAGGACAGAACTGAGGCTTCCTCTTCCCCAGTTTCTCTTGCTGAAGTGCTGGAGGAGAGAGCAACACCTTTCTAGAAGAGATCATGATTAACAACAGAAAGGGCTTACGAATTTAAACCTTAATCAGTCCTACATCATTTTACAGTGCAGCCCTGAGTATCAATAACTTTTATTGGATGAATGACATCTATTTAGTTCCAGAGGAACAACAATAAAATTTCCTATTTTCAAGTGTTTCATGTCAGATGACTGCACAGACGTTTCCCAGCCATTTGCACACTCCAAGGGCTTGCTTTTACACATCTGATACAAAAAAAAAAAGGTGATGAGGGGGAACATGAGGTTTTGTTTTGCTTCTTTATTATAACACTGGCATTCCCCATGGAAAGAAAAGGCCAAAACCTAGCCCCCTCAAAATTTGTCTGAGATAATTTTCAAAGGTCATCTTTGGCAGGAGGACTGTGCCCTGCCTGGCCTGATGGCACATTACAAAGAGCTACAGAGTAATGGTACATATATTCCAGTTATTCAAAGCCATCCTACTGACCCCAGTGAAGATAAACCCACTAATAGCACTGGTTTGGAGGCATCAAAATGCTCTGAAACTCTTGTCAAGGACTCAGAAAGAGTTATAAACACGACAGTAGCAGCTCCAACTAGTCTCTTGCTAGGCTGACCTGGCAGCTAACACCTCCTGGATGCTCTGAAGAATAGCAGCACTGGAGACAGGATCCTGCTGGAAAAAATGTTATTCAAGAAAACTCTCTTGTAAGGGTGGTAACCTTACAAGACCCACGGGAACTAACTATGAAATCTCAGCCTGCTCTGCCCTTGGAAAATGAAAGCACTGGCATGGAAATCTTCCTTTCTCCAACAGGAGGAAGAATCTTTTATACCTGATAATAGGTTCACCTGGCATGGAAGCACAGTGAGTAATACAGGTCTCCAGAGAAAGCTGTATCAGGGAGTGCTGGCTCAGCTGAGAGCCCTCGAGATACCTTCAGTCAGCTCAGCTCCTACATAGAGACCTCTCAATGGCATTACCTGCAATTCAGTTTACTGGCTTATATGACTTGGTCAAGCACGTTGATTCAGCCACCTATTTTATCTTTTTCTTTTTTATAATTAAAATGAAAGAATATTCAGGCCTTCTCCTGCGAAGTGCTAAAATAGATACAGGCTATTTTTGTACTAGATTTCAAAAAAAGTCTCCAGAGTGTGACACATTTGCAATATATCAACACTGCAATCTGTATTATTTCTAATTTTATAGTTTTAGAATTTCTATTTGAACTGTTCACTTAAAAATATCGCCAAGTGAGCCATTCTGAGTCATTTCTTTAAAATGTATAGCAATGCTGGCGAAACTTTACATGCATATCAGTGGGAAAGAGCTCCTATCTTCATTTGTGAATAGTAGCTCAGGGAAACTAATTTCCCTTTAATAGTATTCAATTTTCCCCCCAACCAAAACTTAAATTTCTGTCATAGAAATTCCCAATGTCTTACAGAGTCAGACACCTGGAGAGGCAGCTGACAGTACACACCACGTGACGCTATGCATTTGAACCTCTAAAAACAGTGTGTGGAGCCCCAGCCAGGATTTGAAGTCAGCAAGACTACAGATAACTTTATAAAAGAAGGCTGAAATTTTCAGCAACACTGGGATATTTTCCTATCATCTTCCCTATTCTGAATTTTTGAAGACCTCCTTCAGCTCTGTCCAGTCCCAAAGGGGCTGTAAAAGCCGCACATGTCCTACTCACACCAGAATCAACTCTCACTCTAATGCACACTTAGTATGCAGCATACTGTAACTGCTTTTTAGCCATTTCTGCCCACTGGTTCCCCCCAGAAAATTTGCTGAGAAATTTTCTCCTTGTGAACTTCTTGCTTTTTTTTTTATTTAGTCAAAATATCAACTAGAAAAAAAGGTTGAAAAGAAGAAGTCACCAGATGATACCTGAAATCATGATCAGTGCTGTAGCTCCTGGAGATAAGAAATGCGTGCACCAAAATGGTTATGGCTATTTGCTCCCCTTTTCCGGTGCTCTCTGTGAGCCATTACAAAACATAATTGTGGGGGGAGGGCACAGGTGAGGATACCTTCCAAAATTTCATTGAGAGAAAATATTGTATAGAAAATAGTTAAAGATTTTAAATTTATGACTGCAGCTTCAAAAGCACCTACTGCAACCAGATGCAGTTTCGCAAATGTTATCAGTTCCAGTTATAGGAAGCTCATCTTCCTCATCGCCCTCTAAATGAGCAACGAAATGGAGCTGCTGACATTCCAGATTCTTGATCTCTCCAAATCTAACTCAATCATAATACAAAGCACACAGTGTCTTGTTAAAATAGACTTGTTAAGACGTGGTTCAAACTTGCTGCTCGGACTTGAAGGCCTTCTGTAGATAGATAAGTTTGGCCTAAGGCACTGTGAACCTTTAACCAGGTCCTGGTTTTCCCCAAACCCAACATTTTGGCAGCAGTTTCAAGAAAATACGTAAGTAGCATTTTTATTGACATGAAACACAGCAATAAATAGTAAAATTCATCAGTACTATTTATCTTAAGAATAATGATTAAAGGACAGACTCGGTGTTGCTATGTTCCCCAGTGTTGTTTTCCATCTCAGTTTCAAATAACCCATTTGCAATGGGCCACTGAATACTGTACTTCAGTGCATGTTCTTGACATATCTTTCACACAAAGTCTCCAAACAACTCAGAAAAATTAATAAATAAAAATAAATAAAAAGCTGCAAGAGCAATAATATTTTCAGCTTCACATTCAGAGAACCTAAGTCCCAAAGTCTTCCTGAGTATCTCTGGCAGATCTAAAAATTAAATTCAACCTTCCAATCAGTTTGAATTATGCTTTGCTACTAGATCATGCAATCACACAGTCTAATTCAGGTTGGAAGGGTCCTCAGGAGACCACCTCGTCCATTTGCCTCCTCAAAGCAGGGCTTACTACTGCTCCACACCAGGTTGCTCACAGCTTCATCCAGCCAAGGCTTAAATACCCCCATGGAGAGAGGATGCACCACCGCTCTGGACAACCTCTTCCAGTGTCTGACCACATGCATGGGGAAGACTTTTCTCCCTTGTCTCCAGTCAGCATCTCCTCTCAGGCAACCTGTGGCAATTGCTCCTGCCCTGTGGCTGAGCTCCTCTGAGAAGAGTCTGGCTCTGCCATCCATCCAGCTTCCCTCAGGCAGCAAGGCCCCGTCAGCAATCTCTTCTCCAGGATGAACAAACCCAGCTCCTCAGCCTCTCCTCCTGTGCCATGAACACCTTGGTGGCCCTTCCTGGTCTCCCGTCCATTGGTCAATCTCTCTTGTCCCACAGCTGGAAACAGCCCTCTGCCCTCCCAAGGGAGACCCTCAAAAGCCAAGTGGAGGGGAGGAATGCCCTTCCCTGGACTTGCTGGCTGCACCCATGCCAGCACAGCCCTGGAGGTGGTTGGCCACCTTTGCTGCAAGGGTGCACCACTGAGCCTGTTCAGCTTGCTGTAAAATAGCCCCCACGGCCATTTTGGCAGAGTGCCCCTGGACAGTCATCCCCTAGCCTGTACTGGTGCATGGGGTTATCCCAGCCTGATGCTGGGAATTCGCTTTTTACTTTTGTTGGACTTAATTACCTTTCTGTCATGCTGTTCCTCCAACTGTAAAGCCCCATCAGAGGAGCAGCTGTGCCTTCCAGCATATCAACTGCACCCCAGTTTGGTTTCATCGTGAATCTGGTGAGAATGCGCTCCATCCCATCAACCAGATTGCTAATGAAGTTAAACAGTATTAGTCCCAGCAAAGGTAAATACAAAATAGTGCACAGTGCGGACCACCTGATTCCCGCCAAACTGCCATAAGCTTTATAGTCTGTCCATCCGTTTCTTCTCAGGCTGACAACCAGGATCCTACAAGACGCCATGTCAAAACCCTTGCTAAAGTCAAGGTGGACAATATCTGTTCAGCTCTCATACTCAAAGACAGTAATTTATTCAGAGAAAGCAATCAGGTTTGTCAATCGTGATTTGCGCCTGAGCAGTCCATTCTGGGTAGGTCCTTGTGCACCGTAAAATACCTTCCATGAGAACCAGGACTATCACTTTCCTGGGGACTAGTGTTAGGTTGATGGGCCTGTAGCTCCTCACTCTTAACCCTTTCTGATGACAACTGTAACATTTGCCTTTCTCCAGGCATCAGAAACCTCCTCCAGCCACCATGATCTTTCCATGATGACAGACAGCAGGTTCAGGATGACACTAGCCAGCTTATTTGAATAGACCCTAACTCCATCCTCCCCTACTATGGCTGTTAGCTTCCGTCCCCAAGTTTGCTTCTAGGATATGGAGGCCTGAGAGCAGACTCTGACTTTACAGTCATGAGGCTTCATGGGGCAGTGGTTCCACACTTGCTCTGGTCTTCCTTATCATTTTTACTGCTGCTGATACACTTGTAGCAGCCATTCTTGTCCTGCTCACCCCTCAGCCGTTTTAATTCCAGCCAAGATTTGACCTTCCTCATTCTGTCCTTATGTGCCTGGACAACACTTCTGTGACCATCCAGCCAATTCCTTATCTACCGAGTGGTCCATCCTTCAAATCCATGTCTCTCCAATTTAGAGACAAGGATGTCATGCAGAACAGTGTCAAATGCCTTGCACAAGTCCAGATAGATGATGTCAGTTGTTCTTCCCTTATTCACCAATGCTGTAACCCCATCACAGAAGGTCTCCAAATTTGTCAGACATGATTTGCCCTTAGTGAAGCCATGTTGGCTGTAACCAATCATCTCCTTATTTTCCATGGGCCTTAGCAGAGTTTCCAGGAGGATCTGTTCCATGATCTTGCTGGGCACAGAGGTGAGACTGACTGGCCTGTAGATCCCTGGGTCTTCCTCTTTTCCCTTTTTAAAAATGGAGGTTATGTTTCTTCTTTTCCAGTCAGTGGGAACTTCACCGGACTTCCACCATTTCTCAAATATGATGGATAATGGCTAAGCAACTTCATCCAGCAGTTTCCTCAGGACCCGTGGGTGAATCTCATCAAGTCCCATGGACTTGTGCACCTTCAGGTTCCTTAGATGGTTTTGAACCTGGTCTTCTCCTGCAGTGGGCAGTTCCTCATTCTCCCAGTCTCAGTACAGGGAGCAGACTGGGTTGCCTTACTCAGCTCCAGCTGATGCAATGGGTCTTTCCTCTTCTCTCTGCGGAGCTGATACCCAGTGGCTTAACTCCCCCTCACTCTAACAGAGCTAGAATTTTACCCTTGAGAAATTACTCTATCAACTTTGTAACCTTGATCATAAAATTTTGTTTTTCTGTCATCCTCTATTACAAACAGATGCTTTTGCTATTAATGATGTGTTTTATATAACTAAGCTGCACCTAAAAATACTACAGTTTAATAAACAATTTTGACTTGTGTCATCTCACAGCAGCAGTCTCCTGTCTTGGTTTGACCTAAACAATATTACATCATGGTACCAGCAGACACAATCTTAGTCTTTCATATAGTATTCTAGCAACTGGAAAATGTTTTCCAACTGTCTTCAGCAGTACACATGAACATTCAGCAACAGTATTTTTCACTTCTCAAAACAAAAATAGATATATGCAAACTCTGTAAACATTTTTCCTTTCAAAATATATGTAAACTCTGTAAACATTTTTCTTTTCAACATATATGTAAAGACCTGAAGGTTAAAGAAAGAGAGCACTACCCAAGAGAGTCCTTCTGAAAAGCATTACCTCCCAAGAAACAGAAAAAAATAAAATTTCGTCCACATTTTTTGAGATGACACAGGAAATTTTTCAAGTCTATTTTCCTAACTTTCTGGACAACACATTCATATTCAAACCCTAAACAGTGCTTGCTGTAGTTTGAAACACTGTAAAATGGACAGAAAAACTGACAAACATAAGAACGATGCAAAAATGATGGCAAACTTACACTCCTGTTCAAAAACTCTCTCCAAACCCTGGTGCACTCAGGGTCGAACTTCTCCTACCTTCAGAAACACCCTTAACAGCACTTCTTCCAAAAACTTCAGTAAGTAAATGTTTCTAAACACCCCAAGGCTTGAACCCAAACCCACAGTTTTGCTCACAATCTGTAGACGGTTCAACAACAACCCCCCCTGCCTGGTGATTCTGAACTAACCACTTTTTGCTTCTCTTCTCATTGTCCATTTCCTCCTCTGCCCTACGAAATATGCAGCAATAATAACAGTATCTCCCACTCTTCTGTGATAAGAGCTTACACCCAGCTCTGTAGTCCTTCAAAACTCACTCCCTACTCACTCACATGTGATCTCTTTCAGTGCTGGGTAATCAGATTTTCCCAATGCCTTCACAAAGCCTATCACTGCTACATCATTACTGCATTACTATCTTAAGATTTATCTTTATCTCTCTGGTTGTCACTTCCCCAAGGCAAAGGCAACGTTTTTCCACAAGTTTTTTTTAGCACTGATTGTATCACGCAGATAATTTTTAATTACCTTTCTGTTCAGAGCCACGCCATCTTCACAGTCCAGCACCGCACAATCTACATTTAGTGATGGGATTTTTCGTATCTTCTTTTCATCATCTGCAGGTACATACAGCACAGCTCGCCTGGGAGTGTACTTGTGAGATGATACAAAGCGATAACTAAGCTTAGGAACACCAGCTGGCAGAGGAGATTCCACCCTGTAAAGGATATTGTTGAAATTAGACATTAGAAATTAGAATTAGGCTATGATGCTGCAAAGAATACTTGACTATATTTTAAAAGAGAAACATTCCTATCTAGATAATGGTTGGTTTGGGGTTATTTATATATATTTTTTTCCTTAGGAAGAGTCAAGGTAGGGAGATATCAGTATTACAGTTAATAAACCTCCAAAACTACTATGTTCAAAAGAGGTTGCAAACTTAAAACACTCAGAACTGACGAACTACCAGGGCTGAGGTTATTCGTGCAGCCTTAATTTTGCTGCCCATTCTGTGCACTATGGCAAGTATTAAATACAGAAGGGTGGTGGTTGTTTTTCCCCTGTCATCGGATGGAGGCTGTGCTGGGAACGGATGGGGAGTGATTTAGGGAGGAGGCTGCTATCTTGCGTTTGCTCCAGGAGCTGGATGGCATGCTGTGAATGAAGCAAGGTGTTGGTTAAAACAAACATGGCTTTGCAAAGCCGATTTTGCAACCTTAGCGTTATATCAACAAACGTACTTGCATGCAAATTTTAAATAAGTAAAATGGATGGAGGGGGAAATGAGAAAAACAGGAATGAAAACTTCATGTAATGTGGAACCTCACTAATCCAAACATGTCCTCTCAGAAGCATTCAGACCTGCAGATCCATAGCACAGACTTCCATCGACAGAGCTCATGAACCCACCAGCATCATCAGCAGGCTGTTGGCTGTGGTGGCTTTTACAATTTATAAATGCGTTATGCACCACACATCAGTGCAGGTGTGAGCCTCTGGTGCCACACAGCCTGAGCGGGTGGCATCCGTATCATCCGTAGGCGTCAGGTTTGTGGTGGTCTCCACCCCACGTTGTATTCCTGGTGAGGGACCAGCTAACCCACTCCATGCAGAAGCTGAGCTGGTGTACTTGGAGGCAGTGGGGATGCTGGGGGAGGTTGCCCCTGGGTGCGGTAGGGAGCTTGCTTTGCTCCATAATTACAAGCACAGAGAAATAAATTGCAGAGGGTGCCACTGTGTTTCACGGCCTTCCAAAAAAAAAAACCAACCCTTGCCTGCTTCTGTTCCTCCCCATTTCACGCTGTACCCCCCAAGCCTATTCTGCTACATCAAAAATGAGGACAAAATAATACAATTTGCCTTCATACTCAGAGCACAAGTCACTTATGCCACAAAATAATCCTACCATATAACACCATTATGCATTATCATGTATATTATTCAGCACTTTGAATAATGCAAAGCTTTTCTAGCACCACGCTGAACATGTCATTATCGCATCATGTCAGGGACCCATGCATTTTCCTGTGCCCCTCTTAATAATGCTTCCCAAGTTGCTACACTTGGATGACACATGGCTACAGGCGCACGTGGCTTTTCTTCAAAGAGAACATGACTAACCCTCTCAAACGCTTGGAAATGAGTTCAGTCAATCTAAATCAGAGCCAGCGTGGTATGTTGCTGACAGACCACTACAATACTTGCCTTTCTAAGCTAACCCCATCGAAAAACCCTCTCTTCCCCCAGAGTGTGTACCCTAAATGCTGAATATAAGTCTGGAGTCAAAAATATGAAGAAAGCTTTTGTCACATTTTATCTCAGTAAACTAACTTGGAGAGGATGACTATTGCGCCATCTCCTCTGCTGTGCGTCTGCACGTCCTGGGTGGAACCACTTTACAAGAGTCAGACTCTTCTTTGTAATACGCCTGGTAACGCTTATTTCAGCCTAAGAAACAGGGCAGCTTTGCTGTTAAGAAGAAATGACACATTATTTTATTACAAGTGCCAGTGCTACCCTTGCTAATAAATCTTCTTCATTTCTAACTGCAACAGCTTCAAGACTTAGGTAATGGAGGTCCCGACAACACCTGGAGACATACAACTGAGATCCACTGGGTCTCTTCTAAGTACCCTTTTGCCCCTCTCCCACAAACCACTTCATATCCCCTGCTTCATGTTAAGTGGGGACAGTAACACAACTTGTGGCAACTCAAGTGGCTGCTAGTTAAATCCACTTAATCCCATTTTCTTGCAGTAGTACACTTTGGGAGCGCAAGGAGGAGGTGGAAGAGTGGTTTATCGCAAATGCAAAGAGGAGGGTCTTTTTTCAGTGTGACACAGAGGTCAGTAAAGAAGTCTACAGCCCTTCACTAAACATATATGAGGGGACAAAAGTGATTAGTTTCTATTCTCTTTCTCTGATGGCTTCCACCCTGTAGTTTCCAAAAGCACAAAGGAGTCAAAGAGCTCAGCCAATTAATAGTTAACTCCAGCCTAGAGCCAAGCAGCCCCTGAAGCACCCTTAAGGACTGCCTCTCACCGACCTTCCAACCCACCCCAAACTCCAAACTCAATAGAGGTGGCTAACACCATAATCTCAGAGCATGCTGAGATGAGGTGTATCTCCTGTCACACATTTCCCAGGATCTCTTCTGGGTTGCCATCGAACCAAGGGCTGTTTGACCCTCTCACTGCTGCAAGCCCCACGAAGGCAGCTCTGCTCTGCGTACCACGCACAACGGCATGTACTATCGTGTAGGTAAAACCATCGCTACCTGCAGTACAGATTTAGTCAGGTGGCACCACTGAGGTTTATGAACTTTCATCTAGGTGGGGGAGCAGTATGGTTTCCCCAGCAGACCGCTTGACTCCAAAGAAGTGGTAGGTTTAATTCATTAAAATACAATCACCTAATAGGCTTAATGTTAGAAATACTATGTATTACTATGGTATAATAGCAATATTATGTAATACTATGGTAGAAATACCCAGTGACCATTGGTATATCTCCTTCTCAGCTAATCGACTTTGTAGCCACCTGAGCCCAAAACACAGGTTTATCGGGACACAGATTATTATAAAAACATACTGTTAATGTGTCAAACTATTAGCCTTATGGAACATTTTAGGAAGCTGAAGAAGCAACAAATTTTTCAAGAGGTATGGCCAGCAAAAAAAATGTACAGGAGGAGCTGGTGTCAGTGGACCAACACAGCATCTTTCTTTCAAAACAGACAGCTCTAGAAATGTACATGTAAAATAAGAATTTCCAACAAGTATGCTTACATGTGACTGCAGTAAATGTTTTCATATGCTGTTATTTTGACATGTATTCTTAAAAAAAGATCTTCTGTTCTCACTGTGCATTTTCCTTGCATAGTCATAGTTTATGTTCTACAATAAAGTGAAATGTAGAGGAAGAAGTGGGTTATTAAGAAATCCATTTGCCTACAGATCTTTTTAAAGCAGTGGCAAGGCCCATGGTGCTATGCATATTAGCAGTTAGCAACTCTGGTAGGAAACACTATCCTGATTATCTTGACTTCTGTTATTTTGATAGAATAAAACCATCGCCAGCAGTTACTTTTTTTAGGACAAAAAACCCACACAGCACTGCAATCTCAATTATATTGTTAACCCCATGCCATAAAGAGGAAGAAAATCTTACGTTTCCTGACTGCAAGTATTTTAATGATTCAAACTAAGCTTGACTATGCTTTAAACTAAACACATGGACATAAGCCAAGCGAATTTGCTAAGACAATGTTTCTTCCTTTAAGCACTGTAAGTTAAAACAAGGACTAGGCTATTGGGTAACGCTCATTAAATTGTTTTACAGCAGCGTATTTTCATTCATAGCATCTAGCAGCACGCTGAATGCTCTTGGGTCTAGGAAATGAAACTAAATTTCTTCTGCAAACATAACACTCTACTAAAGTCTTCATCAAATATGTAAAAGTAGCTGGCAAGTTAAAGTTACCTGTGATCCTCTGAGAACCGTTTCACCCAAGAGCACATAGTTCATCCTCAGGAAGGAGAAAACAAAACCTTTTTGATTACTAAGAGACACTGCACTTTGCAATGGCAGCCATACAGTGTGACTGCAAACCAGTGAAATTACCCCAAATTATACCCCTTTCCCTGCTGTAAACTGGATTTTCACATTCCAGCATTGCTCATACGCACACATATACTTAACTGCACACACCTGTACAGTCTCATCTCAGCCAAAAATGTATAGCTTACAAAGTAAAGTACTCCCATAAGTGATTTTCAGGATCAGCACTTTAACCTGTGCGTCTGTTCCGTGTTTATTTGCTAGGTCAAATAATCCTTTAAGAGATGCTACACCATGATCTACTTAATGTGTGGAAAAATATCCATTGCTCAATAGGCCAAAACTCTCCTACAAACTTTGGCACAGTGTTGGCAAGTGTTTACAAAGAACATTTTTAGGCATCTGAATAAAACCATTTAAAAAGCTGTATAATTTCCCCAATGTGTATTTCTGACCTGTATGGGCGTAAGTGTGTACTGACCACAATCCTGGATATCTGTGGTGATGTGGCAGAAGGACAGAAGTGACCCAGGACTTAAGACTTCACGGAACACAACCCAGCTAATGTAGCAAAATCTCCTACAAACTATTTCTCCAATATGTGCAAAAAAAACCCCCCAGAGTAAATATAATGGTCTTCCTATGTCGAGTTTACTAGGGAGCAGCTCACAACCAGCACACAAATAATCCGCCAAAGACAAAGGAAACTTCTACGAAATTACAAAGCCTCGCAATTTGCATAGTAATTCTTTCTAATTAAGAAAAGAAGATATAAGTTGTTTGTTATAAACATCAGCAGGCCCTGTGCAAATACGAAGGGCTCGCAGCCGAGCTGAGTGTTTGTCGAATCAAAGCGACTCGCCGGAGAGTTTTATTGGTACAGCTGCGGCGCATGCATTTTATCACACATGCTAATAATCCTGGTTATGGCACTAACATTTTAATCATTTGTTCTGTGGGCTTGTTTCTCAAACAATTAGCACTAATGAATGGCCAAAATACCTCGGATCATATATGTCTAATTGCAGTCAAGAGCGGTTATTGTCTGCATGTACATTTCAATTCACCTCTGGGGATAATGTTTGTTAATTGTATTTCTTTATATAGCAAGTGAAAAAAGGCTGTTCACTCAAAAAGGGACTAAGTGTTCTCTTCTTTCCCTTTGTTCCCACAAGAAGCTAAAGTCACTTCAAGAGGCACTTAATCCCATCATCCATGGTTACAATTGCCTTACAGCATCAATCAAAAAGAATCTGAAGTAAAATGATGCAGCTATATTGTGTAATTAAAAGCAATTCAGGTAGTTATTGCTTGGGGCATTTTCCAGGTCCAAATACTTAAAATGGCACTGCGGGGATGCTAAATACTGTAGTGTTTTAAATTTGGTCAACTACAATATCTCACAGAGAAAGGGGAGGAATATGCAAAAAAAAAAATCTCCTAGTGTGTATTGTAAAGCGAAAGAAAAGAGGAGGAACAGCGAACGTTTGAAGTGACAAAATCTACAAGTCTCCATATAAAAGGGAAATAAAAATATCAAGGAGAAAAGGGGAGGAAAAAGAAAAGGACAGCAGTTTTCAGGGAAAAGAATTTCCCCGCAATTGTTAAAAAGTTAACATGTGAAAAAATGCTAACGTTTCTTCGCAAGGAAAACAAAAGCTCATGTCACAAGCTTTACCATCAGAATACAGGTCCCCGAAATCTTAGGCTTTCCTAGTGGAAATAAATCCGAGGTAAACTGAGCAGTTCTTCTTTGGAGGAGGGGGGGCGGGGAGGGGGGGGAAGAAAAAGACTTAGGTTAAAAGAGAAGAGCTATGATATTTACTTTTGAATAAAGCCAGAACTTTGGGAAGGTACTTTACCTAACAACTGCCACTAACCCTGATCCAATTATGCTAAAATTAAAACTAGGGGTTATCAACATATCAAACACTCTGCTTTACATTTTGATTTCTTCCTTTGTTCCAGACCCACTACGGTCATTTCCCTGACCCTCCAAAAACTAATTAAGAAACCCCCCAAACCTACCCCCCCTCGCCAGGGCAGGCAGAAGCCACCAGCTCTGTGGTTTGAGATCTCTTGACAAGCAGCTTTCCTTCCCAGTCACAGCGCCCTGGAAGAGGCTTTGTCTGATTTTAAACTCCCCCAGTAAAGGCTGACGCCATCTCGCACCGATGTAACGTGGAGATTAATTCCCCTGAAGCTGACGGGAGTTATACAGGTACAAAATAATCGTCCCCCATCCCTCGAGTTTGAAGAAGGTGAAGGAGTAAACCCCCAGCACTTTCACAGCATCCTTGGGAGACAGGCGGTCTGCGCTGCACCCAGCCGAGGGGACCGAGTGCGGTGGGCTGAAGAAGCGCTGACGAAAAACTCGGGGAAAGAAGAAATTTAGCCCCCGTAACAACCAGCTTTGGATATCAAAAGGGACAGATTGGAGGGAGTCGCTCCCGAGAGGGGTTGCCTGCTGGAAAAAACTGTAACGGGGAGAAATGAAAAGGGGGCTTCCAAGTGACCTTTAGCAAGCGCTTGCTCCAGCTGATGAGGACACATCACATTAGAGCCAAAAACCAGAGAGGCGAACCAAATGGGGAAGGAGAGCCCTGCTGATAAAAAATAAATAAATCCCATCACAGAGAAGTCTGAGTGGAAGAAAGCAGTTTAGGGTTTAAATGGAAGCTGAGCACCAAATCCAAAGTTGCTGGCAAGTCTCATTTTAGCAAAAATATTTATCTTCGGCTGGTATTTGTAATTTTTTCTTATCTCAAATAAATCGAGGTAAATCATATAACTGGACACCAGAGCCTTTCTGAGGAAAAGATCGAATACAAATCCAGGAACTTACTGACAAAGGCTTAAAATGATGGAGCCCTAAGCCATAAAATGATAAAAGGCTGTCATAGGTTAAATAGTTAACCAAACTTTCTCCTCCCACCAGCACTAAATGTTAAAAAAAAAAAGAAGACCTTTTATTTACCCCACCATGTTCTTTCAACTACATTTGACCCTGTTGTTTTGGTTCACTCGGAGCTCCACCATGCCTTGAATTGCTTTGACTGAAGATCAGGGTTTTTTTTTCCTTCTCAGTTCAAAATGGCCAAATTAGACAGTGAGGATAAAAATAAAAAGATCACTGGCTTCTCATATTACTAACGTCCCCTATTTTCCTGACAGCAAAAATAGTCCGTTTGTGAGGAAGAGGAGAGTGCTTTGGTTCTTTGACTTAATAAGGGAATTTTTAAAGAGATTTAAATAATGGCTCAGGGTGACAAGGGCTGCTGCTTCCTACTAATGGCAACAGGCTGCTTCTCTCAGGCAGTCCGTGTGTGTGTGTGCTTGCTATCATCCAAGGTTAATTGGTGTCCTGTCTTGGGGAGCTTTAACATACGTGACATACAGTCAAGGATTCGCTCTCTTCCTTAGGGCATGGATAACTGAGTAACTCGTCATGCCCATAAAGTATTCCCAAGCTGAGCTGCGCCTTGCTCTGCTTTTACCATGAGCAAAGTTTCTAGCTCCTTGGGATGCTTACTGCTGCTCAATCAAACCCACACCACTGCAGGGCAATGGAAAAGCGCTGTTTGCCTGGGACATGTTCCCTTTGACACATTAACCAACGTAAAGTGTAGTTAAGATAATAATTCAGTTCCTTGTTTTCCTAAATATAAATATATAAAAATAAACATAAACACTAAACAATGACCAAGTTTTAATTGCTATAAGCAAATTTTAAGCGCTCTCATGTATTTAACTAGTGTTGCTTCTACGTTGCATTTTTTAAATCTACAACACTAAAATTTTGTTTAGTTATATTTTTTCCAAACAGAAGGTTTTGCATTACCATTTTTACAAAACTGCAACTAGCGTCTGCAACAGAAAATTACAACACATTTTAAATAACAAAAACATCCCACAATAAAGATGAAGATTCAATACCAGAGGTTTAGAAATGACTACACGTAAAATTGGCCTTTTTTAAGATGCACATTGAGAAGTAAGAAGAGATTACTTTGGATGAGGTACATCGAAGTATGATGTGTTTTGGTTTATCACTATTGTATACAAACCCAAATGCACCAAGTGTGCTCAGGGGCGTGCAACACAAAGGAGAAACCATGACTTCTGGGGCCAAGCATCTTCCAGTTCAGGGGGAGGACCAGGCACACACCACCAAAACACTGTCCTGGAGCATCCCATGCCAAATTCTGTCCTAGGAAGTGAATATATAAACCCCTCAAATTTGTAATGGTTGCACTTTTTCTAGAGTCAGAAAAGTTGAACTTTGAGGAGATTCTTTATGTTCCTGCAAAACCACTCTGGCCTCTTCCAGTTCTCCCCTCTGGCTCACCATCAGGCACCTCCCTTCCTGCTAATTCTGCTCCAACATTTTCACACACACTGATGCTGCACCCACCTATGTCTCTATGTACACATACACAAAAGTTGATAACAATGTCTGGACAGAATTTCTTTCCTCATTGAACACGCTTTTCCCCTCTTCCCCGCTCCCCTCTCTTCCCTCCGTGCCGGTGCCTGCACCAGGATAAAGGGAGCATCCCCACCACTGAGCTCTTGCAGCTCCTGCCACCGGTCCAGCTGCGTGCGCGTTGGCTAAATGCTGCAAGGTCAAGATCGAGACCAGCATTTGAAAATTCAGCGCTAATTGCTATGATTACAGTCCGAGTTCCAAACAGCCACAATGCCTCCAGAGCAGTTTAGGAGCAGGCTGCTAACGAGTTATATGTAAAATAAGAAACAGGCACTTGATAAAGTCAGAATCAATAAAGTGCTGTTCCTGCCTGTTAAATGACCTTGCTGTAACACAGAGCCACCACGTCCACCAGAGCCTCGGCAGGCTAGCTATCCATATCTACACAGCGTGAGAGAAGAGGAAAACAGTACAGTCCTTAAAATTAGTTCTGACTTACATCTGAGTTAAAATAAAATTACACTACAAATGTGCCTGAGAATATTTAGCAGAATGAAATAAACTGAGTGTCAATATACCGGTGCCGCGGAAGTCGTAAGAAAGAAGAAATTTGTCACCAACCTTTGGGTCTTTCTGAGTTTCTGATTTTTTTAATGACAAATTGTCTTCTTTGTAATTTTGGTTGTGGTGGGGATATTTTACAAACAGAGGTTCCCTTCATGCTTCTGAGAATTTTTCACTAAATGGGCCATATTTTATCTTGATTTGCAATTTACGGCAGTCTACACTTAGGCAAAGCACAAACAGCTTGACGATTCCTGTACTTAGAAATGTATGTAAATTATGCTACTAAATAAAGCACAGACATTTTTACTACTTAGGAAAAACAAAACAATATTGCAGTCTTCTCTGCACTTTGAGATTGCTCCTGTAAACCCACTCAAGCATGTGCTTAGCCCAGAGAAATCAAAAGGACTAGTCAAACACTTAAAATTAACCATGTGCTTAAGTGCCTGCAGGACTGGGGATTAATTTTGGATTATGAAACTGTTCCATTTCCATGTGTTCTTAGGCTATACGTGGGCCAACCTGCTATTTTCAGGTTTTGGCACAGAGACTTGTGCAAAATTGAGACTTAGATGCATGCAGATGCAATCCAGCTGGTGAATATCTTTTAAACAATATAAAGACGCTCGATCTCAGCTGGAGAAAAAAACCCCTGTGTGATATTTTCAGAATAAGATTAAAAGTAAAAATACGATTTATGTTTAACCAAGCATTATTTTGTACAAGAATTATTATGTAGAAGAATTATTTTGTATTAAACTGAACTTACTCAGAATGGTTTCTGTGCCTAATAATTGAGCAGTGAAGAACAATTTAGCAAGCAATTAGTAAATATGAAACCGCCGAAGAAGAGAACTATAAAACTAAAACGCACCGCAATTACAGACAAAAAATATAAATGCTGTAATTACATCAGCGTTGATGCAATATGACAGAAAAAAAAGAACTAATGCACAATGCTATTAGTTCAGCAGCAAGCGTAGCTACACTAATTGAAAGACAACCGCTCTCTGCTTTTGAATACCAGTCTGGTGGAAATTTTAAAAAATTTCCTAAACGGACGCTAAAGAAGAACGCCTGCAAATCCTGCAGTGCTCCAGGCAACATTTAGCTTTAGAAATGTCTACAGGCAGAAATACTACCCTGCAGTATGGCTCAGGATGGCACAAACAAGCATCTGTGTTTATTTTTTAACTACTCGGATTTATAAGAGCAATGAAATCCCTACATAAGCATTTTATATTGACCTGATATGGACTTACTGTTTTAACCAGCTTTTTAACTAACTCCACAAGTTAATAAAGGCAACTACATGAATCCTTACTGCCTATACATTAAGATAAGAAAAACATTCATTAAGCAATATCCAGACTGTTTTAATTAGAGGAATATCACTCTTATTTGTAGTATAATGTTCGTTAAGTACAGTATAACATTTTCTTAAAATGCCCCAGAGGCAGTTAAACTCTTGATTAGCTATAAAAAAAAATCTCCCTTAACTTCAATCACAGGACTTAATGCCTACTGCAATGAAATTCCAGTACTTTTAATCATACAAAAATGTCATATGTAAATCTTATTAACCATGAAAACATTATATAAGATCAAATGATTTTTCTATGCCACTATCACTACTCAATGTGAGCAAAATGTAGGGATCTTTCTATGACAGTTCTAGTAGTAACAATAATAAGACAAGCCCTATTTCATTTGAGAATGAAATTAGCTGAAGACCAGATCTTATTTTATTAATTTCAAAAGATAACAGGGAATGCCCCCGAATCCTATATTTTCATGCTTTTAACTACGTCCCTGTTCAACTACCCAAAGTTAAAACATACAAAGCTAATAGCAGTGGTGGGATTAAACAACCTTATGGAGACTGCAGAACTTATTACTCAATAATAAAATTTCCTTTTTCTTCTGCCTTTTTCAGTATGCTACAAGAATTAACATTCTTACTGCTGTTGTACAGATGGCGATGAAACACCTACATTTTCTTCAGTATTTATCCTGCATCTGCCCATTACTCCATACACCTCTTGAAAAAAACTATTCATTTTTTTTTTGCTAACACCACCAAGAATTCAAAAAATCATGAGCAATGTGATGTTAAATCACGAGACTGTATTAAAAATTGCAACATTTTTAAAGTGCACGATGAAATATTATTTTGTGGTTCTTGTGTTCTTGGCTTTGTATTTTCAAGCTTTTCCTTTCAACAGTCAAAGCCAGAAATTTTCTTTAAAACTAAAAAAATAAATTAATGGTAAGGATTTAGGAAGCCAGGCTTAAAGGAAATAGCAAATATTGTGAAACTAATGGTAAAAAGGTGGCAGCTGTCGATCCATGTTGGTCTTCTACATAGGCAGCTGAAGGATATCTTTATTACATGGAAATAGGCACGCCAATCCCTAACTCAGCAGCGGCTCTCCAAAATCATTCCCTTGGCAAGGTCAGTAAACTTAAAATGGCAATTTTAGCACCCACCAGCCTTTTCAGGCTCAGCAGCCCTCTAGCCAATGAGTTCCAGAGTTCCACAGCCATCAGCCTCCTCCCGACTCCAGTGGTTCATTAAGCACCTTGAGGAGGTGAGCACGCTTGGAGGAGACAAACCCCACCTGGGGGTGCCCATGGTGGGGAATTAATGTAGAGAAACACATTGGTCGTATCATCACAGCCCCTCTTACCGAGGATGAACTTTCCTGTGTAGGCAAGCTCAAAGACCATAAAGGTGCCAGACCTACCAGGGCAGATAATATGAATGTGTGACGGAGGAAAAAACATTGCCCAAGGGACATATTTTAATATTAAATGCAGAAGTCTGCTATAGAAAAACCCATTTCTAAGCTACTTTTATCACTTAATTATCTCTAAACATTTTCACAGAACTCTTCAGATTGGCTTTGCCACATCTCAGGAGACTCAGAAACTGGTCATAAACCTACAACTCCCAGCTCCCTGCTGCAGATCCCCCACCTAGAAAGCCCCATCTCATTTGATGGTCAGCCAGTCACTGACGTGGGCACCTCACACAGACCAAAGTTTAAAAAATCATCACCATCAAGACTGGAAGAGAGACAGGCTGAAAATCAAGTTATCTGCAAAACAATATGATTTTATTTTCACAAAAAAAGTCGAATTATCAGCTAGAAGTCCCTTTTGGGGCACTGAGAGCACCTGACGGCCCTTGCTCTGTGCAAGCGCGAGTGCAAGCGCTCTTGTTACACGCTCTGTGGGAGTTTCTTATCTGTATTTCCCAGGTGAGATTACTTGTGCGGTTACGGTTGCTACAGCATATATTTACTGTGACCGGTGAACACACGAAAAAGCCAACTGAAACTCAGGAAAAACTCAAGAGTCAAAGGTCCTCTTCTCCCCGACGGCTTTGTTTCCCATGATGCCTCTTTTCCTCCAAACACCTCTGTTTCATTAAATGTGGATTTCCTACCTCATCGCATCACAACACACATCGTCATCACCATTGGTCCCCCTCCCGTAACACCAAATTTTAGAAAGCAGCCCTGTCCCTGCTGTCTGCCTAGTGGGGAGGGAAGAGTGGGACTTGGCTGAGAAGGAAAGGAAGAGAAAGGCAGGAGAAATGGTCACCGATCACACAGTGTGCTCAGGAGAGCCCCAGAGAACAAATTCTTCCAGGCTGCCCCAGTTTTAATGTGAGGATTTTTTCCCCTCTAAATTCCTGATACAGACTGTTCGATAATTATTTAAAAAAAAAAGTGAAAAAGAAAAATACACCACCTCCCTTGAAACAAATACAGGAAATTGCTTTTAGTTCATAACGCTGATATATAATAGATAAGCAGAAGTCCTGGATTACATGTGAATAAAATCTATAAGCAGAAAATTAATTAGGTCTACTTCCATGTAACAGTTTTAATGACATTTAAATGAGCAATTGTGTTTCTGTAAGTAAGTGTTAGAGCACTGCACTTCTTTATAAAAACTGAACAACATACAGACACCTTGAACTCACTGATTTATAACCTTGTGGAAGAAAGCTTCTGGTAAAAATATGTAAAGGCACCACTTGATTTTCCTTTAAAAGTTCTCTTTAACAACCTCTGTCACAAGCACAGGTTCAGACTTAAGGAACTTAGATAACTAGATAACGTATGTCTTCTATCCTGTACTGGATAAAGAAAAAAAATACTCAATTCCTCTATCTGCCAACTTTTTTTTTTGGGGGGGGTGTCTCATTTTAGATATAGTTTAGTACAAAGGTGAAATAACATTGTTTAGATACTTTTTAATTCTGCGCAGCAAGTCAGTAATCTGTACTAATGTTAAGAAATAAAGCAAGAATAAAAATGGAGGCAAAAAGCAGTCCTAGAAACACTTAAATATGCTGTGCATCAAATCCAAACATTCTTGCTAAGTACCTCTCTCAAAACTGACATTATATACATGGAATTTGGATGGTTCGAATCATCAGTTTTAGTCTCACATCACCCTTTGCTCGTCATCATCTGTTTCCTTGCTGATAGGAGGAATGTCATGGACGTTTCAATGTTTATCTTCTTGAAAAACAGTTTAGTTGAGCTAATGTCTCAGTAATGGCAAGATTTGTTGTCAGAGATTAGCATCAGATGCGCTGGGGAAAAAATGTGTCACATTCACTCCCTTCTCCAGAACACATCCAGTAGGGAAAGTCTTTCCTCCTTTTTTGGGTCATTTGAGTTTAAAGGAGAAAAAGCAAAATAATAACCTCACTGGCTTTGGATGCAAGCAAGAACAAAATGTGAGACACTGGACAGACAGTACAATATCCCCAGGTTTAAAGTCAAGGTTTTATTTTGGCTTACATCCATGATAGTCAGAGGCGAACATTTATTTATGTGTGTGCATGGTTATGTTTATATATTTATGTGCCTGCATATATAGCTACACAATCCATTTATTTATTTATGCACATATAAATGTGCATGTATAAATGTGCATATATATATACACACGTGTATGCATATACAAACACCCTATATGGCATAGTACAACAGTAGCATGTAATGATGGAAAGCGGCAATGACAATTATCTTCCATAAATCCAAGAAATAATAAAGCTGTTTTTTCCACAACTTCTGGTTTCAAATATTCCTCATACTTTGCTGGAATAAACTGCCTTTTCCTGCATCTCCAGCGATGTCATTAGAGTGGGAATACTCCAATGAAATATGAAGGCCCTCAGTACCCTGAGTACACTAGACTGAAGGTTGTTCCACCATTAGTTATTGATGATAGTGCCCTGCTTTTGCGACACTTGTGGTCTTTGCATCACACACTTTGAATCCACACACTGTGGGCATCATACGTGTCTTGCAAGTACAGATTTACAGCTGCTGTAGACTGAAGACATGTCTGTGAGCCAAAGCAGCTCTGCCCCTAACGTTACTGCTCTCTGTCTTTGCCAAATCCCTGCCAGAACAAAGCAAGCAACAAGGTATTTCACACAAGCGACACTCCTTCCTTTGCATCTTTTGCAGCTCAGTATTTTTAGCCATAAGAAAATAAGAAGTCGACCTCATATCCTCCATCCTTGTCCCTACTCAGATTGTTTTGCAGAGCAAGAAAGGAATTAAGGGGCTGTTTCATCAATACTCTGCCACTGCACTTCCTACTAGTGAGAATAAAAACAACTCTTTGGCTAAAATACCCACTTGCAGGGGCAGCCACAGGCATCAAAGTACACTGCAAAAGGGGGACGAAACAACTCATTTCTTCTCTTTTGAGGAACAGCAGGACAAGGGTGGGCATTCCCTCGCTGTGACCTGTTCTCCACCCCGCTCCCAAGGCTGCACGGTTCCTGTGCCGAGACTGGGCTGTGAAACCACAGCCGAGCCCCTTACAAAACAGACTCAAGTTCCCCACGGAAACAGTGCAGAGGGGCAGGTCCCCGGGAAGACTTTCCACAGGAAAGTCTCACACAACCCTCTTGGATACCTGAACCTGAATGGATATGTATTTAGGCTGTTTTGTATAACTTTGGCATAGCTGAAAAATTATTATCACCACTGCCAGTGCTGGTGCTGTGTTTAAATAATTTCTTTCACTACATACTACAACCGTCACTTCTTCAGAAGAAATGTTGTTCCACCGCTGGACATTCCTGATGCTCTACAAAATAGTCCAGCATGCTCAAACCAAAAAACAAACCTGGTGCAATCTGGCCTGAAATCCTGCTTTTTCTTACAGTTATGTTTTGGGATCTTTTAAAGATACACTGCCTCTGTTCCTGTCCTAAGCAGATGGAATGTAAAATTTTTTCCCACCATGATAGCAGTCATACCTGCTAACTTAAGTATTTCAAAGATGTTGCTAGATTTTGATCCACAAAAAGGATATTATAAATATTGGTAGGTACTTGTATTCATGCCTCAGGAGCTTATACTAGTTCGAAAAATAAGCAACCATCTTAATGGTTAGATGTAATGGTTTAGATGTAACCACATCTAAAATGTGATTTTAGATACACTAGTCTTAAAATATTCTGTTTTATTATTTTCTAACCTCTGCAAAAATGCTGCTTATTATGAAGAAAGTGAACAGAAGACAGGTTATAGACCAGGATGGATTGAATTATGGAGAAGTGAAGACAAAAGACCCTGGAGAGAAAAATAAGGCTTCAGGCAGCTGCAGTATGTTGATTACTCTGTTACTCAACTAGGTGCATGTATGCCTTGATTAAAAATACACTTTTATTACTCTATACACCCTTTCTATTGCTTGGAAACCACCAACCAACAAAAAAAATGTTTAATTCTAGCACAAGGAATATTAGGGTGGCTTTGAATACAGGGAAGCTGGAGGACTTTGATAAGACTGCTCATGTTTGAGTGCCAGTAAGAAGACTAAAGAGCATCTACAGGAAGAAGAGAATAAAATGGTAACTGTCGGCTGCAAGAAGCCAGGTCTGGCAGAGGGATGAGGTGAGGAAAACCCAGGAACTTGTCAGCATAGAGACAAAATCTGAAGCCAGTAGCATGCAGCGGGTAGCTCTGGAGTCAAGTCAAAGCAAGAGGCGATCCTGGACAGCCAGCACCCAGGTGGCTCAATCAGCCAGGAGAAGGGTGACAAATGCATAGTGTCTCGGTGATATGTCCCTTGTGTCCCAAGGAGAGGGATGGGTTTTGTGGAAGTGGTGAGGTAGGCAGTGCCATGACGTGACCCTAACTGAGCCACCACAGGAGAAGACCAGGGAAGGCTGTAGGAGAGACACAGCAGGACAGGAGGTGAGACTGTGAAGTCAAACCATCAAGCAGGGATACAAAAAGGGAGCCAGGGTGGATATTCACTTAGAAAGCTGGAGAAAACAAGGTCAAAAGCAAGATTAAAAGAGGACATAATTTTAAAAGGAAAAAGAGACCAAAAAGGACAAGGTCAGTGGAGATTTTGGTGAAGAATCTCTTGATGTGGCATCAGACACAGAGAAAATGTATTAACTCAGGGCAGTCAGCTGCATCAGTTAAGGAAAACAGGGGCAGCCTGGCATACGTCTTTGAGGATGAAGCAGCAGAAGGGGGAGGCAAGGACAGGGAATACAGGGGAGGAGGATGAAGCAAAAAGAGACAGCATGATCTTGATTGAGCCAAGTAGCTGAGCACAATGTGAAGAGTCTGAGCACTCTAATAATATCACTTGACTAAGCACCTTCCTGAATCGAGGCCTCGTTCAGGAGCCTTCCAGTCAAAGATGGGAAGAAGCCATGTCAACAACACAGAACAAATGGTGGTTCAGCATGCAGAATGGAAATGAAACAGGAACTTCGATGCAGACCCCAGAAGAGGTTCTTCTGAAACCCTCTAACTGTGACCAGTCACCTCACTTTGCAGAGAAAGCAGAAAAATGTTTTCACTTGCCCTACACACTGATTTCCAGCACACAAGTGACCATTTTAATTTAGGCCTCTACATTGTTTTGCCAGCACTTAATGTTGCATAAAAATATAGTAACTTCAGCTCCCTGCGATGCAGTGCGAGTGGCTGAACTTCCCTTCACTAGCCAGAACGGCATCCATTAAATGTGTGAAATGCTAAAGGTAATGGTGTCCAACAATAGAAAATGAGGCAAAAGGAATTTAGACCAACCTTGTGAACCAGTTTGCCAAAATTATGGGGGGATGCTAGGGGAAAAGGACAATTAATACAGGGACAGATGGCTAAACAAAAACAAAAGCCATTATCTAAAACCTGGCTAAGGAAAGCTTAGCAACTGATTGTTTAACAGAAGCAATTAAAGAACTTGATTAAATATAGTACTATCAATAGTTTGGATCTGAAGGAATAAGAAAACGGAGGACTTGCCACCATTTCTGGCAGTATTAAATACTTGCTGTGCTCATGTTAAATATTCAGGTGCACACATTTTATACATAATGGGCATTTCTTATCCCGGTTGGAAAGTGAATTAAAAAATGCAAGCAAACTCCAGACCAATAATAAAAGCTTAAGGGACTTGTCAAGTTTTAGAAAATGGTAACAGGGGTCTGCGAGCAGTTTGCTGCTCAGGACATCTTGCTAAAGTACAAGAGCCTTTCCCTCCTGTGTTTCTTCCCTCCACCAACATGCAAACATATAGTCCTGGAAAACCATACTTGGACGAGAAGGCCAGTGCTTTGGTTGTGGGACACAGGGGTGAAGGGACTCCAGAACAGCAGCATCATTTTCTGGAGGTGCCCCACCGGCACCACCTCGGCTGATGGCCACCATGAAGCAAGGCTTGGGAGAAAAGCGTGGGGAGGGGCCAAAGTGGCACAAAGGAGATAGGTCTTACATGTGCTTAGCGTCGTGCCAGGAGAAGGACCTGCAACCTCTGGTGACTCTTAGCAGAGGGAGAGTGTAGCACGGGCTACTGTGGCTCTGATAGCCCGGTAGCATCGCGTTGAGACTGGAGCGCCCTGCAGTGCTCTCTGCCATGAAGCCCCTGTAAAACTGCATCTGTGGGAGCCGCTGCCGCTCTCCGTGCTGAGAGCAGGCATGTGTATTGCACAGCGAAGCCACTCTGCCCCGTACGCTGGAGAATTAACTCCAAATAAATGTCTGAATCCCTGCCTCCAGCCTCAGTACAAGCATTGCCCTCTCAAGGCAGCACAGCATGAAAAGTTGCACAACTCATGAAAGCGTAGCCTTCCACCAGCTTTATACAGCACAAAATGATGGCAAAAACTGTCTGCCTTCACCGTCTCGTAGGAGCAGTTTGAACCATTAGGCCTTATTCATACAAGCAAGTGATGTTTAATTCTTTTTCCATACTTTCCCGTTACTTTAATTATTTTAGTCACTAACTGACACGCATTGTTTCAACGTATCGCATCTCCATGGTGGCACCATCAGTTGGCAATAAAGGTTTCCTTAAGAAAAGAAACAGCTTCTTAATTTTTTTATTAAAAAAAAAGTTAATAATTACAGGAACACTGAGGGTGTTGCTATAGTTACAACTATATCAGCCTTTCAGACACAATTTCCCATTTTCAAGGGTCAATAATTCAGTTGCCAAAAATCCCACTGGGCAGAAGCCTGACACACATCTTAGACATACATTAAACAAATGCATAAATAAAAATCAGCTGTTTCACACTTGTGAACATTTTGATTCAAACCAGTCTTTCCAGATGATATTTTGAGCATCTGACAGTAGTGTGGGTTTTTTTACATATATCATTTTTGGCAGGCTGATAGCCTTTTAGGTGCCCCAGTGTTTTTGGCTGCTGCCAGAGGGAAAGGAAGAAGAGCCACCGTTTTTTCCTCCAGACATTTCATCCCCCCCCCCCCACCAGAAAGGAAGCGATTCTGGACGTGCCCGCTACGCTCCCAACAAAACTTCCCGAGGATTTTTAGGCACAAAAGCTTCACGCGCATGTGCAGCAGCTGGATTACCACAATAGACCATAACGGCCCTAAGAGCCGTTACGGTATATCAAGTGAGTAAACCGAAAACTAAGAAGGATTTACACAATGACCATAGTGGCTCCCTGGGAGCCGTTACGGTCTATCAGGTCAAAAATCCACTTTTTAAAGAGCGCCTAAATATGTGTATACCCAACAGGGCCTTGAGTCTCCGGAGCGACTATCACACACGTTTTCGAAATGAGCCAGGGAAGAGAAGGGAGATTACACCAAACAATGTAAAGAGAGAAATTTTTTACAATAAATAAAAGACATATCATGTAAATTCTAAAGGCCTATATTTAACAGGAAAGAAGTGCATGTTTAGTTGAGAAATAGGAAGTAATGCGATCTCTTCATTATCAAAACACATCCTTTTAGGTTTTTTCCCTTTTTTTTTAAAGAAAGAGAATTAAATGAAAAAGGAAATTTCCCACCAAAAGCAATCATCTTTTAAAATAAAAGTTAGGTTTCACGAGGTATAAAAATAATGTAATCGCAGCTGGGTTCTGAGTTGCAGTTCTGCTGCATTTCAAGTCTCCAGCCACGGCACAAGTTTGTAACAGCTCAGCTTTGCCTTTCTTTACTTCTCTCCCATTGTGTCACAAAACGAACAAGTTATTCGTGACAGTCATTTTCTCTGTAAAAGCCACCTCTATTTTTTACGAAAAGAAATCTGCAATAAATCATCAGCCTACTTACTTTTTCTTCTTCCCCTTCCTTTACATGCCATATTTGTTCCCGCAGCAAACCTGTAAGAGAACACTTTCTCTCTATGACCTGAGATAACGGTAATGTTGAAAGAATGGCCTCACTTGTCAAAGATTAGAGGGCTGTCTGCAGCCAACACTCCTCTTTACTAGAGCCAAATAGGCCCAATAAATGCTAATACTCAGCATGACACATCGAGAACGTTAAGCCTCAACACTGACTAAGAAGAAAGTATCACAAATTTACTGAAATTATCTATAGCACAATAGAGAAGAGAAGGAATTAATCAAAGTCTCTCTCTTAATGCAATGCTTGATTGAACTATCCCAATCCCTTTTTAAATAGGATAACCTAGTGGCAAGTGACCCCGATGACACATCCTAGAGAGGTACACAAGTACCACTTGTTCGATTTTTTTTCTTTTATGACCTCATTAAGAAGGATTTTGAAGATTGTTCCTGAATATGAGAACAAAGTGTCTGAAGATATCTCTAGCTTTTTATGTCCTTAGCCTTTTGCCGTTGAAATGGCTTTTGAACAAGTGTTTATAAACTAAGTACACGCACAAGCAAAAATAAAATCCTTAAAAATTAAATCGACTAAAGCTACCTTTTCTTAAATGCAAACACTAGCTAAGTCTCCAAGAAACAAGAAAGTTTTGCCAAGATGAACTCATGATCACATCTCCCCCCCCCCCCCATTCTCCCTCTCTCTCTTCTTCCCTGTTATAGACCCCATTAATTAGATTTGGCGGCAGTTTCCCCTTCCTCATCAGGGAAGACAGAGTCTGCCAAATCTGCGAGTGTGAAAATACTCCATCGCCACTAACGTTTTTTCCTAAGTGTTTGTTGATTCCACGCTTGGATTTAATATCGAGGATTATATTTTATAACCAGAAACAAACAAACAGATTTATAACTGAAGACCGAAAAGCAAACAGCAAAAAAAAGCAAGCCAAGTACTGAACCTAAATGTAGCATTTTTATTGACTTCTTAGAAACCAAATAACCTGGCATATTAGTGTGTGCATTCTGCAACAGACATTCAGCCCCATTGTACTACTTAGAAGAGAATAAAAAGAAACCCTACTGTTTGAAATCCAGCGGAACATCCCCACAACAGAGCACAACTGTTCCCTCATGCATGAATGGGAAGGAGATGAAAGAAAAGATGGACTTCTGAGGTACAGCAAAAAACAAAGACAACAAAAGTGCTGATCATGAGGGAATGACACAACTCATTGCTGCAAAAAGGATGAGAGAAAGGAGCTCAAACAATGGTGCAGACAGCTAAGTGACATGTAGAAGAATTGAAAAATCTACAGAAGTGTCTTTTCTTTCCACACTTGACGAGAAACAATTAAATGTTGGTACATCTGTCATAAAAAAGATAATTGAAACCTGTTACCATCATTATAGACGGTAACTTAACTACCAAAACTGTAACTGTCCAATTAAATGTTGCCCCTCTCTGTTATCTACACCACTTGCTAAAATGAAAAAAAAAACCTTTAATGCTTGTGATGGTTTACCACCAGTATAGCTGTTACAAGCCCTGGAGCTGAACTGGCACGTTTCATAAGGTAGGTATTTAGACTATGGGGTACCTACGTCTATTTGTACACACACAGATGGGGGAAGGCAGGCACACATGGGTGCGGGCAGGCTCACATGCGTGAGCGCACGCATTCATGCACACGCTCTCGCACACCCACCAGCGAGGATGAATTTTGCAAACAGATGAGGTTTTTGACAAGGAATCCAAAAAACCCGAGTAATTGCCAGAAGCCTCACTAGGTGTTTACTCCTCTGAACGTCCACCCGCTTGCGAAAACAACGCCGTGCTAAACTAATCCACCGACTGTTGCTACTTGCTTGATAACGCGCAACATCCCACAAAACAGCAGAGCAGTTATTGACCCTGTCAGAATACCTGATTAATGGATAAACGCTGTAATTGATTAGCAGAGAAGTGTGAATTAAAACAGAATACAGCATCAATAATGAGCCGCTGACAAAAGGTAGCCGACATAAAATGTAAAACAGTAGCCTGCAGCCATATCTCATCAAAGACACGCATTTCTTAAAAACAGAAGAAAACACCACCCCCCAAAAAAAAGCCCCACAAGTGCGGTGTCCTGTTCTCTGCATTCTTTAGGCTTTTCTCTTGGTAATGATTAAACCACCAGCAAAATGTTATGGGAACTACTCGTGAATCCACCTTCATACATCAAGCCAGGCAAGGCAGTTAAATGACTCCATTATCCTCTGGGCTTCTCTGCCCTTAAAGAAAGGCACCGCTCTCCATTTTATCCCGGTGAGCTGTGATTTCGCAGCGGTGCCGGGCGCACCCACGGCTGCCTTTGGCGGGGTGCGCAGGCAAATCCCCCGGTTCCTAGGTACACAAGGGATCCTCACAATGGTGTCACACCAAGGAGACAATTTGGATCTACAATCGTTGCATTGTTAAACTTGTTTTCCATTCCCTTAAGGGCCTTAGGAGGCCAAATGATCCCACTTCTGTTCCTTTTCCTTTCCGATTTAATCCTGCTCTAGGGCCCTACTTTATGCCTGACATTATATGAGATAGATTATATGGATTTCATACAGCACCCGCAAACACACACGTGATGTTTCTCTGCAGTAGGAAAGTGAGTTTAAGAACGCGGCGTTAGAAGCACCGAGTTGCTTCTTTTCATGGCACCTGCGTTGGCCCTCCCGTTATTTAGGCACCGCGCATTACGCTGTGCGTGAGGCAAGCTGACACACCTAATGTAACGCCATCAGACGTATCAAAGCTGTCCGGGTACAAGCAGAAGGAAACATTAGCTTGAGTAGAGCACTTAATGCAATTACGTTGCTCTGACTTCCTGAGCTAGCTCGCTCAGAAGTCATTTACGTGTTTCTACGTGACACCGCATTGTATCCTGCAAACACAGACGCAGCTCAGAATGGTTGTTGCTACAGGGTCTCTTGGAAGTTGCCTTTCCCCCCTTTAAGCTAGAAACCAGAAGGCGTTAAACTGCTCATCCTTTCCGTATGGAAAATAAAAACAATGAAAAGCAAGAATGGCATTAATATCTTGTAATAATTATCTTCAAATTGTCTTTAATCTGATTTTGTCAATTTGATGCCCATTTTACATCCCTCTGCAAAACATAATGTATTTTTGTAACAGTTCTACAAGCTCACAGATACATATTCAGAGATACGGTCCTTTGGAAATCCACATCTTTTGGGATCTTTCTTTTTTTTTTCCATCAGCTAACCATGGGACCATTCTTTGGCTGCAGGATGATTTTCCTGCTTCCGCAGCTGCTTTGGGACAGCTACCTTTTCAGGGGTGTCACGGCTTCTTCAGTTTAAATAATTTCCCAATTCAGGAGTAGTTTTCATCCCCTCTCATATTGGTAACCTGAAACACTACTTGTGTAAGCGATCCCTACTATCAAATAAGAGAATCAGGTATTTCCAAAGAACAAGTGACCTAGCAAGCAGGCTTGGTATCTTTGGATTGGAGGACTTGCCCTGCAGATGCACCTCTCTACTGAGTGTAGAAGTTATCCAAACAACTTGCACTTTAAAAGCATCACTGTCTGTCTTAGCAATTTAAGATGATTGCAATTAAGGTCGTTTAACCCTTCTTATTGTATCGCAGTGTCCTCCGTCCTCAGTAGCTCTTTCTGAGGACCAGGGATGTAGAAACAAAGTGTGCTCTGACAGGCCCCCACCCCACTGCAGAACATCTCCCGTCCAGGATAAGCCCCCTCACAGGCACTTCTTTTCCCTAAAACATGGCTGAACAAAAGGAGGGGCAGGTCACTGTGCCTATGAGCGTGTCCCAGGGAAGGGGAGCCTGGCTCCCCCCTATTGCTCATGCTGTCTGAGAGATTCTGCTCTCCAGGCTACCAGCTGTTTTGGGGAAGACTGAGGCGTATGTACATTTTGGCCATAAGAACAGCCGTTGGTATTACTTTCTTGCTCAGCTTCAACAGGAGGAATATGGGATCCTCCACCAAAACAGCAAATGGCTGGACAACTCGGGCATTTTTGGAGTGGGGTTTTTGAACCCAGCTGGTGGTGGGACTGAGCCCAGCTCTCACTGCCCGGGCAGGTGGGGTAGCATTGGAATATCAGAAAGATGGTAGACCCCAGAGCACTCCTTTTTTAAGAAATAAACAAGGAAACCCACCGACAACTCAACATTTCTTGGAATAACAGTTTTATTTACCTGTGTCCAGAGGGCCTGCCGGTGCCAGATCCTGAGTGCTGGGGCACAGCTGCCCACAGTCCCAGTACAGAAGCTTGCAAACAAGAATGGTAGGGTTTACACCACCTGCATCAGCTGTGTAGAAAACACCAACTTCCTACTGCTTATTAGCAAACCGGAACCGTTTTTCAGAAGTGAAATCTCGTCGCCTTTCCTTAGATGTTTTTATATTGTACCGTAAAATACGAAACCTGGATTTAACCTAAAAGCATAAAACATACTCCCAGCAGCCTAAAGGAGGAGCCTACCAAAAATAATATTGAAAAGAAACAAGTTACATCAATTTCAATGGAAGCAGAATTAGGCCCTTTAACATACTTTTTTTTTTTTTTTGGAGGGAAGAGGAGAGACGAAACTCAAGCAGCTGAAGGTTCAGCTTGATCCCCAGAACTTTTAAAGAAGACATTCTTCTCCATGGCTATTGTCAGAGCTGGAGACAAAACAAGTAGAGGCCCTTTCAGCTGCTGAACGTAGCCAAAAAGCCATTTGTAACTCCTGCAGAGCAGTGCTTTTATAGGTCAGGGCAAAGTCCATAAAGATTTTCTCTCTTTTTCACTCTCTTTTGGGAGATCTGGTTAGAATCCAGAAACTTATCTCAGAAATAAGGCAAAAAAACTACTTCAGCACTTTACGAAACAGTGGCAGAAGAATCTCTAAGCATATTGTTTTAAGCACAGTTTTCTGATACAGAGTTCTATTTTACTTGCCAGCGCACGCCTACAGCAGTCATTGCTTCCTCAGACATTGTTAATGTATTTTGGGTTGTCTGAGACTTCAGGTATCTCAATGTATGAGTCAAAAAAGAGTTTGGGAATCTAATTTTGCTTCCAGTCCCTTAACAGCATGGACCTATAACACAGTTTTACCCAAAAACATTTTAATACCCATTAGTAGGTGCTAAATTTTTCTTCCTAATAAAATTCAACTAAATTGGCCCGGATGAGAGGAGTGCAGGGATCTATAAAGGAAATGCCAAGGTAACAGCCTTGCTCTGTTTTTGCATCTGACTACTGGGGGCAAATTCAGTTTCCTGGAATATATACCTGACCACTCTAAGGGCTGCTTGAGTATGCAGGCTTTAACTAAAATATGCACCACAAAAGGTTATTATGGTGATTTCAGGACTGGCGGACCAGATCCTCACCTAAAAATACTTGCCCTCCCCCAACAAATGCAACTGGAACTATTTACTGTGAACAAGCAAACAAGAAAGGAGTAAATGCAACAGAATGAAAACAATATAAAAGGAAATGCAGTCAAACAGACAGAAAAAAGGAGATGTGAAAAGATTGATGGAAGGGCACCAGAGCCATATAGTTAATATCAGAGCAGAAAACAAAATTAAAATTTTTATCTAAGGAGAACATTTTAGAAACTCATACCCACGATTCCTGATAAAATACTGCTCTGATAAAAACATTGTTCTCCATGACTGAATAGGAAAGAAATAAATGCCATTAGCTAAATTCTGGTACACATTTAAAGAGAAGCATCTTTAAATACATTTTCTACCTATGAGAACACATGGCAAACTCAATGATAACCACAAGGCTTTCAGGTAATGGTATATCCAAAGCCTGCTAAAACCAAAGAAAACCTCTAGCGTCTGCAGGTGTTGAACACCTGTTGTTAAGCAGAGGGATTGGCTGGCATATATTCATGTTTACAGCGATGATGGGTGAGTGATATTTGAGTGGGTTAGAAAGTTTTCTTGATAGTTATGCAAGATGAAAACATGTGCTTTGTTTCACCCCAAGAAGCAGTCCACCTTTTTGATTCTATATTTTCTGTCAGTCCGAACCATAATAGGTTGCCCTACATTTGATACCTGACATAATTTCTTTAAAACACTTTGAATACTACCTAAAGATGTTGTCTAACATTGATTTACACTGACAATTGAGGACATGAAAGAAAAGCTCCAGAGATAACGACGAGTCACACCGTGTTCAGCAAAAGAATGCTGTACCATTTGGGGGTTGTTTGTTGGGTTTGTTTGGGATTTTTTTGGCATGGGTAGATTAGGGTAGATAAATCGTGCAAAATAAGGTCTGCTTCTTTTGAAACATCTGAAGTCATGTAAAAGTGAAGACAACCTTTTGGAAACAGGATTTCCTGTTACTAGAAGGTTACTGCAGATGAAAACTTGTCCTCGCCGAAGTTGCTAACAAAACTCTCACTGCGCTGAGGCAACCATCAACCAGTTTAAGAAGTGGATGGTGTGTGTGCAGGAGTTAATCTAAAGTCATGCAAGGATGTTTTCTATGTAATAATACATTTCAAAGTAATATCTATAACCTGAATTCACAAGACTTAAACTATGGCTACCTATAATGTAGGTAGCCTTTGTATTTTAAACTTTTCATGTACTATGGACCTTCTCAGCTTATCGCAGTTCTTCTGTCTTACCAATCTACACAGTTTTTTAAAGCAAAGCATTGCTAACACTGAACTCAGCCAGTCACACATAAAGGTGAACAGATATGCAGTTTTGTAAACGAAATTATTACAGATCAAAGTTCTTACAAAATTAATACCATGCAATCCTATAACATTATTGATCTTATCAAACATTACTCTGGCATCCTCATGCAAAGTGGCTCAGCATCTAGCTAATGAGACAATACTAACTTTTTTGAAACCAGCAAATTTATTTCTTTTCTATGTTCAGGTCCCCCTGTGATTTTAGAGCGAGTAAATTGGTTCAAGAAAAAGAAATTCTCCAGTACATGCACACACAAAGAATCAACACCACCATTTCCAAAAACACTGAAAATTTGGACATAACCCAAAATAATAACCAGTATCTTTACAGATTTTGTATTAGACATATTTTGTGTAGTCCGGATTTTGTACTATTGCAAATGAGATTAAATTCTGCCTGGTAGAGTTTATAGCAAATTCCCATGTTGTAAATCCACCCTGGCAAATATCTGTAGCATGTAGTTAGCAGTGACATGAGATGCACTAAGAGAAGAGCTTTGTCCAGGTTTATTATTTGGGTTGTTTTTTAACCACTGTAGATCTTTTTACTTTTGTGCCATAAGATTTATATCTGTATAAAGGCTACTCCCAAAACAAGTAAGTAGGAAACTTGATGACTTTGTTCTAACACCCCTCTCCTTGAAAAAAAAAGAAAAAAAAAAAAGAGCTGCTAGATGAGGAGTCTTTCTCCTTGGGCTACTTACTTCACTGGTGTCAAACTCAATTCACTTTTAGTTACTTGCCTCTCAAAAAATGCTAAGGTAGGAAAACCAGTTCAAGAAATCTTTAAAATAAATTTCCTGTTATTATTCAATTCTGCATTAAATAGAGTTTAAATGACTTTCGTATTCTTCTTGCAAATCAGAAATTCAGGCCTCCAGGTGAATGGCAACTGTTGAGTCTTCATGCAAACTTTTCTGCAGCCACAGAGCTAAGACTGGATGGGTGCTCTCAATGGATGCCAATTATTCCTCAGCTTTTACCCAACAATACTGGCTTTGTGGCATAAAAAAGTGAGTTGCTCTTAGAGTCAGTGGCAAACTAATAGTCTTCCTTCTTATCTTGCATCTTCAGGTCAATGTGCTGACATGTTTTGGTGTCTTGTGGTGATCTTTCTACTTTACATAACCAATGTGGAAGAACTAAGTGACTTACACATAAGCAACATAAACCTTTTTTATTTTTCTGTAGAGAAAATGAATCACACAGCACTCCAATTAAATTTTTCCCCTTTTAAAGTCTTCTACTTTTATGATAAGACATAAAAATAGAATGTTGAAAGGAAGTGTAAAGATCTTAGTAAAAAACCACAGGGATTACAGATTGCTTCCCCTAAAAAATATGTGAAATTAGGGTTCCTTCACCCATCTAAAAATGTCATAGAGTAACTTGTGGTGCAGCATCTAGGGTTTCTTTTTCTAATGTTCCTATCTGCTTTTTTCCCGGAGTGTGCTAGATCATTATTACATACTGTGATACTCAGATTTGTACAAGGCAGTTCTTAATTACTAGCAAATAGTTTTAGGCACATGTACTCCGAACCTTGCCATTCACTTCCGATGCTCCTGCAGGACCCGTGCGGGCTCCCCAGCCCCGGAACCGTGCCAAGGGGGGAAGGAGGGACCTGTGGTGGTGGGGACCCCTGCTTCCTTTTAGCCTTTCCTCCCCGTTCAACTCCCCAGGCCAGAGCAGAGCCCCAGGGACCCTATGCTGGTGTCCCCCCTGCTCCTATCCGGCCATGGGAGAGGGAAGCGGAGGGCAAACAGGCCTGGCGCCCCGGCACGCTTATTTTCTTCCGCCCGCGTGTGTGGATGCCAACTCTGGCATCCATAAAACCGGGTTACATCAAACGGACCAACCGCCGTCATCTTCCCCGTTATTACCCCCGACACAAGCCCTGACAAAAGGCCGCTGCCAAGGCCTCCGCTGACAGGCCGAACAATAGCAGTGACAAAGGCCCTTTCTGCCGGCGCAGATGACATAAATCTGATGCTATAACGCCGACGCGACTTCAGCTTGCTCCTTATTTATTTATTTAATAAGCCACTGTCATCCATCTCGGGAAGGTGGCTTCCAAACTCCAAATTAATCAAGCCACTGAATGCGAATTTCCATATTGCTCTGCCAAAGGTCTTCTCCACATCAATTGCTGGGAGAAGGCCCCCGTTGTGCTTTGGTGTATTGTGCACGGCGCTACTGCTGCTGCTAAAAGCCACTCTGTTTTTAATAAACATGCATTGTTCTTTTTGTAGTAAATCCAGGAAATAATACCCAACTGGGAGTTTGGGTGCAGGCTTTTTTGTAGTGTAAGTGGAGCGATAGATGCGTTTTCATGTCTGTTAGCACCGTGATGGCTCCATTTCTTAGTGCTCAGAAGGCATTTCAATTTTCAAAAATATAAATTAAGCAAACACTGAGGTAATGCTTCCTTGTTTATCTTGGAAAACCCCCAGCTGAGGCCACCACTTCAGCATTTCTGTGTTGCTCGTGTCACTTCACCAAATGGGAGGTTCAGCTCCAGGTGCCCCGTGCTCGGCCATTTTCCCGACTGCCAGAGTGTGATTTTCTGGAGCACTCTGGGTGAATTACCTCGCCACTGCTGAATTCAATGAAATAAAAAAGTTACTGACTTAACAGAGCCAGGATTTCTATCAGGTCTCGAGCCTACATGAATTATCTGTTTCCCTTAAGCAGCCTGAGGAGAAAGAGGCAGTTCCCCATGGAATGTTTCATCACCGCTGTCTCAGGGATGGGCTGAACTACCTTCCTGAGGAAAATAATGATTTCTCTCTCCTTAATACACACCTCCCGCCCTGTGTTGTATGAGCTGTATCACCCTTCCTTCTGGCAGAGAGGAGAAGCAGAAGGGTGGCAGCCCCCAGAGGGCAGGAACAAAACAGGAATGGTGACTCCTGGGTGACATGGTGGCCAGAGGGATTTGCTGCACGTGTGACTGCACCATGGCCCCACAGGTTTGTTTCACAGTCCACCCACTAGAAAAGTGCTCCTCAGTGGCATAACAGGGAAGGAAAACAAGAGGTGGGTCAACATCATTACAAGAGCAGAAGTGAAATAATAGGACTCTCTCATCTGCTCTACTTGAGCATATATTTGATGCTTTCCAGGTCTTACAGATGTGGGAGTGGATCTCATTCTCACACAACAGATTATTTCAATACCTAAAGATGGGAGGACGTCCCCTTTAAAAAAAAAAGTTAAAAATGTTTATAGGAAGTTTTCACTAGAAACTGAAGTTGAAGCCCTACCTTTTTTTTTTTCATGATGAATGATCTTTTGGATACGAAGCATGCAAAAGGCTTTAAATAGTGCAATTAAAAATTCCTTCTCCGCTCAACTAGTCAGCTTCCTCATAGGCACAAAATTTTAGTAGTGTTTTTCAGAATAAAAATATCTCTGAATATGTCCTTGCAAGACAAGGAAACAGAATACAGATGGCACTCATAATACAAATAGAGTTTGATAGGCACAATATAATCTATCCCTGAACCAAGAGATGAGATAATTAAAGATATGTTCACTGTGCATTCCTATCCCATGAAACAGGTAGTTTGTCAACCAGATATTCTTACTTGACTAAGCTTTTCACTCCAGAAATACTACTGCTCCATTCAGAACTGGCTGGAGTGGCAAACACTGAGAAAGAGCGTGTTTCATATTTCAGTAATGCCTTCTCTCTAAAAAACCAAACCAAACCCAAACAAAAAAAAAAAACCCAGTAGAAAATAGTAAGTTGAGCTTCACAGCATATCTTCAATGCAAAGCAGTGTTTTCCTAATGAGGGTTAATTATTCTCTTTCGAAGGATAGGCACTGAAGAAGCTACCCAGCAGCTGCTGCCCAGAGCGAGAGCTGGGGTTCTCGTGCTGGGCTTGGGGTCAGGAGGCTCAAACACATGATGACCCACAGGAGGGACTTTTACAGCCAAGCAGGGTTATCCCTGCCAATGGGCCGCCTGGTTGCCAAGAACGGAAAATAGATGGGGACAGAAACTACCTAAAGAAGCCTGAATTTGCAAAAGTGAGCAGGGCTGGGAGGGGAAATACCTGGGTCCAAACCTATGCTTTCAGGACTGCTTTTGCTTTTTATCCTGTAATTTTTCTGTGGGAAGAAGCAGCCCTTCTGTGAAAGCAGTAGGAATGGGAACTGCCCAGTAACCTGTAAGACGAGGCCATAAAAAGCCTGAACAGTGGGCCCAGGTGGAGCTTGCCCACTTCCAGGCAACTCCATGGACAAGAAAACCGCTGAGGTGGCAGATCAGATTGCAGGACTCGGAACAAACTCATGAGTGAAATCTCCAAAATAACAAGAGCATCTCCAGCTTGAAATTACAGACATGTTGACTTGTACTTTTTAACATCATCCAATGGGCTCAAGACAGACAAATCAGTGTGAACAAGGAGCAGAAGCAAAAAAAGCTCAAAACCGAAAAACACCTACACAGAATGCTACATGAGAAAGATGATTTTATTTCCCCGTTTCAGTGCCTAAGTATCTTTCTAAGTAACTATTTAACATTCAATTTTTAAACCATACTGAAGACAATGATAAAAACATGTGCCTGAAAATATATTATAAATAGTGTGTTCTTAAAATAGTAATGTATCAAAATTAAAAAAAAAAATATTGTTAATTAATACTGCTCACTGTGCTACAGCCTAACTGATGAAGGGAAATGCATTCAGACTCCTAAAATGCTTGTCTCCAAGACCATCAGGGTTAGTTTCTGAGTGGCACGTTTTTAAAACATTTAATCAGTGATCTGAATATGTGTCAACACTTTCTGGTAGTGTGCTATAAAACGTGAACCTTGTCAACAGAAACATAAAAAGGCGACACACTTGGGACACAGAGCTTTTATGCTGACACACTGTAATAATATCATTTTAAAATTTATCATCTGTTTAGCCACAAGCAACAATTAATCTTTTTGACTAATTGTACAATGTTTTAAATAACACCTCCAAAAGAAAAAACCCAACATGTTCCATTTTTACTTTCATTGCCTTCCCAGTTGCGCCGCTTTCATATACTTACGAAGCAACACGCAATAAATTTTGCAACGAGGATAAAAATGTTAGCAAATAATATGTTTCCCCCTCCTCAGTTAATAAAATTACTTAACACTGAGCCTGCAAGCAAAAAGAAAAACCCCAGGAGTAACGCAAGCATCAGCGGGTTCAGTTCTGTCGTGTTTCTGTCGCATTAAGTGACATTTTATTCCCAAATCACTTAACCTTTGACTTTTATAACTAAACATACAGACCTTGAATTGTTACCGTGGAGGGGACCAGCGAGCGACACCGCTGCCAGGCACTAAAACTGAGTGCCCCACGGTAGTGGATGGCTACAGGATGGAAATAATTGGGCTTGTAAGAACCCAAGTTTCTGTACAAAACTTGTGGCCTGGAAAAGGAGGCAGAAAGGGAAATGGGAGGAGGGGAGATGGGGCCTCATTTCTGCTAACACCCCTGTGTTATACTGCACCCCCAGGCACCCTGGATAGGCGTTTTCGCAGCGTTCCCACCAGTGGTGCATGTACCAGGCAAAGAAAGGGTTAATAACCAGGCAGAGGTGGGAAAAAAGCAGTTTATAATTAAAGGCTAAATCCCGCTGTACCCAGCTGGAGCTGCACTGGGGGAAGCTGGCGGCTGCACCCCTCTGTCTGCCCTGCACGAGGCCGTGATGGGGACGGAGAGGGAAACCCAGAGGTTCTCGAGAACAAAAGCAACGGTGACAAATGTTGGATGCGGCGTCTAACTGCGGCCCCGCCAAAGCTTTCTGGGTGAAAATGGACAGCAGTTTTGTAATGTGGGCATAGAGAGAGGCTTTTTGGGGAACGGCTTTAGAAGTAATGAGGTGAAACCGAGAACGGCAAACGTCAACTGCACCTCAGCATGGAGGGAGAGAGGGAGGGAGGCAACCCTGCCGGAAGCTGCAGCACAGTTTTCTGCAGGAATTTCTGGAAGCTTCATTACTTAGCACTTTTACTATTGACAAGGCAGCCACAGGTAAGCCCTAGAGAACAACCCCGCATCATCAGACTTTTGCACTCATAACTTCCATGTTTTTTCACTAAAAAATGCAGGACAATGAAGTTGCATGGAATGATGTCAAACTATCTAGATAACTTCACAGAATCACAGAATCACCTAGGTTGGAAGGCACCTTTAAGATCATCTAGTCCAACCATAATAAAACCAACCAACCAACCAACCAAACACCCCCAAAAACCCACACACACACCCCAACAAGGGGTTTTGTGCAATAAAAGCATCACGGAACACCGTCCACGTGTGCCCACGTAACCACGCTCGGACTAATAACTAGCAAAGGCAAAGGCATCTCTTGCTTCATTCCTGAGATCCTGACCGCCGCCTCCTGGGACCAGAGGAATGGGGAGACACCAACCATCTCACTGAAAGTGACTCCACAGCTGGACAAATACAGTTTGCACCCGAGAGATGCATTTTTCTTTAAAAGGTGATCATGATGGCAGAGTCCTTTAAGATGCATGCGTAGCAACCAAGAAAGTTTCTGATTAATATCACTTTCTTCTTCCTTGCCCACTGGTTGAGGGCTTTGTCCTCTGCAGCTCTTGTCCACATGAGAGACTTTGCTGGTGTGCAGTCATGAGAAGGCAAGGGGAGGAACCTGAGACTTACTATTAATGATTTTAGTTAAAAGGTGGGGAAAAATGAAAATGTTCTGTGCTGCATATGGGCCAATTCCCACCTTAGTTTAATTTTAAAATAAAGTTTTATTTGCTTCTCCTAAAAGTTTAATTGTAGGTATTCATCAGCCATAGAACAGTGGACTCCAAACAGCCTATGAAAATTACCCCAATCAAAAGTTAAGAAAATGACATATTAATTACTTATGACTGATGCCTCTTTAGAGGATGGATCATCTTCCCAAATAGTAAATATCTGGGCTAACACAAGGGGGCTTGCTCTGTGATTATTCTTTACGGTCTGGCAAAAAGCATTTTAAAGTCGTATCTTGAATTAATGCTTAGTTTGGAAGTCTAAGAACTGGCAAAACAATCCTCAGCTGTACCCTTTATTAGAAAAGGTAATGATGGTCAGCCAACGAAACTAACTCTTAAAATCTGTTTAATGAGTGGGAGCTTTTCACGGCATGGACAGAGTCACAGGCTTCTTGCAAAGCACTTTTCAGTTTACAGCATGCTCTTAATTAATTGCAACTTCATCCACAGGAGCTGCATTTAAAAAGGCAGACAGCTAAGGGCATCAGAAAATGGAAATGAAACAGAAAACATGGGAAATAAAAATGTGATGAATGAAACGTTAACAGAACTATGGTGTGGTAGATCTATGGATGGATGGATGGATGGAGAATGACATTTTGCCCCCTCATTTTATGGCTGAAGCATCAAAATGCTACTGCCATCTGTTGTGCTTGCAGATACCCTCAGCTCTTACTGCTAGAAAAGATAGTGTTCAGCTGCAGCTGCAAAGACTATGCAGGGGAAGTTGACCATTTGCAACAAATAACTTCAAGAGCATTGGCCCTGGACCATAGGAAGTCATTTGTTCCTCATGCCAGATGACATTTTCCAGTTTACTTTACAAATTGCAGAAGCATGGTAAGATTTCTGCAGAGCAGTGACTAATGTTAAAACAAATATAATTCCACTATGACAAGGAAGGTGTTCACAAACTGCAGGAAGCAGTTTAAAATAAATTGATGTAGGTTTTGAATTGTCCACAAGTTGGGTTTAGCTTCCTTCCATTTACCTTTTACTGCATTAACATTTCTTTTGTGATGGCTGCTGCTGGGAACCTATTGTAAGTTTGGGCAATTAGGATTTTTGTTCCATCTGTCCCTCCCCTCAGTCAATACTGTAGCATCAAAAGAGGCCAATTCAGTGTAGGCTGGCTCCGGCTCTAAAGCCAGCTAAAAGAGATGTTAGAATTCACTACTGCTCTGGGTGGAAAGGATGGGGGGAAAAAAAAAAAGCTATAATCATAAAAATGCTGTTTCAGGCTTGTTGAGTTCTTAAAATAATCTGACTTAAACCTCCTACACAATGCTCACAAGTCAGAGCATGGTAATATACTTCAATGTAGGTTGGCTCTCCCTCTCTCTAAATCCAAACTAAAATAGATGTTAGAAATCATTACTGCACTATGTCAAATACAGACTAGGACTGTAATCACAGGGCTGTGGCTTCAGGTTTCAACGGTTCTTAAAATAATCAGCCTTAAACCTTCTGCAGGAATCAAAGCCTGGTCATTTATATTTTTGTAAGGCTGAGGATTCCACCGCCTCAGGCTTCTCCCTGATAAAAAAGCAGTTGGGTTTTTTTTCTTTTTTTTTCCCCACTGGAATAACTTGTGCATGGCAGATATTGGCAGGTAGAAAGGCAGTGGAAAGTAGGTACTTCATTTTTACCAGGAGGTTAACTCCATACGGAGTCGGGGTATGACCTCGGAACAAAACCCAAGTGCCTGGTCTTTGCTGTGTTTTTACCCGAGCGCAGCAGATGTATATTAGCTACCTGAACTCAAAACTGCATTGCAAAGCGAAGACAATCCTTATATCCCACTACGGAGCAGAGTGCTAAAGCAGGCAGCTTTGGTCCTTTCCCGAAGTGTGAATTCCTAGTCTCCTATTTTCATGTATGCAATCCATGGGTTAGCTGTTCAAATACAAACCAAAACAAAATAAGGGGAATGCATGTGAGGGGGAGTTTACTCTTCTTCCACCTGCCCAAGAGCTCCTTCTGTGTTCCTCCCCTCTCTAATCCCACCTTGCTTCTGCCTCTTTATTTAATACAAGTTTTCTGCGGGTGCAGATTAACCACAGCCTTATTTTCAAGTATAAGTACTACTAACAGAGCACAAGTTACCTGTGATGCAGGCTATAGACATGAAAATAAGGTAATCTTCCTATTCTTTTGCAAATGTCCAGGAAAGAATATGCTTAACATTGTGTAATAACATCCGGACTGGGGGTGGTCGGGTGTAACGTGGGTTATCGATTA
>JAOXNO010000001.1:154409683-154436605 GCA_028565335.1 Limnodromus scolopaceus
GGGGGGGGGGGGGGGGGGGGGGCAAAGAGGCAGGGAGCGCCTCTGATGCTCCTGGCACACTGACGCATTCATTAAAGCTAAATCCAGCCCATGGAAAGAAAACAGGCACAAATAACCATACTCGTAGGCGCATTTGCCTCTTCTCGTTTTTGTCAACATTGGGTATGCTAACTGTACCCTTGGGATTTATCAGCATTATAAAACACGGTATGCTGTCTGGTGTTCACGCTTTCCTTTTGAGAGCCATAGACCTACATGACGATTTTTAAAGGAGGGTAAATCTCAAGACCGGCTGATTGCAGAGAGAAGCTTGGAGATGTGGGAACCCCACAGTTCAAACCCAGAATACTCTTAGCAGTATTATTATTATTATACGTGTTAAAACCTCATGGGTTTTAACAGGCGGAGATTTATTAAAACCTTATTCAAGAAGGAAACTAGAGACTCAGGTGCTCCAGCTGGCACAACACTGAGGCAGGGCAACTCGGCAGGGATACAGCACCAGGTAGGACTAGGGTTATATCACCAGGTAGGACTAATTTAGTCCCAAGAGGCTGCGAGCTGGGGAAAGACCAGCCTCCCTGGAGGTGGAGATGATCGGGACAGCCCCACCACCTCCTGCAGTCAGAAAGGACTCAGAAAAAATTCAAATCAGACCTCCTTTGCCCTTAGACAAGCCACCCACTCAGGACTAATAGGCTTGCTCTCTTTCTCCCGACCCCTTCAGTTTATCCCAACTGTTCTCAGCTTTTGCATGCTCCCAGTTGAGTTAACGCCCAATATATGTGCAGAGCACCAGAAGGCACCAGGATAACGTTACTCATGGGACTGAAATACAGTGGCTCCTGGGACACCACTGAAATTGGAGAAATGATCGCAGTAGTAGGGGCAGAACCTCCAGAGGATACCTTTGAGACGTTCAGGTTTGCCAGCATCTAGAAAGAGCTATGGTGCTCCAGCTTACGGTGCCCCTTTAACAACAGGCCGACACAGCTGGATGGATGGTATGAAGCCTTGCGATGGTCACAGGCTTATGAAGAAATAAAGGGCTTGCGGTTTACCCCAACCAGAGGTGGGGTTGTGTTAGTGCAGCAGGAAACTGGGAGCTGCAGATCCAGGGTTGGGTTTAAAACACATGAAATTATAAATTCAGCTTTGGAAAAAGTATCATCAGAGGCCCACCCCATGGCAAGTGTGGTCTCTGAATAAAGAGGAAAGATGGTCCTGAGCCAGTTTGCACCGGCATCATCTCCTGGATTAAGCTTTAGGCTGTCTGAAAGGGAAAAGAAGCAAGCTACTTAAGGGGTTAATCCTAAACAAAAGGTTTCAAGTGCTAAGGAAACATGGCCACTGGTTACCCAAGTGATTTAAAGTACTTCAGGATATCTATCCCACCTTAATCTTTCATGTATATGTCTCATCTACTTTCAAAATAACTTCCTTGCAAAAAGATGGTAGGCTTGTCTCAGTAAGAAAAAAAGTTTTAAACTTTTTGAAACCTAGAGGTTTTCTGTGTGAGAGAAGCATGGAAAAGCATCACACAGAGTTAAGTAGCATCCACCCACATAAACGAAACAGGTCTGCACTGAAGGAATAGTGCTATAAACCTTGGAATTTTACAAGCAAGTTTAATATTAATTCTTTAGAAACCCTTTGTGCTTATGGTTTCAGACAGAATATAAAAGTACCGTATAAATATCAGCACAATATAGTGGGCAGCTGTTAGGTACTTTAACCATTCCCAATCAATTATAATAAACAGAACAAGCACACTGAATCGCATCAGAGGGCCATGCAGTAACCCTCCACCTCTGTCTTCTCCTTCCTGCCCTGTAAAATTAAACTTGCAATAAATTACTTGTAAAATGACAGAATATGGAATGTTCTGGAAGGTTTTTGGTTGGCTGGGATGGCTAGAGACTAAAACCACTCTTTTTGAATAACAAACAAGAGTAAGAGTTAAGTAAGAGTCTCTTTTTTTATTTTTTTTTTAAAGAAACAACAGTGAAAGAGCAGCAGAATAAACCCAATTATTCAATTCAAAGCAGAAGGGAATCCAAAATGTTGACCCTATGGAAACGCTGTGAAGCAGTGCAATTGTGCTTGGCAGATGAAATTTGTTTATTTGGCTTAAAGCAACCAGAACACAAAGAAATGCCACACTTGGGAGACTTGGGAGGTGTAATGGGGTGGCAGCAAAGCCTTCTCTTAGGGCAGGGAAGGGGGCACAGCTGCCCCCTCTGCACAGGTGCAGAGGAGGAAGGAAAGGCGGGAGCCTCCTGGAAGACACATAGGAACATAGAATTGTTTTGGTTGGAAGAGATCTTTAAGATCATTGTGTTCAAACTTAGCACTGCCAAGTTACCACGAAACCATATCCCTCAGCACCACATCTACCCATCTTTTAAATACCTCCAGGGATGGTGCCTCAACCGCTTCCCTGGGCAGCCTGTTCCAATGCTTGACAACCCTTTCAGTGAATAAATTTTTCCTAATATCCAATCTAAACCTCCCCTGGCACAAATCGAGGCCATTTGCTCTTGTCCTATCACTTGTTACTTGGGAGAAGAGACTGAACCCCACCTCTCTACAACCTCTTTTCAGGTAGGTGTAGTGATAAGGTCTCCCCTCAGTCTCCTTTTCTCCAGACTAAACAATCCCAGTTCCCTCAGTCTCTCCTCATAAGACTTGTTCTGCAGACCCCTCACCAGCTTCATTGCCCTTCTCTGGACACCCTCCAGCACCTTAATGTCTCTCCAATACTGAGGGGCCCAAAACACACACGCAACTTGTCAAATGGAAAGTTGCTTCTGGACCTGATAAACAGTCAACTAACTTCTTACACACAGACATCAACCACCTGTCTCCTTTGCTTTCCATTTACACGCCTCCAACTCCATCCACTTGGATGCGCTGGTTGCTTCAGGTGGGCATAAAGCTGAGCGTGCGGAAAACTCCTCACGATCGGGATAAAGAAACACAGCCTCTTTTACGTGTTTGCTAAACTGCTTTTATCTGAATGTGCAGTGCTGTTGGAGCACTCACAAAATTATGTGAGGGCCACAGGTAATTCTCACCCTGACTGCTCGCACTCGCAAGCTGGATCTGGCTGTAGACATGGACACGGGTCGGTGGGGTCTGCATCTGGACCACTCCTGGACTGGGCACAGTGTGAAGCTTTGCTGAATCTTATTTACAGTATGCTGTCATGTGTGAGGCACGGAGGAGGAAATCTGCTGTGTCTATTTACTATTCCACCCCCCACACTTACAGCTGGTACTTTTTTGCCACTTCAGCAGTCACATATCTCCTAAAACTATATTCACTTGAATTTAAATACTGCCAGCCAGAGATATTCTTAACAACTTACACTATTTTCTATGCCATTTCTAGTAGTTTTAAAACTCTCCTAAAAATGTGACATAGTTTCACAAACATTGTTTTCATGCTTCAAAACTCTTAATTAAAAAAAGAAAACGTATCAGGGAGGTCAAACTGTTATCAGTCTGAGGAACAACTTATAGATGTATTACAACAATGTCAGAATTAACCTATAGCAAACTGACAACAAAGACTATTTTTTAATTTCACTTCATATTAATGCTACCATTTAATATTATCTGTATCATCAAACAAGGTGTTACAAGTGTACTCAAGGTCTTGGAAATGTTTTTACTTACTGCAATAAGACTTCTAGACATAGAAGTCATAACCCAATATAGGTATCATTGGAGTACCTTACACTTGGAAGAGAGAAAATGAAAAGAAATTGTGGGAAGATATTTTTTCCTGTAGCTTCCCTCTCAGTAGGCTGGCTTTCTGTTAGCACTGTTTTTTGCTTCCTCATAAGAAGAGGAATGGTCCAGCAGAAGAGAAGCCAGTACCGCGCTGATATTTAAAGATCTAAAAACTTGACCTTTTGATGATCCCAATTCGGCCAACGAGAAGCTGAGGAAAATGCATTTAGAAACAGAGGGCAACACGTAACCTAAGGTGGAGGTTAACATAGGCAATGATGATCAGAGCTCTTTTGGGCCCCGGCAATACAGTGACTGCTGAGCCCTGCATTTCCATTTCAATGTGACAGGGTAATAACATGGTACCACTTCCTAAGGGACAGAATAGGAGACAGAATTAAGTGTTTTAGGGGACAAAATAATCTTCCTGGAAGACCTTCCCTATTTTGTCAGCAAGTCTGTGCTCTCCCACAGCAAGAAAACGTAGTCTGCAGGATACACCTCAGTTTTGGAGAATTATTTCTGACATGGTGGATGTGATGTCAGCTTGAGGCAAGCAGGCCTTCCCAACAGATTTTATTGCTAAATACTTATCATGGGCTTACATTCAACACCTGAATTCAAGTCGAGATTTCATGTTCAAAACATTAATACTTGATATGCCCCTACCTGTGATAAGTCTCTACTTTTCTATCTGTTTACCTGTCCTCTGAAATTATGATGTGTGTTTGAGTCACATCACTCTCGGGTACAGAGTTTACCAAATTTACAAAATTAGTAGTAGTGGATTTACCAGTAAGTGTTCTCTTTTCCCCATAATATCCTCCCAGAAGCAAAATGGATGTCCTTTCCCCAGCAGCATTTTTCTCACAACGCAGCAAATACAATCAACATAAAAACTCGTTTCATAAGGCAGCTGTAAAAGAGCTACAATGGAAAGCCTTAAACAACCTGTGGTACTATTTCATTAGCGTCTGAGCTATAATATAAAGCAACAATATATTTCCAAATCGCAGTGTTTTAATAAAGTTATAAAGTTAAATAGAGAAATAAAAGTCTGAACTTTATGAAACCCCCAAAAGGCAATGAAACTCTCAAAACAGCGACAAATCTTTCTAGAAGAAAGCAAATCCTCAGCCAGGAGAGTTTACAGTTGACTTCTGGTAATACATATGTTTTACAACATACCAGTCAGTATCTGTATCTGGTGCTTCTCGTTTTGTTGCCATTTTGTAGCAGTAGAATACCTACCACCCAAAATACTGCCAGAACATACACAGCCAGCCTGTCACTCATATTTTGAAGGCAACATGAGACAAAAAGGTTCAGCAGAGAATTTAAAACAGGGAGAAGCAGAATCAGTAGTTTCTAGTTTCCAGTTGCAAATAAAATTTTCTGGGAAAATTTACTTTAAAGCAGCCCTAAATGAAAATCTATATAATTAAGGGAAAGACCATTGCCTCAAACAGATTGACTGTCTTCAACAAATTTCTCTCTTTCTAGCTACTCAGATATGCTATATTTCCTAATTATCACCTTTTAAGGGCCATCTGGGCCCCATTCCTCACCATCAGGGGGCAATTCCATTTGCATTGTTCATAGGCTTAGTCATGATCAAGTAGTCTGGTGGTAAAGTTCATTAGAAATTAGAAGAAAAGCATTAAACCTCACACAGTAAACCAAGTAGCTGATACCTACATACCCACAGGAGAGATAAGCATTTAATGCATATTCTCACACGACTTAACAAGTCTTCAATGAGCATTTTTTTTTTTTTTTCCCAAACTGCTTAGAGAATCATTTAGCCTGGTCCCTGACCAGGTACGTAATGAAAATTCGATTAAGTCTCTGCACACTTCCAAATATTTCTCAATTAAAGAGAAATAAATAATAAAATCATAATTTATTAAATAAAATCATAATCTAGTTACATCTTTAAACATGAAAATTCTAATAAAGGTAATGTAATTATACTATTATCGTATCAGAACATAACATAAATCAAGGGCAAGAATTTTCTAGTAATTTAATTAAATATGCAAATACATATGCACACACATACACTGTGTTGTTAAAAATCACAGAAACGTCATTTTGGATTAATCGTCTGAGAAAAGTTGCTCTATCATATACCAATAAATATCACTGTACATTTCTCAACAGGTCGGTATAAACATGCATGGGATAGCAGAGGAGGAAAACTGAGCAAGTCCTTGGCCTTGTGCCTGGATCCTAAAGTACAGGTCAGTATTTCATAAATATGGCCTTCTCAAAAGTTTTGAAAATGGCACTTGAAAAAAAATCAAAGCAGCTCAGGAAATCTAATTCATAAAATCTAATTCATATAAATTATGGACCCAAGGAAGCCAAGCCTATGACTTCCAAATGCAGCGTACCGTTTCAAAACAGAAGTGCAGCAAAACTCCTCTTTGATATGGATTTTTTATCTCTGCAGTCTGTGCTTTGGGTCATTTTATATGCTGAAGCCTGTAGATTCTGGGAGCTATATGCCCATATTAAAGATTAATTACCATTACTTTTCTGTGAAAACCCTGTGTAGCACTTGAGCTCCTGGCAAACTGCGCTGAGGCTTGCACAATAACAATTTGGGGATTAAGGATATATTAGTCCATGGCCACTACCTGCTATCCTTCCATGTTATTTAATTCTGCAAATTTCTCAGTCAGCTTGAGAAAAACTCAAATGAACATGTTAATGACGAAACACTTGATGCTATAAAACGTGATACGCTATAACTTGAACACTATAAATATACTTTCCTGGCTGCATAGAAGTTGCGGCGTTATTGAGGTAATGTGATGCATTATATGCATTTCACAACTTTTGGGTGAAAATGTAAATGTCAGCGTGTCATTGGCCATATCAAGAAGCTGCAGTCAGATATTAATGGCTAGATTTATCTTTTGAGTATTGTAGGCCTCTTAGCACGTCAAGTCATTTACAGATGAACTCAGGCCCCAAAATTCTGGAATAATTGAAGGACACCTCTCAGAAACTACATCTGTGATGCACTGAGGAGCACGTCCCAGCCAGCAGCACTGGTCTGGTCTGGTCCTTGCTCGGGAGGACACGGCAGGCCCAGGTAGGGATGCTATTAGAAGGCTGTTCAGATTGTCGCATGGCTACTGCACATTGTTGTGGAATACAAGATTTGGAAGCTTTAAATTTGGAAGCTTTCTGGTTTTAGGCAAGATGAATAGAACAGCTGACTTACATTAAACTTCATAGATGCTTAACAACTTGATTGTGTTGTGGCTTTTTTAGAGGATGTTTTGGTTTGGGGCAGAATGATGCAAGGGAGATGTGCTGATTCCAGAGGTACTTCAAACAGGACAAAGGCCAAGTTTGAGGAGATGAATGGAGCTCTGATTGCCAGCTCCTCTTAGCGCTTGCTCTTCTTGTGAAGCAGTGGACAAAGAAAAGACGACCTTGGCAGGAAAACTCAGAATTGAGTTTTACTTAAAGATTGTGATGGCCTCATTTCTCAAGCATTGTTAATATTCCACTGTATTATCAACTGTTTCTAACTGGTCCCTGGTGTATGACAACCCTATGAATTTCTGCATGCAGCTCCAGAGCCAAAAAACCCATAATCATGGGCTTTTTTTTTGGAAAACGGCAGTTTGGTTTTATAGGGTTAAGCCTCTCTATGTAATTGTACCTTAGGACATGACTGAATGGAGATACCATTGCATTTATTCCTCCCTCAATATTATAAATCAGACTTCCCACATTCTTTCAGAAAAACTGATACAGAAACTTATCTGTCATTCAAAAAGAAATTAATTAGCTGTTTGCAGAATACACTATCTTTTCACATTCCAGGCAACTTATTTAGTGTAAATTTGGCTGGACCAGAGGTCTTCTGTAAAAAGTAGCTGCTTTCAGTCAGACAGACACTATAGCTAGAAAGTATCAAGAGCCAACAGATCCAGAGGAGCTGAAAGGCAGTTAATGAGGATGACCAACACCTCTGATTTTATGGGTTGCCTTTGCTAGAAAAGATGTAGGGTAGATTATCATGGTCAATACAAAAGAATATATATAGGTTTTCTACAGGGTAAAATTTATTGCAGCAGGGCTTGGAGAATTATCAGAAGCTCATATAAAATACAATATATGGAGATCTTTGATAGGCAAAACTAAAAATCTTACTGCCATGAGCTGAAAGTAAAGGCACACTACTGGAAGCTGGTGACCATGTTTGATTAAGATGTGGCGACAGATTTCTTCCAGACCTACCCAGCACAAATCCTCAGGGCAATCTCTAAATACAAATGGCTGGAGTCCTCATTGAAAATCTTTTCTTTTCAGTTCATAGGTGAAACAACATCAAATAAAAACATTTTGCCCTCTTAGAGGTTCTCACAACCTTGATATTGAAAAAAAAAAGCATCAAAACCCCCAGATCTCTCTGCCTTTGCTGAGGTTCAAAGACTGAATGCCCGTTCTGTAGATGCATTTGCCAAATGTAGGGGTATTTCAGATTGAAAGAAATGGTATTAATTAGATCAGGCTTCTCTTCCAGATGTCTGTTTTGCCGGTCAGTACCTGTGGGAAGCACCAGCTCATCTTTCTCCTTGGACGGGAGCATGGCTGAGCTGAGAAATCTCCATCACCAGTGTCGTTGATCACCGAGGGCTGATTTTGGCCCCGGGCTGAAAGCACGCAAAGTATTTTTGGGCACCTTGAACAAATGCTTAGAGTATGACCAGCATGCAGGTGATGAGCTCAGAGTTTGCAAAACGGATTTTGCCATTTTACATTAAAAATATTGTAAGCTGCCAGCTTTTCCCAGCAGCTGTGCCTTTTACTAGAATAGCCAACACCTGCTTTTGAATATTGTTTTATTATTTTCACTGAACAGTAAAACTCCAGTAAAAATACAAGCCTTGAGTGGATCTATAAAGCCAGCAAATGCAGTAAAATGTCACTGCCATGTCACAGAATTGCTTTACTACTTAACACTGCACAAGGAGTATGTTTTCATAGTTGTGTTGAGTTTTAGCTACCTGGCTCCTACTGACTTTAATGGGAATCACACAGCTAAAACTCCATGCACCACTTTGATACTTCAAAGTAATTTTTCAGTCCCCTGGAGAAGGTCATAGAAATATTAAAAACTAAAGCATTCTCCAAGGATCTCAGATTAAAGACTTGCATCAGACTTTATAAAAGTGATTGGTCAAATATATAATGTACTCTTAATGTTCTAGCTCCTGGTTTGTTTTCTTTAGAAAGAACCTTTGTGATGCTTTTCACAAAAGGTAATATAAAGCGTAAAGAACAGCACAGCAAGGCATAACATGAACAAGAAGACATACAGAAGAGTTACTTGATACGTGTTAACAGTGGTAAAGAATTACTTAGGTTTTTGAATATCATGAGAAAATTCAGGGCAATTCTTAATTAAGACATTGTTAAAACTCTATACCATTTGATTGCAAGCAATACTGTAACACAAATATTTCTATTCCCTTTGACATGTTCCCTGTCCTCTTTTGTCCCCATAATATACAACTGGGCCGTAAAATTCCATTTCCATGTTACTTTCCTAGAGTGGGTTGACGTAACTGCTCTTTCAGATCCAAACAAGCACCTCTTTTCCTCTGTAGCTGGCTACCAGAAATACGCAACCTCCTTGCTGTTGAGAGCTCTGACATCTTCATAACCCCATTAGAATTTCCACATTGAAGGGAAACCACGTCTACACTATCAGCTGTACAGACAGACAGCGAGTAAAAGAGTTAAAAAAGATGATAAGGTCAACATGAATTCAGGGAATTTGTATTAAATTTATCTTCAAGTTATTGAAGGCACAAGCAGCAACCAACATCGTAAACTAACTATTCATTTGGTGGTGTTACCAAAAAATGCTACTTATATATAAAATCAACTAGTAACATCATAACCTCAATAAAAATAAAGTGCTTAACAGAATGTAAACAACGTAGTCTTGCCTGGGTCCTTCCTTTATATTGAACTAGACGTCTCACGTTTAAATCTGCAAAAGCCGAAGTAGAAATAAGCAAATGCACATTAAAAAGAACATTTTAAACTGGCAGCAAGTGCCTACCACACAGCAGTGAAATATCTTCAGCCTTCCACCTGGAAGCAAACTGAGAAGCTCACTAGCCACACCTGTCCTCCCAAAGTACTACATCCTGAATAAAAGCACAGTCACAGCACGTGGAATAGAACCGCATTTATTACCAGATGATCTCAGATATAATCTCAAAAATGATGTGAGTCAAAATAAATATAAGCATGTGTAAATACACACACACACACATAAAAGTGGCCAGGCATACCCCTCTAACACCTCCAAACTATTAGACACGTTCATTTAAGGAGATGAAGCATATACATACACACAATAGATTTCTGTAAAACCTGAGTTTTCATTTGTATTTCCATCATCCTACATAAAGTTGTCAAATTACAGACCAATTAAGCTGAAATAACCTTCCACTGAAATCTTGAGCACAAACCAAAGCACTGGGATGACACAAAGTAAGTGTTACCATCTTAGGCAATTCGCATGAAAAATGACTGTGGCAATATCATCACACTGTAGGTATCCTAAAACAAAACGGGTCACGTTTTGCTTTTTTTGTCACAGGAAAGGCAAACTGATGCATAATTAACAATTGGCCGATGCAAATTCTTTTACATCTTTTAATTGGTGTTAATTAGATTAGAAGTAAATTTTCTTTTATCTCGCCTTCCTAATGCGAACTAATCTTCTCAGCAGCATGTCAAAGTTTCCCTTTTAATTAAACTTTTCAGCTGGGAACTTCGGCAGTGCTCAGGCAGCAAAAGATATAATTTAAGGCACATGAATTGTGCTGGGTTTTATGAATGGAACATCACAAATTTAAAGCAATGATTAAAAAAGCTCAGCAGAAGGTCAGAAATCTGAATTCTGCAGAGGCAACAGCGAGCTTTTAAAGCCACTCTGAGAAAGTGACTATGGCACTTCCCACATCCAAATCCATCCTTTTACAAAGGAAAACTACCCCAAATGTAAAACATCTTCTGTGAATTAACTTCCCCCTTTCATACTGCTTTCCCCAAAATATTGCAGCTCCTCTAAAATTGTTAACGTGCAGAATATACCACAAAATACATTTAATATCTTTTATGGGAAGTTGACCTGAAATAAAATTTTATGTAGTTAAGGACTTTTGATAGTTCTTCGTCCAACTTTTTTCTCTCTCTATGGGGCAACAGTGATTGAAACCTGATGTCTGCTGCACAAAAAGGCCATAAAATCTTTTACGCAGAAGTAAAACAGTAGCCATTAAGTTTTGCTATGATGTTTGAGTAGATATGCAGCATGAAAACATGATAAAAGAGTCATAAACTGATTGTGATCAAATGCAATTACAATGACTTCTCTCCAATGAACGACATGTACTAAATGCAGTTACAGTTCCCTGCAAAATTACTTTGGGCAAAGGACCAAGAAAACACTATATCCTCTTTACGAAGGGCAGCTTGCCAGGGAAATCGCAAACACACAAGCTTAAATATCTATGGCCAAAAAGCACTGGGGAACTCATTAGAAAAAGGTTAAAAAAGACTCACTTGTGAAAGACAGCTTTTTTTTTTTTTGTGATTAGAGCAGCATCCCGAAAAGTCCAGTGTTTTGGGTGCTGGGAAGAAGCGCTCCCAGAGGAAGGAGAGAGGAGCCCTAGTATGGGTGATACTCTTTTCTCCTCATCTCGTTTTGACCACATGACAAATGTAAGCTGCAGAAAAATACCAATTTATTTTGCAGTCTATTGTATTAAATTTTTATATCCTGCGTGACAGAGGACTGGTGAAAATGGGAACCGTAGCCTAACAACACAGATTTTGCTAGGAAGAAGGTCCATCGGCACTAGAAACAATTAAGATAAATGCCAATAGATTTGAAATCAGCTGAAGTGGGCTTTTTTTAAAAGGTGGATAACAACTGGGATCTTGGGAGTTTCACCCTTTTGATTGTGTTTTGGGTTTTTGATAAGATAACCTGGACCTTAACCTTTACTCATCAAAAGGATTTCTATATTCCGAGTAGTCAGATCAAACCCCCGGATTTCCCGAGGGGTAGACTCCAAGAAGAAGAAACCCACAGACATCTTAAGTGTCAGAAGGTGGTGAGCAGTACCAGGTCATTCTCTGGCTAACAAGATTTAAGGAAGATGGCATGGAGATACTTCAAGTAATTTCTGTGCCAAAACCAAGCATATAATAATAAAGTGTCAATAGCAGGTTGTCAACTCCCAGGTGAAACTGCCCTGAAGTATCGTGAAAAGCACAAACCTGGTAGCATAATTTTCTATATCTACCTGGAAATAAAGGGAATCTGAACCGGGACCTTCCCATGGAATATATGCTATTTTGCTTTATATAGGAGGGACAAAACAGAGCTGAAGCTACAGATGTAAATTTCCCCCCTATATTTATTTACAAAAAGAGAATGAAACCAAACTTGCACTTTCATTGTCTAAGAAACTTTGATTATTACATTTTAGGGGCACCTAGGAGGTGCAGAAGTAACTGCTGATGCTTAGTACAATCATTTAATGGGCAACTGAACCTTAGGTATTATTATACCCAGGAGCAACCTGAGGAGAGACCTGAACCTCTTTAGTGAGGGGATCAACTGCCACCACAACACCAGGATTCACTTTAATGGAAACTTATAATGCTTGTTAATAACAGCTTACAGAGTTGCTACCGAGCTGAATTATTTATCAAAGAACAACAACAACAAAAAAAATTCGAAATACTAACCAGGATTATTCTAATTTAATACTAACAATGTACAGTGGTTATTTTTTATAGTGGGACTCAGGGTAAGGGCTTATCAGTTCTTTTTATATAAACTTCATGTTTATAACTTACATAAAAATTAACTGAACACTACAGCACTACAGAAGGTGTCATCCTATGCACCCCTTAGTGTATGGTAGAGTACAAACCAGAAAGGACAGAAAAAACCCTTCCCAACTACAGCACTTTTAGCCTGTCCAAAAAATGTCGTACTAGATACAAATATCACCAGTAAGAGTGTGGGGAAGCACACACAGTAACTCAAACTCCCTGCCCCAGAAAGCCAATAAATCTCTCCTCCTAAAAAACCAGAACAGGACCCGCTCAGCCTTCTCCTGCCTTATTAAATAACAAACCAAAAGCAAGCGGCAAAGCACTGCCGCAACTTGATAGAATTACTGTAAGACCTCCTAGACTGTGTTATAAGCAGGGATGAAGATCTGGATGTGAAAGAGGTGATGTTCACTGCTGCCAGAAGCAGTGCTGGGACGCAGCACTGGGCTTCGGTGGTGAGACACCTCCCTCCTCAAAAGAGTTTTGGATTGTTTTGTTTTGTTTTTTTTTAATCCTGTATATTAGTTATTTAATATTAATTATCAATTTTGCAACAGTGACTGCCAGTCAGTAATTACCAACAGTAATTAAATTCAACTGAAATTTAACAAGGGAATTGTCTATACTGAGATGTAGTGCTCTTGGAATAAAAGCCTTCTACAGCAGTGTATTAAATAATGGAAACTACAGTATATTTAAAAGTGGGAACATTCAGACTAATTTTACACTCACACACACATTTATCAGTATGACTATAACACATTCACTTTAATATAGATGCAAATTCACTTTATATGTGTGTTTGTCTAAACTTGGTTTAGAAATACCTATATATATATTAGCAAAATTTCCAAGCATGGGCTGTGCTGGAGCTAACAAGACCCTTATTTTCAAGGAAACAATAAAATCTACATAAGTTATACCACTGTAGAATGCACTCCTTTGAACTTCACACTTTGGCTATTGGAGTTGTAGAACAGCACATTTTCATTTTAGTAGAAGGTATTCCTTAAAACCTGATAGCATACATTTAGCCAGTGGTGTCTCATCATCTGATTACTTATTACTCATCTGATGCCATGCAGATTCCAGGAAAGTGAGGGGAGGGGGGAAATCTCATTTTGCTTTTCCAGAACTAAATTTTCCTTTAAAGTGTGTTAATATGGTGAGGAATAGTTCTGTCTCAAGGTTTTTAAGAAGAACCAAAATTCATCAGTGGTGAACTCCTCGGATAAGCGCAAATCATTCTCCAGTAACTTGTTTTTTTTTCTTTCATGTGAAGTGGTCCTGAGCAGAGGTGTGCATGGTGGGGGAGACACGATGGTGCCAACAGCTAAGACCGTACAAGGTATAAAGACTGTATGAAGGAGTGACAAAGCCTGATGCTGCTCGGTGTCCCCCAGTCATGTCAAGAGTTAGACATTTGCTTTGCCAGTGTTTAACACAGCACGAGCACTACAATTCCTTTGCAAAGGGTAGGAAAACCCTAGAAACCCTGGTTGACTCTGGCACGCTGGAGAAAGCTCTCACTTCTCTGGGTTTTTTGAAAGCAGCAGTTCCACCTGCACCAAATCTATGTCACCCAACAGACAATATGCAGTAACATCCAAAAATAACCTTCAGGCGGTGGTCTAACAGGGCTCAGTCAAAAGGAACAGCAGCAGTGGTTCAAGGATTTTGATGGGCTATATTGGTGTCTGCAGCAAAGGCAGAGCTAGAGTTGCATGGACCGTGCAGCATCACTGCTTCCCTTATTTCCAAAAATTGAGGAATTGATAGCAGCCTGCTGAAAACATGCAAGTGCTGGACTTGCATATAATGTTTAAACTGTTCCAGAAGAATGACCACTTTAAAATAAAAATTGAGGAGAAGCCACCAGAGAAACATCTGATTCTGAAGAATTATGGTAATTTGATCATTTCACTCCTGAAACCTCTGGAACAAGCTCCGCTTCTTGAATAAAACGCTTCTGCTTTCTCTTACTTAATACTTGGCCATTATAATCTTGGCCATGTCACTAGTATCTGGCTGTAAAATCCTGAAAAGATAATGCTGGTACTTGTCAGGCATCAAACAAAAATTCCCTTTTGATGGAAAATGGAAGATTTGGTGAGGCTGAAACTTATACGGCAATAGTGAAAAGCTCCCATGGAAGCTGTAAAATATCCACGTGCACCAACATTCTGTTTTAGTTAGAGAAACTTTTTGCTAAGCCACTGCTGTGGGAGAAGGACGATACAAGCAGCACCGCGCTGCTACCTCCAACGTAAAGTATCTGCTGGTGAGTCTCTTGCCACCCGCTCAGCCCTCACCAAACTACCTACTCCAAAACGAAATGATCTTTGGCACACGCAAGTAAATTGCTGCAGCACAGACATATCTGGACAGTAATTAATCACTTCGAATGCTCAATGTGTTTGGATATAAAATTAAGAAAGTCGGGTTGTTAAAAAATGACAGATTTAAGCACCATCTGGGCTCTGTGGCCACAGTGGCGCGAATTCCAAAGGAAGGCTTAACAGTGCATGATCCGAGAATCCCATCTGTCTCAGCTGAAACGAAACAAATAAATAAATAAACCAGCAGCCTCATTTACAAGGTTTTCCCAAGTTTCCCAATTTAAAAATGAGCTTGCAATCGGAAATTATGTAGAATTAAAGGCGCTACATCTTCAAAATGCTTCTCACGTCCTTTACATGAATTATTATTGTATTGTACCTCTGCGGAAAAATCTCTGTATAGGTATACCTGTATAGATCAAACATTTTGAGACAGCATTTCCTAGTATGAGTGTGTGTTCATAAAGATACAGTGCTAGTGAAAAATCGGTGTGATATGACACTTCAGTTGATCTGGGGAGGTCAAAGTCCCTTTCTGGCACCCACAATCTCCCTTAGCTCCTTCCCCAAGCCACCGTTCACCTGCACCCGCCCCATGGCAGCTTTGCCTGGGGATGAAACATAGCCTCCTTGGATCCCCACAGACCTCCCTCTGGCTGCCTCGCTGCACCTCCCTCCAAGGGCAGAAGTCACTCAAACTGAAGTCACCTGCAAGTAGTTAACCTGCAGGACGTCTTCAATAAAACTTGCCTGGCACGAAAAAGGTAAATAAATAAATTATCCAAGACAGATGAACACAGAATATGAATACAGCTATTTCTCTCAGAAAAGCTTGGCCAGGTGGGTTTTAAGATTAGGGGTGAGCCCCTGGAATCCTCCGGGGAAATCCGCAGGAGTTTTTAAGTTTGGTCCAAGTGCCTCCCTCCACCCAGCTGAGCACCAGGCGTGCAGATACTTGGAAAACTTCTGGTTCTCGAGTGTCTTTGTGCCCCACTGGTCAGGACAGTGTTTTCTGTGTCAAGGCAACTCTTTTTGCTCTGAAGGAAAGATGGGACTTCCTGTTCTCGACAACTTCTGCCTTCAGCACATACCCTGACCCCCACGCTGGCCCAGCCCATACGTGGCTCACTTGAAGGAACAGAAACCCCAAAATTGGCACCCGTTAAAGCCAGCCACACTCTCTCCTCCTGCCTTAAAGCTACACACTGGCTTTTGCTGCAGATGAGGGCAATGGAGAGATTATCATGGGCATTTGTGGGCCTTTTCTGAGGTCTTGGGGAAAGGGCTTCTCCAAGAGGTCTGAATCCGCCTCAACCAACGAGCGACCACTGCCTCTCTCGCATAGCCCCTCTCCGCTAAAACTGAGTCCTCCTTCCCATCCTACCTACTTCCAACAGCTGGAAGGAGCTTCCCAGACATATCAGCAGGAAATATGTCCAAAAAGTGAAAGCTACTAGTGTTAGACTTATATAAAAAATAATCTTATACTGCATAATATCATAGCTTCTTTCACATAGAGACATTTGTATCAAGGCCTAATCGTGAAAAGATTTTTTGCAGTACCTTGTTTTTACTTTAAATAGATCTCTTTGCATTTGTAATATGGAATATGTGGGTACATTTTTCTGGATTCATAATATAATACTCCTATGACTCTGCTCTTGTGCTTCAGTTTCCACTGTACATCTTTGTAGGAGAATTATTTGGACTCAAATGGATGAGCAAATAGGTAATATATTCCCTCACTTAAAATTGCTTTTAAATCAGTGGCACTAAGCTTGCTTATTCTTTCAGGGTTTTTTTGGTTTTTTTTTTTTGGTTTTTTTTTTAATTTGTTGGGTAGCTTGTGGGGCTCTGCTTTCAGAAAACTCATGCAACTCCTGCGGGCATTACCGAGAGCTCACCAAGAAGATGATACATATAATGAACTTCCACATAGCTCCATATGCGAAACTGTCAGACATAAAAAGTAAACAGACTGCACTATTTTCCACAAAATATAACTCTTTTGTAGGAATTTGCTACAAATTATAAAGAACAGAAATAAAAAGGGGAAAATGAGATTACTCTGAAGTCTTCTTTCAGTAGATGTCTAGCGGGAACACTGAATAATCACAGAAATGAAAGCATAGGCCAAGGAGTCTGGAAAACTAGCACACGAGAGCAAGCCTCTAAAACAAAACCACGTCAGGGCCCGGAGTTGGCAAGCAGCAGGCATTTGCCATGCTGCTGAAGCTGCTCTGCTGGGAAGTTCTCAGCACCTCCGATGGTTGGGCTCTGGGGCCCCGTAAAGGTAAGCCAGCAGGGTCTGCCCTGCTGCTCCACGCTCCTCAGACATTGAGCATGGGCTCCTCCGTTGCCGTCGACCCGCTACTAAAATAAGTAAGATTTATGGGAATCATCACCCAAGCACTGGAGATGTAACTGACGGGAGGGCTATCTCCCAGGTGATGGGGATCGCTGATGGCGAGAGCAGCACCGGGGTGCGGAGGGCGACCGGCGGAGCTTGCCTCAGCATCCCTTCCTGGGAGGACTGCTGGTCAGAGGCACTTTGAGACGCCCTGCGTCTAGAAGATGACAAAAACCACAAAGTATTGATGTAATTGTTGCAATCCACAATTTCCATCAACAAAAAATATTTTCTCAGCAAACGCTGCATCTATTTATGAATTTCCTTGGAGGCAGACAAAAGGTGTGTTTATTCTCCCAGCAGATGTTGCATAAAAACGAACACACTTCCAAAAAATGGGCATTTATTTTTTTATCTATAAATAAAGCAGCACCTGTTTACAAATTTTTCTTTGTTCATCAGTTTCATAAGCTTTAAAATAAGATGAAAACGTCTCTTTTTATCCATAGAATTTTGAAGTGATGTAAAACCTTTGCAGTGTAAAAACAGGCACAGAGCATTTAAAATAAGCTGAATTACTAGAATATTATTGGATGGCCTATTGAATGTAATTTTTTCACAACATGGTGAAGTGAGCTATACTATAAACAATACACATTTTGTCCCTCTATAATTTAGTCTTTATCACCCTGGTTCTTTCATTATTAAGAACAGATACTGTTTTTTCTATGTGCGAAACGGGTACAGGTTTCCCTGGGAGAGAGTTTTTGCACCAGCTAGTTAGGTAAAAAAATAATGAATTGAACTTAATGCTCATCACCACACAGCTTCTTGGGGACACGATCCTCAGAGAAGGGAAACATTTTCACGTTGTGGCAAGGGCGAGTCGTGCTCAGTGTGGAGCGGAGAGGAGCCAAACAGCCGATGGGCTACTGATGAGTTTGCCCTGCGCTGGGTATCACCTTCTCCACGTACAGACCAGCTGTGTAAACGGAAGGGAAGGGAGAGCAGCAGGGTTTTAGGCTGGGGTGGGGTTTAAGAGATGTGCACACGCCAGAGGGGACCGAGGGAAGCGGGGCCAAGCGGTCCAGCCGCGGCTCCGACGCTGGAAACCAAACATCCCTCTGCTATCCCCATGGAGATCACCTTGGGCTGCGGGATGCAGATGGGAACATGGCGGGAACCAACACTGGGGAGCATGAGGAAAGAGGGGGAAGAGTGTACTCCAGCTCGGCCAAATTAGTTCAGAGAGGGCACGGCATGTGGGGAAGCCGCCAGAAACAAAACTGTTACTCTGGATAGCAGCCTTTGGACACGGAGACTGGAGCATCCCCATGGGCAGACCCATCTCCAGCAGGCGCTCCCCAGCAGGGTGGGATGGGGAGCAGTGTGTGGGGCTGGCCAGGACCACACGGGGCCTGCGCCCCCCGACGAAAGGGGACGGCTTTCTCCATTTTGAGCTTGCAACTGTTTTGCAGTCCTTGGGCGAACTGCAATCTGCCTGCATCTTGCATTTTTTTGACCGACAAAAGGGCTTGAAATGCATGTCTGCTGGGAAGCGCCTGCCCTTCTGTGAGGAACTGTAAATACTTGGAGGTTGTTGGATGAAAGGAGTAAAAACATAATCACCATAAAGCAAAAGGTATAAGCGTTTTCCTTATGGGGAATGACTCTCATTTTACAAAAATTTTCTACGCAAATTAATCCAGGAGGATTCTAGCCACACGAAAAGAATTAGATGTCATTAAATGTTCATTACACATTTAGCACTGAAATCGGCCGGGTGACGTTTCTAAAGAGTTCGACTGCAAGAAGTAAACTTAAGAGAGTAAAAGGTAAAATAAAAGTCTTTCTTCAGCGCAGAGCCCAAAGCAGGGTGAAATTGAGTTAAACAACAGCATGTGTTGGTGCTAATTTCCACTCTCAGAGGCAAATAATTTCTGAAATACCCCGAACTCGCTGCAATTACCCAGCCGACGCTGGCTGCCTAAGACCAGGCGCGGCACCGTTGCGGTGACGAACCTTTACGGAAGCGGCGAAGCCACCGAAGTGATCTGAAGATTAATAGAAATCTGAACCGCGCTACATCTTAAATAAACAAAAGCTTTTTGTCGCCGCGCTGAAAGGCCCATAAAAGTAAACTACAACCACGGCAAAGCCTTTTAAACTGACAGAACAGCACGGCAGAGGTCAGGGAGGCAGGCGGGTCAGCAAAGCCCTGCCTGCAGGTTTGGGGGTCGCTCCCTCTCCCCGGTCCGGTCTGTGCGGGGGCCTCGCCGGGGCCCAGGAGAAACCCCGCCGCCGCTCCTGCCTCCGCCGGAGCAGGAACACTTGAACTGCCCTTCTGCCTCAACAAAACTTTAGTTTGCTGATTGGGCACGAAACAAAAGAAAGACAGCGGGACGCGATTTATAAGGGGGCAGGGTAGGCTGACATGCTATTGTACTCCAGAGGTATCCACAAGCTGTTAATTCCATTTTAACATTGTTAATAAGACTGTTAACACATCTGACTTTGTTTAGAGACTTTGAAAACATCAACAAACTAAAGAAAACAAAACAAAACAAAACAAACCCCCAAAACCACCCTCAAAAATACACCCTTGGCCAGAAGTAAAATATCATCTTTTCAAATAGCATCAAACGTCCAAACGTGAGGCTTCTGCCTGTCCGGACCTGGCAGCGGGGAGGAGGGACGGCAGGGAGGCTCAGGGATGTGCGTCCACGTACGCTTCATCCTCTCGTTAGACTATTTAGCTAATCACATTTTCCAGGTTAAATTTAAAGGACTCGTTTCTAACACCGTCGTTGTTTTGAGGAGGAGAGGGAGTAAACCTGGACTCCCCCCTCGGCGCACACCTCCTCTCCCTCGCTCTCGCACTCGCACGCAGGCAAATGTGCAGATTTAATCAGTGTGGAATGTTTTAAATGAATAATTGGGTCTGACAGATTTATTGCAGTTAATTTTGCAATAGAATGGAAAAATGTTTGGATCTCAGCCTTTAAAGTATTAGGAAAACAATTAATCCATCACATAACGGAAATTCCTGTATTACACCCTCATGTCCAATTAAATAATGTCAAGTAATCTTACGTTGTAAAATGCTGAAAATTGAAGCTTGAAACATTGGGGAAATATGTTTTAATTTTTTCAGGAGCCTCGAAACAAAAATCACATCAAATTAAAATCAGATGCTTCGATAAAAGGTTTTTTGGTTTGTTTTGTTTGGAGGAGGAGACTTTTTTTTTTGGTAAAAAAAAAAGAGCTAACAAAGAGAAAAAAGCAGCCTTGCTCAAAAAAACATTGATTTTCCTTATTGTTGCCAGCTTTTGCATCAAGACCGCTGTCTTAGCAAGGCAATCTCAGAGCAAATCAAAAGCCTTACGATGAAGTGTGTGACTGCAGAAAAGATCTTTAAAAGGAGATAACCTCTTTTTCAGCAGGCAGAGGGGCTCGTTCCAGGGTACTTACTCAGGCACAACTCTCCGAGACTTCAAGCCGTGTTTTGCTTGAATAACGTCCCGTAGGATCGAGTCCCCAGTTTAGGAACCACTGACAGCAAACTTCTGAGACTGAAAGTAAGCGGGATTCGTTTGTCTTTGTTTACAGCCCAAAGCTGCTAATGCTGTAAAATTGCTTAATGTCACACTCCATCTCCTTTTTATTAAAGGGAAAAAAAAAAAAAAAAAAAAGGAAAAAAAAGCACCTGCAAATCAAAGAACTTTTCCAGAATAACAAAAACACCGACTTACAAATGTCTTGCCTGCCCCTGAAATTTGAAACTTGGCAAATTCATCCCGTTCGGCTGCTGTACAAAAGGTCCCTGAAGCGTGTTACAGTAGGGACCCACGAGCTTCCCAAATACTTTGGCTGTTTCTGAACTGGGGGAGATGGGGCGGTGGTTTCAGGGCTCCCTCAACTACAGCGAAATGAAAGCGGCGGTGAAATTTTAATATCGCAGAGGTTTAAAGAGGAGCTATTTTTACAGGGGGGGGGATCGCCGACGGTCCTGCGAGGTGGGGAGAGCGGGGACAAAAAGGGATTGGAGCACGTGTCGCTAGAGAAAGGCAGTGGGGAAAAAAAAAAAAAAAAAGTTGGAGGCTCAGTATAAGGAGTAAATATAAAACATAAGGAAACATCCCTCTTCCAGTATGTCAACGGCAAAAATAACAAACTGAAATCTTGGGTCGCGTTTAAGGGCAATAAATATTGCAACGCATTGCTGGCACCTTCGTTAAGGCACCGCCAGCGTGACTGGGCAGATGAAAATGGGGATTGTGCTGAATGGAAGAAGTATAAGGCTTAGCCACCACCATTCAATTTGTTTTTCCAAATACAACACGGTGCTTATTTTGCTGGTTCCTTACAATCTGACGTTATGGGTATCCACATTGCCACCCAACTATTTCCGTTGCCATAACAACATCAGAAATTTGGTCCTTTTTAATAAAATAATTTTGGGATTCGGGAGCTTTCAAAGGCGGGACAGTTTCTCAATTTAGGCAGCTCACACCTTTCTCACAAGGAGCCTATTTGTTTCTGCGTCCCGTCCCCCCCCCCCTCCTCCAATCTCCTAATTTGAAAATTATGTGTGTCCCCCCTCCTCCTTCTTGACATTGGAAATAGGCCTGTTGCTATAAACAGCTTTTCTTGGGGACTTGGGGTAGGATTTTCAAGAAACAGGCAACCTACAGCAGGCAGGGGACCACCTCCTAAGGCTTACAAAAAGGAGAGAAGTACTGTACATGCAGCCCAGCGTCTGAAATAACACACAAGTTTTGTCCACCTATCCACCAGATGGGTTTTATGATCTTCAAAAATTAAATATACAACCAGAAATGGTTTAGAAAGTGTAATAACATGGTATATTTTCTATCCGGTCACTTGGGAGATCCTCATCCCTCCCACAAGGTGACTGAAGTGCTCTTCGGGAGCTGCCCCTTGGCACATCTAATATTTTTTCTGCTTCCTCAGATCAGGTCAGGAAGAGTGAAATAAAAAAAAACCCATAACACCCCTACCCCTGGCTCTTTACCATTAAATAAATTGGATTCCCAGCACAAACAGCAAAACAATGGCAAAGAGGATGTGACTAACAAACACCAAGGGAAGAGTCAAGCTCCCCTCTCTTTGCATATGCGGCAAAAGAGAAGTCATTGGGGTTGGGGTTTCCCCCACCCCACACACACCTACTTAACATATCTGTGCATTTCAATAAGTTGAGAGAAACAATGCCTGGCTTTCAAAAGTTGCAAATTACAGGGAATACGTTGCAAAATGTGGGTAGTCCATAACATCGGAAGATGTTTGAAAGTATTTATCTTTGGGGTTTCTTTTTTGGTTTTCTTAAGGAAAAGGAGAGGGAGAAATCATAATCCTCCAGGAAAATAATCCTGGATGGGGAAGAAACTGTACCCATGAGATATGCAAGAAACTTCACAGGAAAAAAAATTGTCCAAGTGTATATTTTTTAAAAGAACAAATACCCATTTATAGCCTTCTCATTTGCTGGTCAAAGCCCGGCAAGGAGATCTCTCGCTCATCTTCATTGGTGATCTTCAGCCAAATGTAAATATTTCTTGGACGCACTCCCCAAGGCAGGCTATCCACCTACACACCTACTTAAGGGCAGTTAAGGAGGGGAAAAATAATAGCTTTTTCACTGTCACCCGTGGCATTTCTATAGTTGCTAAAGGAGCGTGATGGGCATCGCGCCCTTTCCGAACAGCTGGTTTTGCAGCCCAAGTTGGAGGGCGCCCGCCAGGCTCAGAAAAAAGCAGGGGTATCGTCCCCACACGGGTTTAAAATCTCGACAATCCCCTTCGCTAAAAAAACCCACCACCACCAACCCACACTCAAAGCTTTAAACCCTTCTCCCACGCCTCCTGTGTCTATACGGAACCGTCTCTTTTTTTGGACTCTTCGCCCCTCGAGGGTACCACCGCGCACACACCCCGGCCACGGGCGGCGGGGGTCCACGCGTGGCGAGGGGCGAGCGAGCGGGCGGGGAAAGCCGGGGCTCTAGTGACACCCACCGACCCCGCCGCGAAATGCAGCCCCCGGCAGGGGGGCGGGCAAGGGGGCAGGCAGGGATGCGGGCAGGGGTGCGGGCGGGGATGCTGGCAGGGGTGCGGGCAGGGATGCGAGCAGGGAAGCGGGTAGGGATGCGGGCAAGGGGGCAGGCAGGGATGCAGGCTAGGGGAGGCAATGGGTGCAGGCAGGGACGTGGGCAGCGGCAGGCAGGGATGTAGAAGGAGGCAGGCAGGGATTTGGGCAGGGGCAGGCAGGAGCGTGGGCAGTGGGCTTGCAAGGGACAGGCAGAGATGCGGGCAGGGGCAGGCAGGATGCGGGCAGGGGCAGGGAGGAATGTGTGCAAGGGTGCGGGCAGGGATTCAGGCAGGGGTGTAGGGGCAGGCAGGGATATGGGCAGGCAGGGGTGCGGGCAGGGGGCAGGCAGGGGGCAGGCAGGAAAGCCATCAGCTCAGCATTCCTGGCTGGCTTTAGATCTCAACAATTGTTTCCCCTTCCCTCCCGGCGGGGCGAGAAGCGAAGCAAGCACTTCAAAGAGGAAACTTTCTGCATGAGGCAGAGACGAGAGTTGTTGTCTCTCCCTTACCCAGACTATTATTATTATTAATATTTCAATACTCTTTTATTTTTTTTTTTTGTCAGCTTGCTAATGAAGCTGTTGTTATTCCTGGGGAAAGGAGGAGGCAATGCGCGGCGAGGGAGGCGTGCGCACCGATAACTCCCTTTCCAATTTGTTTTCCCCTGAAGAAACTGGGAAATATCTCTGGCAAAGGAATTGGCCAGCAGCTCTCAGCATCCGCAGCTCATGTCCTCGCCCCGTGGGGCTCCGAGGGTGGCTGGGCTCCGGGCTGAGACCCTTCAGCGCCAGGCCAACCCATAGCACCTTCTAGCACCTTCTGTCTGAAGCTTTTCAAAGGGCTGCACAAACACTAATTAATTACCCACGCTCCGTACCCGCGCAAACGGAGAACTGGGGATCCATTTTACACACAGGGAACTGCTTGCATGAGGAGACACAGCGAGTCACCCCTATCCGCAGTCAAGCCGGAAATTAAAATATTAATTTTCTCCACTTTAAATATAAAAGCCATCGATCACTTCACCATTCCAGGAGACCGGGAGAGACAGGCTGATTGGGAAATTAATTCCACATCTTCTTGCATTCAGCTAGAGATACACAAAACCTAACAGAGAGACATAACAGGGTGCTCCCTTCACATTCACACCCATTTGCACCAAGTCTTTTATCCCCAAATGCTTTACACAGTCAAAATAACACCAAGAAAGAATTAAAAATCATTAGGAGGAGCGGGAAACTAACTTGAAAAATATGGGCACGCTCATAGCTGCTCAACTGAGCCTTTAACCAGCTGAAGAGCCAGCTTGGTAGAGAGAAAAGGAGAGGGATGTCCCTGGTGTTAGGAACTACAAAGGAGGAGACTCCATCATCAATACAGGCCAGAGTGCGGGAGAAAGATGGGAGACAAATATTGATGGGAGCGGGGGGGTCACGGGGATAGATGGGGACCAGATTTTCCAGAGCAACTGAAGATGCAGACAGGCACCTGGCAGGATTTTCCAAAGCAACTGAGCAAGATAGGTACCTAAATCCCACTCATTTCAATGGATAGGAGGATGTCTAACCTGCTTATGCTCTTTTGAAAATCCAATTAAATGCCAGCTGCATGTTCAGAAACCTAAACACACTTGAAAATTTATTGTAAAAGCTCCAGGACAGATAAATTTTAAGAGCAAAGCACTGTTGTGCCAATGTCAAGAATTAAAAAATATGAGTCAGATTTTCTCCCTGCCCAAAAAGGAATTGGGTGGCTAAGAAATAAGATAATATTTTTCTCTTCAAGAAATAATTTTGCATTTGCACATTTAGCACTGCTCATTTCTAGCACCTCTTTGTCTTTCATAATAAACCAAACGGAACGAGTAGGGATTTAAGGAGGAAAACGAATACCACTGCCAGGCTCCTGACACAGTGAGTGAGTGGCAGTGCTGGGGGCGGGGGGGAGACACACAGGTAGGCACTAGGGGGGGGACAGGTATGTCCTGGGCTACGCAGTGAGGCAGCAGGGCTGCTGAAGACACTGCTGGGACTGCAATGTAGCACCGCAAATGCGGGGAGGCAGGAGACAACAGGCAGGCATCAGGGAGCAGCTTTGCCTTCACGCTCAGATGTGACGGGGGACACCGGGCGACAACCCTTTACTTTCAGGGGGTGCGTTGGGGCAACTCCAGAAAGGCTGTATTTTACTATGAGATAGCTGTATATCGCACGTACACCGTTAAGAATTACAGCATTAGTGACGTACGGATTGTTTTTTCTCTGAATCAAGGTGGATTTTCCTGTAAATTTTGATGCTTTCATTTGTATTTTTAGAAAACGCTTAAAATAGGATTGTTGAGGAAATGTCAGACTTTCCCATGAGTTTGCTTTAAATATTTAGGTAGCAGCTGTCTCTTGATCACCGATGAACTTTAAAATCCACAGAGTAAAATCTCAACAAACAATAGTGCAAAGACAGAGAGTTTCTGAAAGGTTCTTCAAAAAACCCCACTATTTCTAAAGCATTTTAACGCCAACAGCTAAACTGACACAGCAAAACCATTGTGTTTTGCACCAGTTTTGTTTTGCTCTATACAGCTGTGTTTTCACAGATGCAAAACCATGTGTCTTCGGCAAAAGGTCTACTCTTCCCTTCAGAAGGGAACGAAGATCAAAGGTTCAAACACAGAAATACAAGCTCCTTTTCCCTTTGGAACATGTTTTTATTTTTTGCAGTGGCTCTAAACCAGAATTTCCATCTGTTGTCCTTATGCAGTGTACAGGTTAACCTTAACAGCCGGGTTTGCGATGCTGTTATCTCAACTAAGAAGCGCAGAGATGAATCACTCTTGCACGTAGGCTCTGAACATCTCACCAAGCAGCAAAAGCAGGGCTGCCTCAGACAACCAGCTGTCACTTCACACAGGCGATGGTTGAAAGAGACTTGTTCCTTCCTTTCCAACGGAAAATTAAGAGTTCCCCGAATACTGTGTGACTACGGTCGCATTTAAAATTCTCCAGCCTAATTCTACGGTGTAATAAACTGGTGTCATTCATTGGGATTAAATGGCAGTGCTGCAATTTACAGCACGAGAGATTTGTGCCTACGGCTTCCAGACAGTATCACTTGATGTTTTGTCTCTGCTTCTTCATCAGGCAGGCTGGGAGCAGTCTTGGCATTAATGTTTGCCTCGTTGGTTATAAAGGGGCGGCTATCTCGATATGGAGGAACTAAAGGGAGTCACTGCTATTTATATGACTAGCTGGGAACAATTTTTCCGTGGTTCACATTAAAGACTCTATAAAAAGTAATTTGCAGCAGTTACGCCCCAGAAAAGAGCCTTAAAGTGGTGGAAGAAGCTGCTGGGATCAAAAAAGGAATTAGCTGTGCAGTTACGCATGTTAAAGGATAACACAAGACATAAAAACATATATATATATATATATATGACAGCAAGTTGCATATGCATTCATATATAAGGTGTGGTATTGGGGCAGTCGGACTCTCAG
>JAOXNO010000001.1:154449682-154463846 GCA_028565335.1 Limnodromus scolopaceus
GCCAGGCTGGATGGGGCTTTGAGCAACCTGCTCTAGTGGGAGGTGTCCCTGCCCATGGCAGGGGGGTTGGAACTCAAAGATCTTTAAGGTGCCTTCCAACTCTAACCATTCTATGATTCTATGTTCATGAGAGGTTAAAATCTAAAGAAGCTACCCAGCAGGGTCAAGGCACACAGCAGCGGGTGCACAAACAGCACAGGGCTGGAGGACCAAGATTCGCTACAGTCTGGCAGCACTGTACCAAGCACTTGTCTCTATTGCCACAATCATTTTTCACCCAGAAGGTGAGGAAGAACCAGGCAGCCATGCTGTCGAGTAAACTATTGGAGAAGGACCATGTCTCAGAAACTCAGCACTGTTCATGGACTCTGCTTTTGGGGGAACGGGGCATCTTAAGAGTTGCCAAATTGATCTTTTAAATCGTCAGCAACAGAAAGCGGTGTTTTTTCAAAGCAACTTGAAACATGAAAGGTCATGAATTAGCATCTACAGGAACAGCTTCCAACACGACCAGCAGATGGAGAGGAAATATGACGATCTCTGTCTCAAAGTTTGAGACACCAAGGACCAACAGCAGCAGGACTCGGTGTCTTTGTAGCAAAGGCGTGATGACCGGGACACTCTCTGTCATGTCCTCCCATATCTCATTCTGCTGGTGCCTGAAGCAACATTTTTCTCGTGATCCTATTGGCAGAAGAAGTAATTAAATCTCATTGTGGGGTGTCCCATATACCAAATGTTTATGGAAAGGACTGAAAATTTTATTCTCCCATTTTTCAGACATCATGTTCTTGGCTGAATTTCTGGATCCTTATGTCAAATGTGCACTAATGTTTATTTTCACTTGTAGGTACCTCAGTTATTGATGACTTTCAGCAGGATGAAGTCTTTCAATCCACTTGTTTTAAAATAATGAGTTAAATTACTAAGCGGGAAACCTTGAGTTAAATAATTAATTTGAATCTTGTTTTCCCATTTAAATGTTTTAGTTATTTTCTTGGAGAAAGGTTAATTCTCAGTTTGTAACCACTAAAGTATGTTGCTTTGTAACTAAATATAGCTTTTACACTAAATTTGGCACTTCTTATTGCGAGCCAGAAGGACAGAGTAGCTCCACTGATATATATTTAAGCTTCTCTATACCTCATTACACATTTTTTTCAGATTAATTTTACTGCTTTTGTCAGAAAATCATGTATGGCACAATTCTTATTTACTAGCTGATCCCTTTGTGTTTACTTATGATTTATGTTTCTTTGGATGGAAACTGGAATGCAATTTAAAATGTAGCAAGATGGTTTATCAGTTGCATAGTACTGTCTTAAGGAGGCGAGACTTCTAAAAAAACTGTGATTTGATTTAAAAATTGATCTATTAAAATAACTCGGTAATAGCTAGAATTAGCACCAATCTAGTATTTGGTCATAATATCCTTCAATATTGTAGTATTAGCAAATCTAATCCTCTCATAATTAGCTTTTATTCACAGATTGGTAGAGAAGAACAAGCTTTTCTGCTTCTTTCAACTCCCAAATGGTCAAGCTTGAATAAATTAGCCATTTAACTGAGCTAATTGAATATATCGAAGAAAATACTCTCTTGGTACTTGCAGAAGAGACTGCTGATTTCAAATGCCAGCTCAGTACTTCAACCACCTCAGGTTTCCAGAGTTTAGGCAGTGACTTTCATCAGTTCAATATTCAGACCCACAACCTGGAAGCATTGTTTCTATTTTGTTTGTTATTTTCTATGATTTAAGCAGATTAGAGTAAGCTTAGGCCTTGGCACAATTTTAATAGATGTATTTTTCAGAAGAAATACACTCAGCATAAATTTTGAGAACCATTTTTCTTATTTATTTCTTGATCACTAAGTTTTTACCTGTCTCATTGACACAGGGTTCAGCACTTTGCTTATCACATAGTTCCAGAACTATTTTTATTTTGTTGGAGGAAGCTGCCAGCATTACGATTACTAGTAGCAGAAACCAGCAAGACCTACATCTCAAATATTTTATATAAAAATGCCAGAAAATAAGTATTCTTATTAGTTGCAGAACTGGTTGAAAGTGGTATGAAAAAGAAACTGGAAATGTCTGAAGTGTTAAAAATCTTCAGTGTCTTTCTCTTCTAAACTAACTTCCTTCATGGTTGTGGAGCAAAGACATCCTGCAGCAGACCCTGATTGCAACAGATGAATCAGGGAGGGGGTGGGTATTTCAGCCTCTGAAGTCAAGACCTCCAAGCATCTTTGAAGTCTGCAGTACCCAAAAGGCCCAAACTGTTGCTGGTTTACCCCTAGAAGTTTACATTTGGTTTGAAACCATTTAGTTTTGCCATTAGCATTGCATAATGAATGGGTGACTTTATACGGACTCACATTACCATTATAACTCATCTGCTCGAGGTTGAGACAGGACTAGGTGAAAAAAATCTTGAATTTCCATTGTCACTGAAGCAGTTGTGCCATGAGCAGAAAACCTCAGGCTGCTGTGGGGTTGCCCACCTGCAACCTCTTACAAGCCCTAAAAACTCACACAAGTTTTCACAAACTGAAGATGAATCACATGTTTTGCATTCCACAATGCCTGTTGGTGTTGGTGGTGTTATATTCTACTTGTAATACTACTTTAAAGCTCTTCTCATAAGCTTACTGTTCTTCTCACAACACAGCACACCAAGAATAATTAAAATCTGAATAAATCCTGTTTATTGTTTTCCATCATTTACTTATTTATCTAAGCCTATGTGTTCCTTAGGAGAAAAGGCACCATGTTAGTTCCTTCCTTTGCCCAAGCAAAATAGAAACACTATGTATAATATTACATTATATCATAAACCTTGGTAACCAGTATCTTCCTTCAGGAAAAACCACACGTGTCGGTTGCCCTCTGCCTTTAACAGGAACACATGGGTTCCAACTGGCTGCCATTAAATTTCAGGTTTTTAAAACCTGCAAACAAACATATGGTAGAAGTTAAATTATGCACTGCTGCTAAATTTGCCGTGTGTGCTGCAGGAGGATGGTCTGAAACAACAGTGTTAACGGTTTGACATTTAAACAAAAAAATAGAAAACCAAACCAAAAGAAAAGACAAAAAGGGGCATCATTTTGAGACTGAATTTTATATTGTCTGAATCTCATTGCTCCTTGTTTAACTCTCTGTCCATACTAAGAACATTAGAACCAGCCAAGAATTCAAGCGAATCGTATCAGTGAGATACATTTTGGGACACAAACCAACGGGAGCCTTTTCTTTATGTTCCGAGCAGTAAAGCTGCTGTGGGGCGAGGCGGGAGCAGGCAGCAAAGCAAGGGCTTGAGAAGGGAACTGGCCATTAACTTATCAATTCCAGGCCTTGGCTTTCTAATTGACAACCTCAGGGCTACTTTCATCACTTGTCGACTTCAAACCCACACTCAATTTTTCCTTTAGATAATGATGCAACTATAACATAACGGTGTTTCTGACATATTGCAGCGTGTAGCAGTAGGAAGATTTCCTCAGTAGCTTAGTTTAACAGGAAAGGGAAAAAAAACAACCAACTGTTAAATGGTTTTCACATCTATCAGCCTCTCAAAGAAACAGTTAGTAAGAAAACAGATTTTATACTTCCATTATACTGAAGTCACTATTCGGTACTGACCCAACCCAAAACACCTTCGGTGCTTTACTATTGCTACAGATTTAACAAAAAATAAGGAAATGTTTAATGCAATAAGCCTGCAAAGCATGTGTTTGTATATAAAGCCTAAATAAATGAACCCACAAAAATTAGAAATGCACTGCAAATTAGAGAACTTAAATGAAAAATACCACAAAAAATGTCATTAAAAATACGTTGACAACATGCCATTTAGAAATTTTATGTCCTTCACAAAGAAAATATAGGAGTGACTGGAATGCTGCTACGGATACATCCCTACAGAGAGATGGAAAACCCCAACTCCCATCCTTGCACAGAAAGCCGAGCGGTCTGCCGAAGGCAGCCGGACCATTTGTGAAGAGTAAAGTACTCAGGTAAGTATGGTTATCACATTTTGGTCGTAAAGAAAAAAAATAATAAAATAAATTTTGTCGAGTAACAGCATGTCTACAGGCAACAAAGCACCTGGCTCTAACATAAACAGTCACATAACTGCCTTTTAATAGTGGATATAAAGGTTTGAGTCCTGCAGTCGACTCTGCAAAGGCCCTGGGGTGATACTAAACTCAGTGCAGTGGCTGGGGCCCCGAGCACGTCAATCCGAGCAACCAAAGCGGCGTCAGAAAATGGAATAGTAGCAATACACTTCTGAAGCACGGCCGCTTCTCTGGCTCCTACATGATCGACGTCCAGAGGGACGACAGTTTGGGTACCATGCCATATAGCCTGTAGCTGCTGAAACGAACACGCTTAGTACAGATTAATAAAGTAAAGACGCTGAAAGCAGATTTGACATGCAGTTGGCTCTTGTCTTCACTGGAATTTAGGCTCTGATGGTGGAAACTGGCACTCAAGGAACTTCAGTCATGGGACATTAATGAGGCCGTTGGCTGGACTCGAAGAGTTCAGCCTCAATCATTTAAGATTACAGATACGGATGCCGCATTTCTAGGCAGCAATCGCTGCGTTTTGGTCATAAACTTAAAATAGATTGCTCTAACTCTCATTTGAGGGGTAGCAGGGGAGCACATAGGGAAAGCAGTATCTCCTCTGAGCATATACAGTGGACTCAACACTTCCTTCAACTGCTGCTCTAGTGCCTTCCAGGCTTTCTAGGCTCGTAAAGCTGCAGCATATTCTGTATTTCACAAACTACATTGCCTGTTTAGAGCCATAACAATCAGTTTTAGGAAGACTGTGTATGCTGACACGTCACTCACTTCATTGAAGACCTCTCTTCATTTCAAGTGTTGTGCAGGCTGCTACTCCTTCTCAAGCAATAAGGAGGCGAGAGCTCTCCCTACAAAACGCCTGGCCCACATAACGGGTGAAGGTCACCAGTTGCAAAATATTACTAAAAAGTCAGGAGAAACTTGTTTTATAGCCAAATTAGCAGCTCAGCCGAAGAGTGGGCTATAGCAGGAAAGACAATAAGCCCAACAACTGGGACCTACAACTGATAAGGCTTTTACTGGGATCATTGCCCAGGACGTTTTGGGGTTTTTTGGACACAAGAGATATCAACGCAAGACATGTGAAAAACCAGGCTATTACATCAACTTTTAGAGGCAGGTGTTTTCCCATTTTTTTTAAAACCCAATCCCCACCACCTTTGCAATTTTGCCACTCCAAGGCTGCAGGCAGCAGTACAAACCGGTTCCCTTTCAGGGTTCGGAGTGCGGGTTTTACAAGCCTGTTTTGCCTTCCCGCAGGCACTTTGAGCTTATAAATGGCACCTTTCAGTGTCCTGAATTATGAAGGGCAGCTAGTCCTGAATTCTCCTGTCGCTTAATGATCTCACATAAAATGAGGTCCACAAAACTTTTATTACCGCTGCAGTTCAAATTCACAGGTGAAGAACCACCAGGGAAAGGATGCGGACATGTCTCTTGCTTATGCTCTCCTAATTTTCCAGGTGCAAGAAAGTTTCCCACTTGGGCTTGAACAATTAGTTAACTCTCACAGCGAAGCCTGATCTAAATAAAAAGACTGCAGTATGTTACCCCGATAAGCACTGGGAAAATCCGAGGGGAAACCACTTGAGAGCAACACACACTAGCATCAAATTTAGGTGGGAAAAAAAAAAAAAAGTAGGTTAAAAAACCCTATCTAAGCATTTATTTATTGTCTGTTGTTTTCCACCTAATTTTATTTACTTACCAGCACTATGTATACCTGACGCTAAAGAATTATACCTAGTATTTAATGTAAACACAAAGTTTAAAGTTTTAGTGGTTTTAAGTTTTAGTGGTTTCTCTGCTATTCTGGTAATAACCTCAGCAGTCTGAACAAAAATCCAAAAGAAAGTCTTTCCACAAAAATAAGGGATTTTGTTTGTTACAAATTACTTCTGTATTTATATAAAGATTTAACGATTCATGGCATGCCAAATACAGTGCTAATGAGCTTTGGGTTGTGTTTTTCATTTTTGTTTGAATTTTTTTTTCTGCTAAAAACAATTACTAGAGGCCATTCAAAAGCCACTGCATAAACCAGGAAACCTAGTAAAACTGTAGGTAAAATTGGCATTTTGTTTCAAGCGTGGCTTGGGAGTCCAATTCGCTTGTTGGTAACCTGCGTATTTCAAACAGGACTTGCATCTCCTCCATAAAGGAAGCCAGGTAAGATGCTTTCAAAAAACAAATTTACAACATTCATGAATGAAAAACAAAGATTAAAGAGCATAACCTCACCATTTAATTCCCACCTTCCAAGGGTGAAGTATCTTAGCCTTTCTGCTTTCTTCTCCACTTCCCAGTGAAAGGAAAATTAGCAGAAATATAAGCTCTTCATTCTCAGCACCTCTTTAGAGGATGTACATGCCCACAGGAGCTTAGAAACCTTCCTAGGGAGCATTATTAATCTTGCTCCTAACAGCACATAATTTTTAAAGCCTATTAAAACACTGTCTAGTCATAGCCATGCAAGTCTTTCTTTTTCGTGATGTGGTTTTAAGAAATAAACAAAAAATCAATGGAAATTATGCTCGATTATCTTTCATCATTCAGTTACACAGATCACTGTCCACCTCAACTACTAACTAGGTACCAAACATTGTCCTTCTACAATAAACCTTGCCATCTACCACACAGAATCATGAAATAGTTTGGGTTGGAAGGGACCTTTAAAGGCCATCTAGTCCAACCCCCTCTGCAATAAGCAGGGACATCTTCAACTAGATCAACTAGATCACACATTGATTCTTCTATCTGATGGAAGTTCTACCTTGACGCTGCTATCTCCTGCCCCTCCACCTCAGCCTCTGGGCCTAAGAAGACTTTCTGAAACCTAAAAATAATTCAAATGGCCTCTTGCACAAGGTGCAGCGCTCCTGCCTGCCTGCAGCTGAGCTGCTGCCCATTTACACCACCGCAAGTCAAGTCACTATCAATCCCTTGGACTTCAGTCTTCCAAGTAACACACGCATTACTCCAAAGGCTTTCAGATGACTTTTTAACTGAAAACATCCAGGATGTTGGGGGTTTTAACAAATCATCATAGCTATTGCCAAGCAGCTGATAAGACGAAAGTTAATTAATGTTGCCAGGAAATAGAACTAAGTCTGTGATGAGCCAGTCCGGTTATGCCCATATTCAATATTTCCTCTCCTTTCTTTGAAGAGCATTTCACCAACATTAAAAAACCATAACATACAACCCTCCCCCCTAGCAACAGATTGAGCAAATGAACGATATTCACACCAACTAACCCTGCTCTCCAGTTCAGCCCCCCCAAAAATCCCATTGACAATATCAAGAGTGGAGAATCAAACCCCTTTATTACCGAGTTCGCAGCAGATAAAGCGGCAATTGTGGTTATACAGTATTGTAAGTGTAGCTACAACATAGCGTGACAGCTTGTTAGTGTTGAAAATATATAAGCTCTTTGTAATTGTGCCTTTGGAATGCCATCTGTCTTGAATTAACGTCCACCTGGGATCATGTTTCGATGACCAATATGGACAGATTACTGGAACTTTAAAACCTCGCTTTCTTTGTAATTGACATTTAAACTGTTTGAAGTTTCTCATTAAGTCCTTTTTTACAAATTAGGTGCAGATGTATAAAGCTAAATGTACAGTACTAAGGGAAATTAGGTCACCTGAAAGCTCAATAATAAAATGTATCAACTGTTTAAGTGCAATGAGTACATTAAAATTTAGAGATCAACTTTATGCCCCAAATTCTTCAAAGTTTCATCATTTCCCTTTCATCGCTGCAGAGCCCCTGATGCCAACCATTTTTAATTAAAATGGCAGAGAAGAAAGCGGGTTTGGCTGCTCAGCCCGTGACAACAGGTCAACCCCAGCCCGCGAAGGGCTGGAGAAGGCAAGGCAGGCAGCCGCCCCGATGCCTGTTTCATGGGGACAGGCAAATCCTATTTACAGCAGTGACGCTCAGAGATTTAAAGGGCACAGGGAGACTGGAGAGGTAAATATAGCACTGATGAGAATATAGGGAAAAAATTACGAAGGAGACTTGGTCAACACTCGCGGGGCTCAGTAACCATAAACTGACCTCCAGACTCACTTGCAGTCAAAATTCTGCAGACTTGCTGTGTTCCACAGCCTTGTGGGGCAGGAGAGGGAAGTCTGAAAAGGGCAGCAGCTGAAGAAACACCTCCATAGGCAGCCTGGCTGACAAAAGAAGGGTGAATTCAGTATTTCCTCTCTCCAAACAAGTAGGTTTGGAGCTCAGGGAGGTGTGAGAAAGGGGTCCATGAGAGACCACCGCTGGGAGCCCACCTGACAACATGCAGAGGACGGGAGCAAACACCACATTAGGGGTTCAAAAGACCACCAGTTCATCAGCAGAAACCCTACAAAGCTCTTAGCATCAAGGGGCTTTTACCTGCCAGGATGACTCGAAAGAGAAGAGGATTCAAGTAGAGCAGCCCAATGTCCCCGAAAGGCATGAAAATCCTAGAGAGCCCACTCACCCAGCCTTTACAAGAACCCAAGAATGACTGCACAGGTATACGAAGGCTCAACGCTGGAAGGCACTGAGCATCCCCCAAAGGAACAAGCCCGCTCCTTCCCTGTGCAGGGCCATGGAGCAGGGGTGGCATTGGGCCTCAAAGATGGCATCCCACAGTTGGTGGCATTTAAACTCTTGATCAAGCACGTTTGGTGGAAGGTCCGTTAACCCTCTCTCCCAGAGAAAGGTCTCCCGGGGTAAATTAGGACACTGCCTATATAAAATGCACAACTGCAAATCCTTTTGGCACCAGAGCTAGCATGTCGGTTCTTGAAATGATGCCAGGAGGTGTAACCTGGCTCCCTGCTCATAAGCACAGAGGTGCAATGGAAGAAACGGTCTTCTCTTAAAAGCTGGTAAACGAGATGAACACGGTCAACCAGATCTTTATTCTTGTGCTTAGACTAAATTATCTCCTCTCCAGTACCACTAGTTACTACAATGATTTCAAAAGCTCTTCTGTTCACATCCCCTTATGACCCTATTCTGGTAAGCTACTAAAACTCTTTTGCAGAAGAAGCATAAACTTTCAGCTGGCTACACTTCTGCTGCTTCCAATAAAGTGCCAAGCAGCTCTGCTGTGAAGCCGGCCATGCATCCGTTTGTGAGGTGAGCAGCAGATCTTAACTGACGCCAGCGAGGGGTTCTGGTTTCCTTAGCCACAGGCTCTTTCTCCATGCTCATCCACATCTTCTGTTCGAGGGGGAATTTGGAGAAAAATGATGCGTACTTTTAAAAGAATAAAAAACTAAACGAGCTCTATGTAAGCAAACTGCAACACCTGGGAGAGAAAACAAAACCTGACTAATACAGCACAGTAACAATGTTTTCCAGGAGAGGACAGCCCAATTACTTTGCAAAGCGAATGAGACAGAGGAGTAACTCATTTGCTACTCATACCAAATGAGAAAGGCTTCTAAGGAAACCGTATTTGTACCCAATTCTGTTTTGCTCACATATTTTATGAATACCAGCTTTCATTTGGCTAACAAGTCTGTAAAGGCACGTAGAGGACCAGGCAGGACTGTCCAGAACCACATTAGCTTTAAGCAGACTAGGTGGGGTGCCAGCAGTGATTAGCTGGACACGCTCGGCTTTACACTCTGCTTCTCATTAGCATTAATTAGCCAGCATCATACCTCTACTGCTGCCAGGATAAGGACTGGCTCAGGCAGTAGTTTCACAGTCCTTAATGCCGAGTATGGAGTTGCCAGAGTGCACAACAGGGAGCTTATGTTGGCCCCGTGTCTTTCTGCCAAGGGTAGAGGAGAGTGGAGACCAGGTTCAGCAGAAAGCTGGAGCAGCGTGGAGACAGGTAATACCTCCTTTGGCATAAGACCTCCCAACATAACTTTATCCTGCCAAAAAATTGAGTGAATTTGAAACACCAGAGCTAAAGTTCAGCTTTGTAACGTGCTTTGCCTGTCCTAGCAGCGACGGCTGATGAAAGACCCCGTCCTGCACGCTCCCTTGTGCGTGGCCCAGTGACGGTGGCTGCTAGGTAAACTGAGGCTCCATCAGGTCCCTCCCCAGAGATTGCAATGCTGGGGACTTGATAAGCATTGCTCAAGGTGTCCCCCTCCCTCCCCGCTATCAGGTTTCCACCTCACCAGCAACACAACACTGGTTTAAGCAAACCTTGTAGTGACCTTGTGGAAAAGCAGATTCTGCAGATATGGCTCTACAGTTCTGCCAGTTTAAGTGGTTTTATCACTAGAAGTCACACTTTCAAATAAATTTCACCCCAAGGCCATAGTCTCAAAAGATACACTTATAAATGTGTAGAACATAAAATGAGTGATTTTTTTGATAGAGGTTCAGGAAAGAAATCCCTCACGGAGTTACCACTTTATTGATATTCTTGGTTATAGCTCTACACACACCGAGCAGGATCAGCTACTGCTAAGGATCACAATTCATGTCTTTCCATTTAAACGTTGCAACAAAGAACGAAACTATTTCACAACTAACAAAGAGGAGCCCTTTAATTTGCTAGAACAATTTCAGCTCTCATTGCATTAGCACCCTCCAGTGTCCAATCCATGAAAAACAACATCATCGCTAATTTGCCAAGTAGACACAAACTCGGAGCGCGAAACACAAGAAGGAGCAGCAGTGGATTCCTGGGAGGGAAGATGGCAGAGACAAGAGAAGAAACTCCCAATGCTAGAAATTTTACATGCCATAGGTGCAGTCCCTGAAGAACATCTGATGCAGTGTTACTACTGAACCTGTATTATCCCCCGCGCAGAGGTTCGGTAAACCTCGCCACACCACGGAAATCTGGTGTGCCCATTTTGATGACCCAAGCACAGAAGCAGCACTCTGCTGGCAGCTCTTCTCAAGCTCTCTTGTTCGTAGCAGACATGCTGATGTCCACACCATCGGCACGACAGGCTCCATGTGCCCACGGGGTATATTCTATACTCTGCAGCACTCTGCTGAGATGTGAGCTTAACGACACCACTTTTGATTGATTTGGTATGAGCATGTGGGTATACTTCTGTTGGAAAACACCATGAAAAGAAGTACATGTAAAAAAATCTCTCATGCATGTGTGAAGCACTTGGCTAGCTAAAGGCAAGCAGGTCGTGATGCTTATGTGTGCTGTGCTCTTCTCTTACACTGTAATAATCAAACAAAGAGAAAGCCCTTCATAAAGATTTGTCTTCAAGAAAGTTTTTATCATCGATGCTTTACTGCAATATTGTCTTTAAAAAGAACATTTGAAGCTCTTAACAACAACAACAACAGAAAGAACAACTGTATTTGGTATTAAAAAACAGCTGGAAAGAGAGTTCTTTAACTTTTTCCAACAAGAGAAAAATATTTCCCAGGCATGGAAAGCCTGAAATGTTCTGGAATGTCGCAAGTGAGCAAAACCAGCTCTGAGTACTGTAGGATTTACCTGTCTTTGTGAAAAACTGGATGTGAGAACCAACAGAAAACAGGGTTGGTCCCCTCCTGGACCAACCGGACCAGGACCCAACATCTTGCTAATGACAAAAATAATCCACCCACATTCTCATGGCATCATTGCGCAGCAGCTTTGCAGGGGCAGCAACATCCTCATGAGGACAGGATGGTGGCAGCTGGAAAGGCAGCCCCATTGCATCGGAGGTACCTGCTGTCATTAGGGTCCCAGCCCAGCAGCATGGCAACGCGCACTCTAGGACCCAGGCACCAGGGTCCAAACCCAGCAGACCTGCCAACTCCTGCAAAAGACGAGGGAGCTGCTAACTAAACCCAACCAACACACACATCTATTGCTGACATTTGAAGTTGTCCCTGTATTTTCTTTCCCTGCTGCACATGGCTACACAGCTGCCCAGCTCCAAGGTGAGCAAGGGCTCCTTATGCCTCATCCTGTGCTAGTCTCTGACCGCTTGGATGCCCCCGATTCTGCAGTCTCCACCTGTGTGATGGTGGAGCTCCACAAGGTGGACCACAATCTCTCAAGCTCCACAGCAGCACTGATGACAAGGGGCAAGCAGGGAGGCCATCATGTCTCCTGGGAGTCAAGCAGGGTGGCCACAGCGCTCAGCAGTCACATGCCATCCCATGGCAGCACCAACCAAGGAAGCCCTGTCTGACCATGGCTGGAAGAGAGCAGCCTCACCACAGGCATGTGGTCAGCCTCCTCTCCCAGCCCCGAGTGGCTGCTATGCACATATAAATGTGATCATCTGATTGCCCGCACACTGTGTAGACTCCTTTTCTCCCCTTAATATAAATATTCAAAATTCCTCATGACCAGAAATACCATAGCATTTGTGATCCTGCCCCAACATGGAAGTGAGGGGAAAAAAAAAAAAAGAGAGAGAAAAAAAAGGCATGTGCATGAACACATCTTCTCCAGAATCAGACTGTAAAAGCAAGCTGGAGGAGGTAGGCTGGAAAATGACCCTGGGTGCTACGCAGGACAGTGCTACTGTGGGCAAGAAAGACTGACGTGGATTTTACGGGCTCTTCACACTGCCTCTAGCACAGCACAGACCAGTCCAGCTGGCCCCGAGGTTCCCCAAGAACACAAGAACATCAGCATCAATATTGCGTGTTCATGGTAACATCTCTGTTACAGTTATTACTGACTGCATACTCTTACTCTTTTGCCAGTCCACTATAAAATATTTACAGTATCATGGTCTCAGCGGAGACTGCAAGAATGTAAAGCTTTAAATATTAAAATGAGTTAACACTTGATTGCCTGCCTAATATCAGTACTAAAAAATCTGCTCTCCCTCTAGAAGGGCTGTTGAAAACCTCCCTTAATTCAGTGCAGACTCCACAATCAACCATTCTGGCAGAAGTAATTCTCAGTAATATGCAGGCACACACCTGCAGGCAAAAAAGTTGGGCATCAAAACCACACAGATCTCCATGAAAAAGGTGCGCTGGAGCCCTCGTCTTATATTGCTCTGTGTCACTCACAGCCTGATTCTGCAAACTGACCCGCATGGGGATCGAGTACATTTCATCAGAGCTTTTCCTAGCACACTGCTCAAAGTCCGTGCCCCAACAGCTATTTGGCCACCTGTGGGAAAGTGCCTGGTGATCTCTGTCCCTTTGCAAGTGGATGTATGTCACCTGCATAACCCTCCCTTGTCCAGCAACTGCCGCGGCAGAGGCACGGGGACACACCACCCCTCTGGACTCACAAGGGCCTCCCCAAGCCCAAGACGAGGGATGGTGACAGGGCTGCCGACAGCCCCACTTCTGCCCACATCACGACTCATGCTTAGCTCCGCTGCTTGGCTCCATCCTGGGTGGTTTATCAGTGGTTTATCAGAGTTTATCAGAGAAGACAACATGGTACTCCCTCAGAGAGAGGAAGGCCCACAGTGTGGATCCAGCACACCTTGCCCCCCCAGTTTCTCCCTGCAGGAGACAGGGCGTGGGGGTCATGAGGAGCCTGCTCTAGATCTCAGCCCAGGCATGGGAAAGACTCAGGTCATAGAATCATAGAACGGTGCTATTGCAACAGGCCCTGCTAAAAAGTTTATCCCTGTCTTTCTGGTAAGCCCCCTTTAAGTACTGAAAGGCTGCAATCAGGTCTCTTTGGAGCCTTTTCTCCTCCAGGCTGAACAATCCCACCTCTCTCAGCCTGTCTTCACAGCAGAGGCGCTCGAGCCCTCTGATCATCTCCGTGGCCCTCCGCTGGACTTGCTACAACAGCTCTGCATTTTTCCTGGGCTAGGGGCTCCAGAGCTGGAGGCAGTACTGCAGGTGGGGTCTCACCAGAGCAGAGCAGAGGGGCAGAATCACCTCCCTAGACCTGCTGGCCACACTTCACAGAATATTGATGGTTGGAAGGAACCCACAAAAAACCCAACAAATAAAAAAGCAAAAAAACACAAACCAGAAACAAAACCACACCACACTCACTCACAGACAGACACAAACAGTGTTTTCAGGAACAGTGTGGTGAGTAGGACCCAATAGGTCATCGTCCCCCTGTACTCAGTACTGGTGAGACCTCACCTCGAGTGCTGTGTCCAGTTTTGGGCCCCCTACCACAAGAAAGACATTGAGGTGCTGGAGC
>JAOXNO010000001.1:154473038-154491009 GCA_028565335.1 Limnodromus scolopaceus
AGGGGGGTTGGAACTCGATGATCTTTTGAGGTCCCTTCCAACCCTAACCATTCTATGATTCTATGATTCTATGATATTTAGATGGTTTAAAATGCATTGTATAAGAATGTGCATGGAAAGGACATCCAGAGTTCCGAAATAATAACTTGTCAACTTTTAGTTTTTTAAAAAGGGTTCACAAGCTGTTATACAGATCAGTGTCAATTTAATCTAACCCAAAGCATACTGGAAACCAGAAGCATTTTTTCCATGCAGTTTTCTTCTCTCAACAGTCTTTCTGAATTTGTCAGAAGGGGAAGTTTTATTCAACCGTGTGGTAAAGTCCAACTGAGTAAGATAGTGGCAGTTTTAGAGACTTATCTTTAATGCAACAGAAGGTTGTCAACAAGCCTTTTCAGTGACATCTCCACACGAGCATGGCGAGCAGATGATTTGAGGATTACCAGGCTGCTGGACAGGTCAGCTGGCATCTTAAAAATCTCTTCTATAAAGGACCAAATCTGCAGCCAGAAGCTGTTTACTGTCTGGAAAGGGGGAGGAAAATGGGGTTTGTTTAAAAGGCAGAGACCCTCGGGTTTATTTGTTTGTGTGTGTGTGCCTGCCACAGGTCGCTGTCTTTAAAGCTCACTCTGTATACCAGAGAGCTGAACTCTGATTGACACTTGTTTTCAAGCAAACTAGTAGGCAAAGTAAAATTTCAGTAGGGACATGCCAACGTGAAAAGAAAAAAATTGTGTATAGATATTGTATGATATTTACTAAAAGGTAAGTTGAACAGAGTAATTTTTTTCCAAGGTAGATCATATTTGTACCAAATTGCAGTTATACTGCAAGTCATATAAAAAAATTGTTTCTGATTCCAATTAGAATTTGTTTCTAAACCCAATAAGGGTTTTGTTGTTTGGGTTTTTTTTTTAAGTCTTGTTGTTGCTCGTCCAGGTCCCTATTGTACTTTACAGAAGAGTTTGGGTATTTCTGAATGGAGCTTCAGACACCTCCATAGCAAACAAATTAAACTCCTTCTGCAAGCGTGCAGGAGGCTTCTCTTCCACGGACTGTCTGTCAGCTGATGGTATCTGTTGGTTTTCAACTCTACTTTCTACATCTGTATAGCTCCTGGATGTATGATGCTGTGGTTTGTAAGAAGCTTATGAAACCGCGTGCAGGAGAGCACAGCAAATGGAGTTGGCACAAGGCAGCCACAGAGGCATCCCAGATCCTGAATTGAACGATCTGCTGACTTTGTCATCCACATTGATCACCCCCAACAGGTACACACAGCCCCCACATCTCAGTAGCCTCACAGTGACTGATGTTCCAGGAGTATGGTAGAGATACACTTTCCATTTAACCTTCAGATTTATGACTGACGTGGCACGAAAAGCAGTGGTTGTCACAATGATTTTAATTACATGTAAACATTTTCTGCCATCAACTAGACCAGAATCATCAGTCGTTTCACAGAGATCACCAAATGACTATCACATAGCAGGAAATTTGTTCTCTAACAATTTGGGTGACTTTTGGATCAACCAAGGACTGAAAAACTTCCCACCTTAAAGCCCAGCATTGGAGCGTGACTACAGCTTAAATCCAAGTAGAGGAATGCTAGCAGAGGCAGAAACGTGCCAGCTAGCCACCTCCCGTATCTCACATCTTCTTTACAGGGAAAAGAGAGTTGTGCTTTAAGTAAAGCAATGTAGAGATTTCATTTCAGGTGGATTTGCATCCCTTCTGGTCATAAAGGACCTACTGCTACCTGCAGGACCTCCTGAACTGCTTGTGACTTGAGAGAAAGGGCCACAACAACTGCTCCCAAAGGTCTTTAGTTGAAATCAGCTGGTTTAAGTAGGAGATCTTGGCTAACCTACTGTGTTTGAACTGAAATGACCTCAGGGTGGTCTCATGAACATTTCAGCCTGCAGATCTAACAGGAATATAATCTCTGATGTACCACCTTTGGGAGCAAAGGCCCCCAGCCTGGCCTCACAGGACACAGCCACAACTGGAAGAGGACCTAGATTTCAGACTCTGGGTAAAACACTGGTTTTACTAATTTAGCAAATAGTTAAATAGTCTCAAAGACAGAATATTTTCCAATATACCTATTGGACTGAAAAACTGGATCGGCAGACCCGTAGCTCTCCCTCTGCCAATAGTCCAAGTGACTATACAGGAAACTTGGCTGAGTACATCACGCTCACGGAATAAACCCACAGCTCAGTTATGCTTGACAAAAATGCTTTTGACATGGAGGTGTAATTCATTGTTTAGAATCACTGAAATGTATTTCATAACTGTTATTCTCTGGCATTCGCCCCAGAGGAGTAGCCGTGCCGCTTATCCGGCTGCTGCTGGAGGCACAGAGAATCCGCTGTAGGTACAGAAGGGCTGAACACAAGACGTGACAAATTTTGTCAAATTTTTGAATATGTTTATATCACACAGGAATTCCCTACATATATGTCACATTAGCCTGGTATTTCCTGTTTATATTTTTTAGTTTCACTTTCCTAATTTAAATCCATTCAAATAACTCCATCTCAGACCTTGTTTTTTCCTTCAAAAACCCACTGCCATAAGGAGGAAACATTAAAATTATTGGATCCAAAGTAAAAGCAAAAGCAGCTTAGTGTTAGTGCAAGAGGCTTAAATCGAGACAATTAAACCTAAGTTAAACTGAAAGTAAAAATTACAAATAATTTTGGCCGGTAGTGGTATACCACACACCACACATAAAGCCGTTATTATCCATAGTGGAAGCACACAGTCTTCGAAAAAAGATCATCATCCTCAGAAATACTGAGCTGAACTTCCAAGAGAAAGATGTCTGCTAAGGGTACAAGAAAAAAATCTCTGGCAGGAGTGTTTTTGAGAAGAGAGTGCCTTCCAGAGTTTCACCAGGGGAAGGCGCACTGTTAGGCAACCAAGTGGTTTTCTTTGGCTACCGTTTCGTGAAGAAGGTCTTGGGGTGTTTTCAGTGGGGACAGGACCCAGGATAATCCTTCTGCAGCCCAGCTTTCCTCTGCTGTTTGTTATTTTAATGCTGCAATTTATACTTAGTGCTGCTATGAGTGACGGCTACTAGGACAGCCACCTGTACATCTCCCAGATAACGACGGTTGGCGTAATTAACCATCATGGCACCAGGTTATTTAGAAGTAGCCTTCAGTTGCTCAGTTTTTAACAGAATAGTTGAAAGTGAGACTGCTACACTTGGTGACCATAGCATGAATTTAATCTCCTCCACGCGTAGAAATCTTGTTAGTATTTATTTATTGGAAAAAACCTGGCCCCTCAAAAATGCCAAATTTTTGAAGTTTAATTGGTAGTGTTACCAACTAGATGACAACAATTCTTGATCCTTTACTACAGACTTCCACGCTGCTTCCCAAAGGCCACTAGGTGTTAATCAGTAACACTGACCTGCAGGTTCTAACCAAAAATTTGGCAGGCAGCCCTGGGAGTTCCTGTGATGATGAGCAACAGCTGACTGGGAGGGGGAAAAAACCCAACAAAAAACCCTGAAAAACTCCTCTCAGAGCAGCACAGGGAGCTGATGGAACAAACTGCCCAAAGTTATAATGAAAGGGATGGGTTACAATTTTTTACAATTTAATCCTTCAGCTGTGTTAAAAAATCAAAGGAAAAAATACATCTTTGCACCCACACAAATAAATGTGAAGGGCTGGAACACGCCCGTAACAAACCAGGACCCCTGGCTCATGCTATGTGTGGGAAGCCTGGCCTCTCCCAGGGCAGGCTGGCCTTCCGTGCTCCTGCCAGCCACCGCGCTTGGCACCTCATGGAGAGCTACGGCCAACACCTGCCACAGGTGTAGTTTGGGATCTGCTGGCCTTGGCTGCTTTGCAAGTGTTTGCTCAGCCCCTGAAATAAAAATGGCATTTCTACACATGGCCCCTGGTAGGAGCATCAAGCCGGGCATGAGCTTGATGCCAGGTGGTGCTTCTCCACAAGGTGGAGCTTCTGAATTTTAGGGATATCATGGTTTCAGCTGGGATGGAGTTAGCTTTCTTGCTAGCAGCTGGTGTGAGGGTACGTTTTGGATTCAGGACGAGAGTGGGGTCGATGGTGCACTGATGTTTTTGGTTGTTGCTAAGTGGTCAAGGTGTTTTCTGCTCCTCACACCGCCCTGCGAGGGAGTAGACTGGGAGGGCACAAGAAGTTGAGAGGAGACACAGCCAGGACAGCTGACTCCAACTGACCAAAGGGACATTCCATGACATATGACATTATGCTCCGTGTATAAAGCTGAGAGAAGAAGAAGGAAGAGGGGGGAACATACAGAGTTATGGCATTTGTCTTCCTAATAACCATTACAGGTGATGGACCCCTGCTCTCCTGGAGATGGCTGAACACCAGCCTGCCCATGGGAAGTGGTGAATGAGTTCCTTGGTTTGCTTTTCTTATGTGCATGGCTTTTGCTCTACCTATTAAACTGTCTTTATCTCAACCCATGGGTTTTTCCTCACTTTTTTACTCTTCCAATTCTCTCCCCCATCCCACGTGGGAGGACTGAGCAAGTGGCTCTGTGGTCCTCGTTGCTGACTGGGGTTAAACCACGACAAGGGAGCAGCAAAGTGCAGGAGGTCTTGTCTGTGCTGGTGGGGATGTTGGGAGTGAGGAGTTTGCTGCTGTTGCGCCCAAGGAGGGGCTGAAAGAGAGACAAGGCCAAATAGGTCCTGAAAGTCTGAAACATTGTCAGATTGCAGCCTCACAGAAAAGCAGAGCTTGGTGGGGCCAAGGGGATGATCTGAGGCTCCTTATTACCTTCAAGGATCTGTAACTCAGGGAGGCAACAGAGCTGCGTAACAGCGTGCCTGTGATGGAGGGTCAGCACTGCACAGTTGTCTTACCCAAGTTGGGTTATGACAGTACTTCTTCTTTTGATATCATTAATAAGAACAAACTTCTTTAACATCAGCTTCTGCATCATGACTTTCCAGAAATGCATAATTCCTTGATATTCCCAATAAATTTGCCAAAACCCAACAAGAACATTCATTTGCACCAATGATTTTAAGATGCTGCAAAGATTGAATTGTACTAATCACAGAACCACATGGGGTTGGAAGGAACCTCTGGAGATCATTTGTCCAACACCTCTGCCAAAGCAGGTCCACCTAGAGCAGGTTGCACAGGAGCCTGTCCAGGAGGGGTTTTGAATGTCTCCAGAGAAGGAGACTCCACCACCTCTCTGGGCAGCCTGTTCCAGTGCTCTGCCACCCTCAAAGTAAAGAAGTTCTTCCTCATGTTTAGGTGGAACTTCTTATATTTGAGTTTGTGCTGAAATTATTGTGTTCTGAAATTATCCCAGTTCTTTTTCCCTTTCATTCCAGCCAACTCAGATTTTCCTGTGGAGCTTAACTGCAGTAAATGGAGCCCAACTGCAGTAAATGGAGCCCTTTTATTGACTCCTGTAAACTTTCTATTTGTTCTTCCATGAACTTCTTTCGGTGCGGCTGGCCCTGACCTAGACGGATTTCGGCTATATAATGTATGCAAACTAGTTAGTAGTGCTGTGGCTTTCTCTGTATTTACTCAGGCTGCGAGAGTCAAAGTTGATTAGAAGTGCAAGAGGGAGTATTTGTCTTTGCTGTCGTCTGCTTGCAGCCCTAGAACTCTAACAATTTTTTCCATCGTGCCCTTTCTGTTTCCTGGTTATCCCCTTTTTCTTTGGCAGTGTTTTCACTGAGGACCCCAGGCCCATCGGACTGTCTCTGTCTGTAGGGGCTCCTGCTGGGTATTTGCTTGTTTGGACACTGTGCACTGGGACTCCTCTTACAGCAGGCAGAAGCGTATTTCTGCATCAAATGACATGGTGGGTGGGTCGCTCAGGTCATTTTACCAGCAATCCTCTGACGTGTCAGGGATGAGTGGGACAGGAGACCACTGAGACTGCAAGTTCTGTCCCATTCTGTCCATCAACAGTCTTCACAAGCCTCTGTCGGTAAAGCTGTTTCAGAAGACAGAGACATACTGGCCCTAAAATAATCCACTGGTCAAGAAAATCTCTGGGGATTTAGAGTCATGCTCCTAATCTGCCTAAATTTGTCCCTCTTCAGTTCTGGATCCAAGATGTCTCTTCCAGCAAAACCCGTGCCTGAAACTGGTAACAGACTGATAGAAAAGGACAGGGCTTAATAAACCAGCATTTTCCTGGTGCATGAATCAATTCTTTGGGCTTTGCCCCTCCTGGGTCTGGACACTGTCCTTCTCGAAGGGAGGGAAGCCTCTTTCTTGCCCTCTGCAATTTTTGTCCAGAGTTAACTGGGGTCACCCGTGCTTTCTGGGACAAGCAGTAAATTTAGGACCACCCGCTGCTTCCCTTTGCTTTGCCCTCCACCTGCCTCGGGGCTGCACTGCTCCAACATTATGCAGCAGGAGAACATGCATAATCTTGTCATTTAGCTCTGTTGCTGTCACTACAGCCTGGGGACAGCAGGACATGGGTGACAGAACAAAACATCCATTTCTTCTCGGCTGTCTCGCTGGCCTTGCTGCAGTGGGCAGGGATGAGCAGTTTCCAGGGGAAGAGCAGCTGAGACTCCTCAGGAGAACCTGCAGAAAAAAGCAGAAACCAGGCCTGACCCCTGTTGGCTCCTTTTTGTAGCTCCTAAGCAAGGCTGGAGAAGCAAGGTCACAATCCTACTGCTTCTTGTACCCTTGGGCCATGAAGGGAGAGAACGGGCTTCCTTGCTAGCCCAACGACTTCCTCGGGTCACGTCCCAGAATCACTCATTCCTGGTACACCCAAAGGCAGGAGCAGAACGTGACCCACCTGGCTTCACTGTCCTCCACTGAACGAGGAGCTTGCTCATCTTCAGCCACACGGAGGAGAAGCGGAGGCCGGACTGTGTGTGCCTGCCCTCCCGGGAGGTCACCACGTCCACTGCCCCTTCCTCGCACAGGCGTAGCCCGGGCAGTTTGTTCTATGGTTTTACATACCTCAACTGGACAGGCACTCGGGAGCAAGTCAAAAGAGAGCCAGGGGAAGCTGGGGAAAATATCAGGAAGAATGTGTCCTCTACTTTAATAATAGAGAAGAAAGTTAAAAATGAATCTACCGTCTTCTTGACTTGATATGATCAAGGGAAATGAAAACCCAACAACTCCCTGAAAACAAGGAAACAAAAACCAAAAATCCCAAAGCCAAAGTAAATCTCCCACCAGCAGTAGCAACACAGCGGTCGCGCTGAACTGTTCAACAACAAGGGCTTGACACCACTGAAAGTATGAAGATGGGACACAGCCTTCGGTCCTTCTCACCCCCCAGGCTGGGCAGGATTTCAGGACGCTCTCGGGGGCACCCTCTACAGCACCCCTTCTTTAGTCAACCTGGAGAAACTGTTTGAAGGTATGAGAGCGGGTGCCCGAGTGAGAACAGGAACCCGTATAACCTGAAATACAGTTTGTTTTTGAAGGACCCTTGCTAGCCGTGTGCCCACACCAGACGCAGGAGGCACATTTTTAACATCTTCAGGGATAAATTATTTGTATGATTATTTGTTATTGCTCTTCACCTTGATTTTCGGCTGCCTACTTCCAGAAACTTTGAAACTAGCATATATATATATTTAAAGATAGAAGGTTAAGGGCAAGTCACTCTCCCAACAGAAGGCTATACGCGCTGTGGCCAGCAGGGGATGCTAAAACACCTCCGAGGGAAGGAAGCATTTAAACCCCATTTTTCACTGAAAGTGCCGGAATCCTGCGAAGCAGCAAGAACGTGCCATCACCCAAACGCCACAGGTTTCATTTGTAATCTCCTGGCAGAGCTGATTTACAAGCAGTTAACTGCCCTCATCTCATCAGCGGCGAGTTCCAGATGTTTCAAATAAGAAGAAAGAAAATGCGCGCCGGCAGCTATACAATAATCAACTGAAAAATTAAGCCTCTCAGTAGTCCCTGAAGATTTATGCTTTAGTCTGAAGTGTCAAACACTCGTGTACGCACACGTACCCAAAGCCAATATACGAGGTAATATGAGAAATATTTCAGGAGTCAGGTTTATGGAGACAGTTAATAGCGATCTATTTATTTATGTGTCTGGCATAAAGAGAAACAGCGGGATTCTGAGAATGAAAAATTAAATTAGAGGTGAATTGCAGGAAACAGTGTCTCTGGGAGAAGACTAGAGCATCTCTGCACAAGTAATCTTCTTCCCTGTAAGAAAATACTTAGTAGTGATGAGCTCCAAGAGCAAGAGTTGGGAGTATTACCAGAAGTGAGAGGAGCCTTTGAAGGAACAGTAACTAAAAGGAGAAAAGGGATGGAAATGCAGAGATTAAATTGTTCTTTGCAGAATATGCATCATTCTCTAAACGATGATTAGTAAGTAACCCAAGGCAGCAGGCAGGGGTGTGAGAGAGAACTAACTTGGATCAACCGATCATTTCAGAAGCAATAACTTTTTAAGAAAAATTATGAAGAGGAGATACAGCTGCCCCCAAGAAGCGAATTGGTAAGGCAGAGAGGAAGAGGCCAGCATGCAACTTCATGGCACAAAGTCACGGTCACGTGTACCCCACACCACCTAAGCTCATCAAAGTTCTAGCTCATACAATTTGACATTTGGGGCAGCTGGAGCAGAAAAAAAAAATTAAAAATCTAACACTGCAGTAATCAACCATCAAATACAAGAACCCCTACCAGCTCTTAGGGATTTACCACACTTTGACGTGACTTAGTCCTTACCTGTAGAAGTCAAGATCTCTATCAGCTGAGTAACAATAACTTTCCTTTCCAAGGCTTCTCACTCCTCCCCTACCTTGCCTGAAGCACAGATGTCATCCAGCCTACTTTTCCTAATTTAGAGATTGGTAATTTTGCCTTTACTAGTAGTAGTAAAATGATGTTTCTCATCCACAACATTTTACATTTTTGACTTGTACATCACTTCAAACAGGACCTGATTTGTGTTTCCTGTCCCTTCAAACCAGTTATTCAGATCAGTGTAAATCTGAGCGTCTCCAGCACCTGCTTGAATTCCATCCTGTCCCACTCTCTCTTCTTCACTTCTCTTCCAGACTTACTTTTCCTGAAGAAAATACAGGTACCACCCATGACAGGACTAAAGCACCCACTTCAAGCATTTTTTAAGCAATTGCAGAAAGACTCCAGTTACTTTCCTTCCACCTCAGTATCCAACAGCCAGGCAGCTCACCTACCTCTTCTCACCATCCCACACAGGACAGGCTTTCTCCTCCATCCACAAATGCTGATGAACCTCTGTGTTACCATCACTCAAGCCCCAAAGGGACAGTAAGGGGCATTATAGAAACATGGGAAGACACCTACAGGTTCCACAAGACTGTCTACACCTTTGTGCTTGGCGCTACATCTGCACCACACCTGTAAGCACACACCTTCTGGGTAGCTGATATATACAAAATATGGATTCAAATACAAAAGGATTGTGCAGTTAGAATCATAGAATTGCCTGGCTTGCAAGGGACCTTTCAGATCATCGAGTCCAACCATCAACCTAACGCTGACAAAAACCATCAACCAAACCATATCTCTAAGCATCATGTCTACCCCTCTTAAATACCTCCAGGGATGGTGACTCAACCACTTCCCTGGGCAGCCCATTCCAAGGCTTAATAATGCTTCCAGTGAATAAATTTTTCCTAATATCCAATCTAAATCTCCCCTGGTGCAACTCAGGGCCATTTCCTCTTGTCCTATTACATGTTACTTGGGAGAAGAGACCAACCTCCACCTCTCTACAACCTCCTTTCAGGTAGCTGCAGAAAGCGAGAAGGTCTCCCCTCAGCCTCCTTTTCTCCAGGCTGAACACCCTCAGCTCCTCCTCATAAGACTTGTTCTCCAGACCCCTCACCAGCTTTGCTCCCTTTCTCTGGACTCGCTCCAGCACCTCAATGTCTTTCCTGTAGTGAGGGGCCCAAAACTGAACACAGTATTTGAGGTGGGGCCTCACCACTGCTGAGTAGAGGGGGAAACTATATGGGGTAACCAGCAAGCAGGAGATTGTGCTAATGACCTCAGCCTTCCCCAGTCATCCCTCGGCGCCTTTCACCTGAAAATGGCACAAACCCCATGAAGATATTGCCCATGACTAGCTCACAGTCAACTAGTATTTGTGATACGGTTGCAAGACTCCAGCAAAGCAGCTGAGGGCACACGCGATCTGTATGACGGCAAAACTCTAAGAACTCTTAGGGTTGTTCAAACACAGCATTTCATTAAGAAGTGAAGCTGCCAGCTAAAGATGGACCAGGCAGCTTGCCATGAGATACAGCTTGCTGTAAAAGATGCTTTTTTAATGTCTTCTTTCATAGAGAAAGAAAACCAAACCGAACCACTAACTCCCATATTATGTTTTCAAAACACGACTTGGACTGAGGATTACTTTCAGACTAAATTTCACACTAGTCACTTTCTTTGGAGTCTGAAGAACCAGTTTTTAAGTTATTTGCTGGCCACCAAAAAGCTGTCACTGGTCTGAAGCGTCACATTTTGTCTAAATCTGCTCTGTCTTTGTGCAGCTCAACAATTTATTACTACCTCTTAACCTCCCTATTCATTTACACTTTCTCAGATATCTGTGCAATTAATGCATTTAAAGAAAATGTCTCATAATACAGAAAGATCTTGGAAGGGACCGGTATTTTGAAAGCTTAGACAAAAAAACTCAAGCCTCCCAAGAAATCTGAAGAACAGATACAGTACACAGTAGAAGATCTGGATGCCCTAACACACACCAGAAGCTTAAATGCGACTACTTTTAAAATTATCTGAGACAATATTGGGATTCAAGGGAGGGGACAACTTAAGAATAGCTCTTCTGTCAAATCCGTGATGTATTAAACTTTCTGATTGTCTCAAGTACTGCTCACCGAAACATAATGATTTCAAATTCAAAACCCACTGCAATTATCACAAGGCAAGGCTGCTTGAAAAATTGTGTATGCAGTAGGTTTAGATTCCAGAAGATAATGACACACTTCACAAACTGCCTTTAAAGGTGAAAATAAGATACTTGAGAAGCTGCCATGACTTCTCAACTAGTCTGTAGAAAAAAGAAAAAAAGAGATACACCAATCAGTTTCAAACCCATATACACACCACAATGGCTACATCTCACTTCTATTAATCTGATTTTTAAACAGCAGTTGTAAATACATCAGCAAAAAATCTGTTTTCGTATCACTACACTGAAACTCTCGAGCACCTATTATATTCATATTTCAGTAACGGAAAACTGGTTCGTGTTTCTCAAACTAAGCATTCCCATTTGGGTAGTAACTACTGATGATTTTAAGCAGTGACTAAACATAGAGTAAGTGATCAAAACCCCAGGGATATTAAGAATACTCGATTTCATACTTTTGAAAACTTAAATCAAGCGCCACACTACAGCTGGCTGCATTGGTAAAGAACAAATGCTTACCACACTCACCCTTTTCCTGTTTTGAAGATCAACCAGGGAAGATTTATCTGAAATCAGCATTTCCTAGTGACTATGTGTGGGGAGGGGCACAAGAACAAACCTGTCCACAGCATCAGAAGAGAGCTGTGGTTGGGGACAGGCAGAGCGTGAGAGGGATGTGGTTCATCAGGGAGGGGCTGTGGAGCACAGCGACTGAGGGAACATCACCTGAAGCCTTCTTACATTCCAACTTTTAGGAGGTTAATAATGACAAGTGACCTTAACTAAAGGTATTTTTATTAGGTTCAATATTCGAGCATCATTAGGTTAAGGTCCTTTAAAAAGTAAACTGGTTAAGAATAAAAAAAAAAAACCCCAACCTTATGAATGGCAATTGGTACATGATGTTCAATTTTAAATAAAAATTTAATCAGGTTTGTGAAAACATGCCAAAAGCCAAATTGTGTTACGAGTCTAAAATTACTGAACAAGGTACGAACAAAATACTCCATTTTCAAAAAAAGCAAATATAGATTTAATGCTAGTCATCCAAAAATTGACATTAGTCTCTCAATATAAGGCAAAAATAGTAATTTTCTTTCATTTTTTAACCTACATTAAGTACAATCAGCAATAGTTGCTGTATAGAATATGCATCATCGAGATCTTTTAAGAGCAAGATCAGCAGAGAATGCCGACTCATGCATTTATGAGATCTTCTCAACATACTGACAATTCCATAGCAATCTCTGAAAACGTATCTGGGTTAAGGACTGGATTAATGCTGCAGAGTGGTTTCATTAAATGTGTGTATCATTTAATTCTCATGCGCCACAATCACATTTCCGTGTTATAGCCATGTAGCACAAATAACATTTCTTGCAGATCTAAGGGTGTGTCAATATACATTAAACCATAGAAAATGCCATAAAATACTCTATGCAAACTTTAAGCATCCATCTTCAATATAATTGTATTTATATATTTTTATGGACTTATATGTAATGAGCCACTGAAGACATTTTTACAATATTTATTAGATTATGAATTTATAAATTCAAGGACTCAGAGGCACATAGTTTAAAAGGCCAAGAACACCGAAACTGATGAAGTCACAGAAATCAGAGTATTTGTGGACGTAACACCAGTAAAAAATAAAAATCACATCCAAACTAAAAGCAACACTTCTTAAGAGTCATCCTTCAAAGTCAGCATAATAAAAAGTCCTCATTTCCCTCAAAGAAAAATAATTCATCCCACCTACCAAGCTAGAAAAACCTATTTACAGTTGTACTTTGATCAGAAGTATAATTGTGTAATACAGCCACTTCTATTCAGCCATTAGAATTTAACATTTCTTTTATAGTTGTATTTACAAATGCATAAATATCGTAACTGATCTTTATTAAGATCTGAATGAAAACAGGTTGTTAAGTCACAATACAAACATGTTAGTGGAAAAAGTGTTTTGGGCAGCTGCATATTCAGTATCATTCTCAAAGAACAGGAAGCCAATACTTCTGACAAAGCTCAAGTTCACCAACTAGACCAGGTCTTTAAGTTACGTTAATGAAGATTAAACCTCTTCTGTGTTAATTCTTTACACTGCTTTCTTCAGTCAACTTTCACCACACTGTATATTTTGGTTACAAACCAAAAGCATGCAAAGAATCCAATTGTCCCTAAAAAAAAAAAAAAAAAAAGTTACATGTAGGAAAACTGACACAGGAGACATCAATTTCTATCTTTAGCTCATAAATCAGCAGATTGCATATACGTATGTCCTATCTTTAGTCTTGAATACATCCATCACATCAGATAATGGGAAGTTACAAACAGTACCTGGTCTTCACAGGCATCAACCACTATATAAAGTATCTCGTTATTTTCACAATCGCAGAGCTGATCGCAATGAAGACTCTCATTTTAAGATGTTTCTGTGTTATTCATCTTCCTACTTATTTGTTCTTTGTTGTTTCATTATTCCCCAGTCCAACTCCTTCATATCGCTCCATTTCACCTTTCTTCAGTGACTAGTCACAGACATTTTACCTGACCTGCTCAGCTGGTCAGAATATTATTATTATATTTAATAAACCAGTTAGATTGTCAACATCAAAAGGAATTTGTATGCCTTAGCTATACTTTAAGGTCTTGGAAAATTAGAGTACTACCTTTATTTCCATGTAAATCAAGTTAATACAAATTTCAAACCATACCGTAGTCACTACGCAACTTGTACTTCTTATTGAAAACGCGTTACATACCTTAGAAGCAAACACTTCTGAAAGACTTACGGCAGTCAAAAGACACAAGCAAACTTGAACTGAAATTTAAGGACAAAGACTGTTTCCCTGATAACTTATAATCCTTTTAGCTGAAGAAAAATAGCTGCATCCCTTCTCTTGGTGAAACTCCAACCGAAGTTTTTAACAAAAATATTCTTTTGAATGCAAAGTAGTTGATAGAGTTGGGCTTTGTTCATCTAACCAGATTACTTCAAAATGCAGCCTCAGTCAGAATGATAATGGACTTAACAGCAGCTCAGAACACCTGTTACAGGAACCTCCATTTCCCACAAAAACTAGGACAGGAAAAAAGCCCAGAAAATTATCTGATTTTTGCCTGAGTACCTCTTCTAAAATCATAGCCTTATGCAAGAGCCAAGTAAGTTTAACTTTAAAGAAAGAAAAAAAAAAAAGAAAAATCTTTATTTTAGATCCGGTAAGAGGCACAACAAAACTTGTGTGCTAACTCATTCACTATACAAGCTTGGAAGGAACCATGAATGATATTACAGTAATTTTTTTTTTTTTTCCCTTCACGCTTGCTAAACTACTGATGTTTAACTGACTCATTTACTATGATACGTAGTTGTGGTCCCAGCTGTGAATCAAAGATTTGTCATGTAGCTCCCGGTATTTTGCCTGCTGAGTCTGATCAATGACCTGGAATGCAGTATGGATGCAAGTGCCTGAAGCATGTGTTACACTGACATAGCAGCAGGGCACCGTCAAAACCCTTCCTGATACTGACGATTTTTAACAGATGAGTAAGCAGCAGCAGAACAGTTTTGATACAACAATTATGATCTTCTCTTTTTAGTTTCTTTATCATCCTGACACAGGAAGTCAGTTGCCTTTAGGAGCAGTTTTTGCTAAATTGCTAGTATGCTTTTTCGTTTAAGAAACTAGAGAAGAACTGCCTGTCCCTTTACCCTGCCTCTAACTTTTTCTGTAAAACCTTATCTCAAAGCACTTCAGTAAATCTCAGAGAACTGAGCATATCTGTCTTTGAATGCATATCAACTTAAATGGACAAAATTACACTTAAATGTTAAGAAATAGGTCTACTCCCTCAAATTAAAAGGTAATTTGCACTTAGTCTTGGGGGAAGTAGATTAAAAAAAAATCATTAAGCATGTGATGTTTCAAAGTTCTAACCTTTTGGTTAACTGCACACATATTTTCCCCTAATTTCAATATAGAAACTGAAAATTTCAAAAACCAAAAGCATGCAAACTCTGAAAGCTTAGTTCAAGTTGCACAGAATAACTCGCATCTCCGCTGTCCCAACTGTCCCAACAAACAACTAGCACTGAAAGCATCTGAAGGGGGCTGAGAGTAAACCGCCTCTTCTTTGCAGGCTTGAGGACCTACCCTGAAAAGGACTCCCCAGATTTGCTGGCGGGCGCTGCACAGCCAACTGGTCAATTGCAAGCGAACGTGTGAGCAAAGGAAAAGGAGGACGCACTAAACACATCCTAACGCCTCTAGATGATGTCATGTGACATAACTGACATGAAAGAATAAGGGCAAAAGATGGAAATTATATGGGTACATTAGCTAAGACTCAGCATAGAAAATTCAGGCATAAATCCCCTTTATCTCGAACATGTGCACTCCGGAATTACTGTGTGCATCCAAAGTAAACAGACTGACCAAAGGAGACAGGGCAAACGCTATTCCGGTTTTGGCGCAAACTGTTTACTATTAAAGGCAGACATGCTGAATATCTGTTGGAAAAGCTAGTGAAACTAATTTAATTGGCCTTACACTTATGTAAGGCCTAATTATTTTTTTCATGCTACTTTGTAAGTTTGCACAGCATTTAAAATTGATCTGCGAGCAGGTGCACACATTCATTTCTAGTTGAACAACCATGCATTCCTAAATTCTATAGTTCAATGAGACTACTAGCGAACCCAGATCAGAAATAAAGGTTAAGAAAAAGGCAGGGTGAGAAATAAGAGTGAGAAAGGGAGGCAGAATCTCTGAGCCACGCAATCAGAATGACTTGCTTACCACTACACAAAATATAAATAGAAGTAGAGATGATGTGTAAATTACAAAATACCCGCAAGGAATGCCAAAACACGTTACACTGACTTAAAAGGAAGGACAGAAGATAAAACTAACCGCTTTTGGAACACAGCTTGATCACTTTTCAAAGAGATTATATAACGTACTTAAGTCCTATTCCCTCCTCCTAACAGGCAATGACCCAAGAAACTCCTTGCAGGCTCTTGCTCCTGTTCATCATCATCTGCATTCAGCTGTGATGCACAAACAGCTTTAATATTTCCTAAGCTGAAGTGATAATGTCTTACAAAATTAATATTCCGTTATACTTAAAATGAACACCATTCTCAAATGTCAGTTCTTTTCCCACTAGATTTTTTTTTGTTCTCCTATGTTAAGTGGAAATGAAAATTCTACTTATAATTATAGTGAGAACTGTATTAAAAGCTCCAATGACAAGTCATTTGTATTAGAGGAGGCCTCAAAATACAGCCCGTATAGCTGTAAACATAAATACACAAAGCCTTTGGAATCATTAAACTTCATCATAAATGTGGAGCTTGCAACCCTTTAAAGTAGTGTTTAGTTCAAAACAGTTTCAAAAATACTGTTCTGTAGGGTAAAGTACACAAAGATGAATTACATTCTGCTGGAACAGAAGTCAGTATTTTTAAGACTTTTGAGGAGTTGGTGGTTGCTGCCTCCTTGCATGGGAGTTTAAAAGGAGACTTCTTGCATTGTCACCACCATTCTTCCACTCTAAACATGGGAGATGTGTTTCTGACTGAATATTCCTTCTTAGTACTGAAGATGACAAAAGGAAGACATTGTTTCCTCATCTCACTTATTGAAGAGGAAATTCAAAGGAGCACTTAAGACAGGTGCCTTTCCAAAAGCTCACAGTAAAGATGACAAGGCTCTGACAAGACTGCATCAAAAAATATTTAAGAAATTCTGCCTGCTTCCTGTGCTGCTTCAGTGTAATTGGGAAAGAAAGTAAAGAAATTCCAGAAGAGAGCAAATAAAAAAAAATTTAAAAAAATAGTACTCTATGTCAACTTTTACTCCTCTCTCTTTCTTCCTTCCATTCCACAAAAGCTGCAATTTTTTCCTTAACTGACACTGTAACTTTCTGCTTGATTGTGTGTGACTTGAAGTGTGTTTCTCCAAAGACAACTAATTTAAAAAATTGAGTCTGTCACATGACTAACATAGGAATGAAATCTGAAGTAGTATTTATCATGTTTTAAGGTATCATATTTGAAGCTATAGGCCACACCTCATACTAGCAGTAGTTTTGCCTCATCCTCACTTAATCTCTTTCGCTAAAATTTGCGATCACAAAGAGTTGCAAATGCTACACAAGTACCTGGAAGAGTCAAAAACATATAATCCTGTACCAAGATAAGTTTTGCCAAGTATTCTACTGTGCAAAGCTAAAGGTAGACTCAAAATTTAAAATTAAGGTTCAACATACTTACCTGTGAAAAGGAAGAAGATCAGAACCATAATCATGGTATAACCAAAATATAAAATAGTGCTAGCTGTTCCTGTGATTTGCAGTTTTGAAAAAAAGTAATGTATTGCATATATTAGGAAATAAACTGCAGTGAAACCACTAGTGAGAAATGAACGCCACTGCCAGTGATAGTCCTAGAAGGGGGGGAAAAAACAACAAAAAGCCACGTATGAGTAATATTCCATACACCTCGAACGCACTGACTCTATTACTGAATGCAGAGCTATTTTTTCTATTACCACTTTATCCAAAAGTGAGTTTTTATACTTTTTATCTACAGGAAAAAAACCTACATATAATAAATACTACTTTAATGGCACCATTCACAATTAACAACAAGAAACCTAAAGATGAATATCAAATAGGCAAAAATATAAAACCCCCAATAAGCCAGACCTACTCTTGCCAGCCATAGAGATCTTTTTCCCCAAGGTTGGGCATGTCCAAAATGCACTTTGATTGAACAAAGTTAATGGATTAGTTTAGCATCTTCAGAAAACAAGAAGTTAGCATCTAAAGATGAGATACCTGACTCAGCAGTACTCACTTCAGTGTTTTGATATTTGTTACAAGTTATTGCCAAAAGTAGCCTGCTTCACTTATTAAAGACATGGTTTAAGAACATGTCTTCTAGTAGCAGTGTTTATGCTGAATTCTAGAACACTGAATTTCACTGAATTTTTAGAGTTGGAAGGGACCATAGAGATCATCTAGTCCAACTCCCCTGCTGAAGCA
>JAOXNO010000001.1:154491109-154513333 GCA_028565335.1 Limnodromus scolopaceus
CCAGGGCTCTGTCACCCTCACTGTGAAGAAGTTTTTTCTCATATTTGAGTGGAACCTCCTATGTTCCAACTTATGCCTGTTGCCCCTCGTCCTCTCACTGGCAACTGCTGAAAAGAGTCTGGCTCCCTCTTCCTTCAACCCACCGTTTAGATACTTATAAGCATTGATAAGGTCTCCCCTCAGCCTTCTCTTCTCCAGAATTGTAATTTTCAATTACAAAAGCTTTAAAAATGTTTGGAAGCATTCTTAAAACAATATCAAGCATGAATACTGCAGAATGTTTCTTACCTCTGCACATAGATGGAAGTAGCAGAGCAATATTGTAGCCTCAGAACATGTAATAACCAAAATAATGAATACCAGAAACAGGAAGCCAAACATGTAATACATCTGGTGCGACCTATAAAAGGAAGTTTAAAAAAGATAAAACTTAAAATGGACATTGTATTCCCCTTCCTATTGAAGTACTGGCCGTACAATTGGCTAATTTTTCTTTTCCTAACTGAAGGATAGGAGCCTCAGCAGCTCAGTCTGAAAACAGTGAGAAAGCAAGCCCAAAACATGCTCCTGGTTGGGATTTTAGGGAAAGAACCGACTAGACATAATGAGTGAAATTACAGTTCCAGTGAAGTCAGCGTGACCTCTTCCACTGACTTCAGCAGAACTTGGATTTCACCTCACATTTCAATCAAAGGGGCAGAGCTGCAAAATAACAAGATGTCAAATGCTGTAGCTGTCTACATTGGGTAGAGGCACCTATTCAAGGTTCAGAAACAGTTTAATGAGATCCAATAACTAAATTGTGCCAGAAGGAAGACAAATCCCTCACAGCAGATTAGTCTGCCACTGTGCTATGAGCTCTCATCAGAATTCACTTACACTGGACTAGTCTTCGGTGCTTTATTTTTGAAAAGAATTACTCTCCGGTGCCTTTACAAAGATTTCACAAAATTTATTCTTGATTCTTTTTTCTCCCAAGAGTAGTAATACTTTTCTAGCTCAACAACAACTACAAAAAAAAATTCTCAAATCAATTTCAATATATGTGCTACTTTCAAGTTATATGTCATATGTCAGCTTCAGAGCTACTTCCGCATGAAGTCAGAGGAGTAGCATGAGAAAAGTAGCTATTTTGACTATTGTAGGTCAGCTGTAAATTGCTAAGCATATCACTGCCACTTCTCTATACATGTCAACAAGGAAAACAGGCACCAAGTGTCTTCTAAACCACAAGAGGCTAAAAAGATGCTAACATTTAAATTTTTATTAAAGCCTGCATCACCAAAAAAAAAAAAAAAAAAAAATCAGTCAAATCATCTTGAAGGAAAACTTTCATAAAGAAATTACCACATTTTATAACAGAGAAAATTCAAATAGATTGTGGTTAACTTACCAAATACTATTGAGAATAAAGAACAACTGTATAAAGATACATCCAAAAGGTAGAATCCCTCCCATGATGATGCCAGGTAACGGCTTTGTATAAAAGGACTGCTCAGGAATCTGACGAGGAATTTGATTTGTGCGAACAGGGTGTTCAATAGCCTTTAAACAAAAATAAGAAATTGCTAAATAAATAAAGTGTCAGACTACAATACTACTTTTTTTGCTTTCTTTTTGAAATGAGTGTTGGCAAAAGTCTACTATTTGGTTTGAGCACGTTCATACCCAGCTACCACTACATCTGCTTTCACTACCAGCCTACCTACCAATGTTTGCTAAGTAAACAAGCTGAAAGGCAGCTCTTATTGAAAACACAGAAACAGATATTTTGGACTTCCCTTTTTATGATTACCTATCTATGATCTGTTACAAAGCCTGAGCTGATTTCTCGCTTTTCAGCTGTGGGGGGGCAGTGGTGGTGCAGACTCTTGCTTTTCCCTTCTAAAAATCCCTGTATGTTGTTTTTCAGGATTTACTCCAAGAATCACATTAGGGTAAGCCTACAAACAGAGAGGATTCAATCTGGCAATTAAATCCTAACTGAAGATGCATACATAGATAAGCACAGTGTGAGAAAAAAATTAAGGCAGATAAAGGCATACTTTGCCATCTTTCCCCTTTCATGAAGATTACATCAAGAGCATCAATAGATACTTGCTAGGTACTTGCTTTCTGATTTGATTTTAATGTAATTGTGACACCTGACGCTTTGCCTTGTAGTTTATCAAATCCTCCTTTCTTAAAGGAACTCCCTCTGTACAACGCAGGGGGAGGGGTGGAGGGTGGGTTTGCTGGAATTTTAATATGGTTATCAGAAAAAAACCCACTGAATTCTGGCTAAGAAAAACAGGATAACTACAGTCAATAAGTGCCTTCTAAGATAATTAAATATTCTCTGAAGGTATTCCCTGAGAGCTACAGGGAGTTAGAACTCTGGCTTCCTATACAGGAAAAAAACACAAAAATATCTGAACTTGCAAATCTTCAAGTTTGTGGGGTACAGTAAACCACTATTTAAGCAAAAAGAGGAGAACTGATTTAAGAAGGTTTTGGTCACCAGTGTCACAAAAAGCCCTCATATAAATAAGTAAATCCCAATAAACGTCAGAACATTTATGCAAAGAGAAGAGTTCTTCACAAGAACCCTAGCAACTTGATATAGAAAATATTCTCAGTGCAGAGGGCAGACAGGAACATAAAACATGGCGGAAAAACAGAAGTGTGTAAGTTGCTTTCCCTTATGCTTGACTGGGTCAACTGATTTTTTTTTTTTTTTGTAACAAAAGAGAAGCTAATTAAATAAAAATGTCCAAATCACTGTTTTATCTGGAGCAGTCACTCACATACAATGATAACCTGAATCGTTGCAGAGAAATATCACCCCCACCAACCAAGTATCAAAGTCTTGGAATCCCAAGACTGGAAATCTAACACAGCTCTAAAGTAACCGAACAGAACCAGAGCCAACAATGCAACTAACTAGCTTCAGTGCTACCTCAGTCATAATCTATACAGTGAAAAATAAATGTGCCTGTATATATATGCGTATACACACACTTACAAAACAATTTCTCAAAAACACTTACGTTTTTCTTAAAACCAAAATAGGCACCAATAAAGGTCAGCGGTACAGATATGCAAAACCAGAGTGCCAAAATAGCAACCAAAGTACCAAATGGAATAGCTGCTGAAGAGCCTTCTCCCCAGAGAATGAGGTTCATGATAAAAAAATCTGCAAATACAATTCTGAAAAATACATAACACACTTAAAGCACAGAAATACTCCTTAGTATTTAATAATGTTAACAAAACAATCGCACTGTATTAAGATTTCAGTGTAAATCTCTGTTAAACCCAAATGACACACACACACAATATCAAAATGAAGAGGTCAAACGAGCAATTCTTTATTAATCTGGTGGGATTGAACTCCAGCAGGAGCTGACGTTCCAACTAAGCAATTTCAAATATATGCTTGTCTTAACTACACTTCAGGGTAAGACTACTTGCTGTGATTAAGTAGAAAAATTTATCACAGTGGTTATACAGTATATGACACTATATAAGACCAACTACCGTGTGGTCAGAGAGCAATGAAAAAGCATTGCCTGTCTAAAACTTACTACTATCACAATGCTCTTTCTTAATCAACCTTTTCATGTGGTGAGAATAAAACAAACGCTTAGTAAAAAAAAAAACAAATCTAAGGATGATATGCCATTAGCTTATTCACCTTTGTCAAAAGTGCCGTGATATTATTGTAGCTTCTGTAATAAAGGGACAGTGTAGTAAAATTTACTTGTATAGCTGAAACTTAAAAATTAGCTATGCATGTCAGAGAAGCAATTTAATTCTTCTAATCATGGCAATACCCTCAACTTACCCAGGACAAAGGAATGATGTCAGCAGGACATTTGTTTTCCATTTCTCACCTCCAAATGCTGCATTAAAAAATTTGACAGTCATCAAAACATGCATTAAGCTCACAACTATTAATTTTCCAGTCCATTTACCTGTTATACTTAGCTTGTAAATACTCAAATCATGCCCAAGTTTAAAACAGTAAACTAAATCTTCAGTAATAAAACTGAATTTCCTCATCATACTGCTTAACCACAGAGCTTCAAACCAAAGAAAAGCCTCAGACCAAGGCCAGGAAAAGTATCAGACTAAATAAACTGGGTCTCTGACCACTTTATCTGCTACAAAGGAGGAAGCAGATTTGCAGCACTTCCAAGTCTTTAAAAAACAGTTTAAACTTGGAGTGATTAAAAAGTTAAAGCTTTCTAGCATTTGACTGCAGGTTTCAGTAGGAAAAAATACCTAAGTATGCGAAAAGCAAGCTTAACAGTTTTCTTGAGATAACTCTTGTCTACAAATCTTACAAGAAAGTCAGGACTAACACTCTCTTGAGTCTTAACAGCATTAAGCAGTGGTGCTACCAAAAGACCAAACATAGCTTTAAGAAAACATTTATGAATTTGTGCTATGCTGATAAAAATTCTAGTCAGCATACTTTCAAATGAAAATATCCTGCTGGAATTCAGTGAAGCTGACAATTTCATCTGAGCACTGCTGTAATGACATGTTTCTTTACTTCAAGAGTCAGAAGTGATTATGGCTAGAGTGATTTTAATTAAGTTTCTATTTCTTCATAAAACCTTTGTAGAACATGGGACTGGTTATTAAGATTAACCATTTAATTTCAACTCAGCTTTCACTTTTTAAATGCAATGTCAAAAAAAAACCCAACTGACTTTAAAAACTGGATATCCATTTCAGTTGCATTTTGGTTTATGTCTCACATTATTTGTATACTGTAAGGCGCAACATTCATGTTTACATGCTCTATACAGGATATAGACCACCTCCTCTTAAAACAATATCATCTCTGGATCAGTCACTCACTGTCTTAGTAGTTAAACACAATATTCAGGTATCAACTAAATGATTCCCAGTAAATATAATATGAAAGGTAATTATTATTAGCTACATCTCCACCAAAGATACAGCATTCGATTTACCATCAATACACTTCAAAATATCCTTCAAAACACATAACATACAGCATGATATAAAAAATAATTCTGTTCTCAATTATGTTCTTAGTCCCAAAGTCTCCCTCCATTTCAGTCTAATTGGCTTGAAGATTAGGAAATGGAATAGCTCCCCATCACATCACCACCATTGTGGAAAAACTCCTTACAAAATACAAACCTTCTTTCCCCAATGGTTCTCCCCACATGAAAATTACAAAATGTTTAGAAGAAAGAACTCCAATGCCTACTGCCAGACTGAAGTTCAAAAATAAACTCCTTCTCTAGCCCTAAATGTTTAGAACTAAAATAGTCCAAAAGATGCAGCTCACTCAGTCATAAAGAGTCTTCAACCTTGATTAAGGTAATTAAAACAAGCTGTATGCAGAATGGCATGCTTCACCTTAAAAGAAACCAGAGGGTACAGCAGCAAACCATTTGAGTTTGGTAGGTAGGCCTTGAAACAATAGCTAGCTGAGATCAGTGAAGGAAAACACTATCAACCAACTTCTGTCAGGTGTCCAAACACCACTGGCTTCATTTCTACAACTACAAAACACCTGAGAATCCTTCCCCCTGCACCCCTGCCACAGTCTGATAAGCGCCATTCTCCCAAAGACCTAGGAACTTGATAAAAAGAAGTGACAAATCTCAGGCACGCAAGAACAAAGGTTCATGATTATTTTTTTTTTGGGGTGGTGGGGGGGAGTGGGGTGGGGAGGGAAGAAATGTTATCAAGCAACATCGATGGCTAAAACTAAATGCAAGTTAACACAGCCTCCCCACAACTGTAGAAACAGAAGTACAAAACTGTCTAAGGTAATGAGTTGAGTACTAGTAAAATGGAATTTGCTTCCCAATTCCATAAATATGTAGTAGCAAGAGCAATTCAGGCACGATCACATCAAAACCAATGTACCCATGTCCGTGTTCTATATGTGTTTTCTGTTGCTAAGGTAAGTACATTTCTCCAACTTGCCCCAAGGGAAACTACAAACAGTACTGCAAAATAAAAATCAGTTCTGTGATGATAATTTACTTTAATGAACTTAAGCCTTGTCATTTTAAATAACTTTTACTCACATTTGTAGAATCTGGCAGCAACATAACCAGCTGGAGTTCCAAGCAGTACCCACAGAACTACAGCACAGGTCATTAGAGCTCCCCGGTTAGCAGGTGACAAAAATCCCAGGCAAGCAAAAACTACAAAGCATAGATGCACAATTTTAGAAAGTAACCATACATTTGACTTAAAGCCAGTACATCGGTTATCTTAAAATCTGTGTATACTAAGTTGTGTGTCTACTGTATCAGCTCAGCTGTTTCTAACCTTAAAACTTTTAAGACACTTCTAGATAAAAACCTAAACTGCTATTTTTACTAGTACCATGCAATTAGCAGTGAAAAATCATCTGTACTCAACTAACTCCTCCCCACTTTATTACTTACACAGGGTAACAAAAGTCATTATTAAGATCTGTGTGCCAGAGCCTAGAAAAACAGACAACAGCATTCCTTTTCTTGGAGGCCTGAAAATATCACCATGAACCAGTTTCCAGCCAAATTCTTCTTGAGCATCTTCCTGTAAAGGAAATAAACCTATTTCAATACAGTAGATTGCCATTTCCCTAGCCTGTTACAGAAATACATTTAGCTGAAAAAAATCACATTCCAAATAAATTTTAGGAGGTACATTTTAGACTTACAGTGGAATCCATCTGGTTGTATCTTGCAATATCTTTATGCAGTGTCCTCAACATAATCATGGCTACCATTCCAGACAGAAAGAGGACAATCACCAAGGAATTCATAATACTGAATGTAAAAAAAAAAAAAAATTTAAAAAATTGATAATTCGAATTGCAATGTAAACACTGCAGTACAGTACACTTGAAGACAAACTTTCTTCTCACCTAAACCATTGAATGTGAGTGTGAGGCATGGATTCCAAAATATAATCCCATCGTGATGCCCACCTTATATTTTTTTCTTCCTGAAAGAGTAAACACATCAGTTTCAGATACAGTCAGTATCCAACTTGTAAATTTACAAATTGATGTTTCTGCAGAGCAATCTTAAATCCAATGACAAATTGGAAATTTCACATTGCATGCCTTCAAGGGAGGCCTTAATATATATTGATTTTAGAGTTGGAAGGGACCATAGAGATCATCTAGTCCAACTCCCCTGCTGAAGCAGGATTGCCTGGAGCGCCTTAATAATAGCTACCTAAAACTAAGTTTTGACCATAGAATCCAAACCAAAATATTTTTTGCATGTCTTCTTAAGACATACAGGCCTATCAATTTAATTGTGCTTACTCCCTTCAGAAGTTACATAAATTCATTTGGAATTCAAATGACTAGCAGATTAATAAAAGAACATGCATTTTTTAGCATATGTAAGTCAACACCAGAGACATTGAGAAACTAGGCTCTGCTATATACTCTCCAGCATAATACTCCACTTTCTAGATAGTGCTCGGTCCAAATTATCCTTTGCTTTCATACATTCTAATTTCAGTACCAACCACCAATCCAGTTACATTCAGCTTATACTGCAAGACAGATGAGGAGACAATACTACAAAATGTACATTGTTAGTAGAAGGAAACAAATTATTCCCTTCAGGCATTTCAACCGATTATACTTACTCAGACTGAACATTCGTTGATCAGAAACACTTCAAAAAGAGCATTTCTTTGTTTTATTTTGCAGAGTAAACATGAGAAAAGGAATAAACAGTGCTGATCAACCTGAATATCGCTATTAAACAAACCACAAACGCTAGTATTAATAATAATGGCTAGGTGTCTTCCTGACAGGATGTTATTTCAGTAATTTATAACGTGCCAGAGCAAGACTGCTTTCCAGTAAAGCCAGTTTTTGAAAATATAAAAAACAGTGGGTTAAAAAATTTAGCCGAGATCAGTTCCCTGAGGTAATAAAACTGTGTCTCAAAGCAAGCAACAAGTTTCTAAACCAGTATCAATGATTCTAGGATACAACTGCATTTTTCCCCATACCTACACTGCCTTTTTTCTTTCTTCCTGAGCTGACCTGATCTGCCAACCTCATGGAATTTCCGAAGATGACCTCCAAGTGATGTAACATTGGGCACAGGACAGTAACACACACAGAGCTGGGCATGTCATTTTTTAAAAAGAAAGAATATAATAGTATGAAGCTAAAGTAATTCTTAATTACTAACTTCTCACAGGTTTCCAGAAGTACTTGCTTTTCAGTATACAAATTAAATCCAGCATCAAAACCGATAAAATTTCCCAAAATAGAATTTTTAACTAATATATAATATAACCCCTTCTGAATATTTTTCTTATGCTATTTATTGTATTTTGAACTTTACCATGCAATACAGTAAATCACCGGAGTAAAGAACGATCGTGGTAATCCTACAAACAGGGCTATAACAGCTTATAAGAGATAAAGGGAGTTCACGCTTGAGAAACGGTGGCAACGTAATGGCATTGTAAGACCAGTGCTTTACTGTGTACTTCTTATGACAGTGGCAGTGGATCCCACACCCTAACTCAACGCTACCCTCCAGCTAACTTTAAAGATCAACTATTTAGTCTCCATTTCACCACAGTTGAACTGAAACCTGCTGCAGGCCATAAGTCTAGAATTAAGATATATTAACAGCCTTAATATAATGATGGCCGATCATTTCAAAGATACCACTGACCTTGCAATCAGAAGAAAAAAGGTTAAATAAAAATAAAAGTTGTCTTATTGCTATTTTTAATCTACTCATTGCCAAGATTTTGATTAAGTCCATAATGACGAAAAAAACCTCAAAGTAGGAGTAGATTCCTTCATATCCAGAGGAATCACAGAATTATTGAGATTGAAAATACGAACTGCTGTATGTGACCCATCCCCTCAACACATTACAATATAATTGATTTTTATAATTCAGAGTATTAATGTATGATTTTAAGAGGTAACTACCACAAAAAGCTTAGTACTCACTTGAAAAGAAACTGAGTATGTGTAAGCAATTTTGACTTCTCCACTAGCCTTATTACTTATATCCATAGGTACTCCTGAGCAATCAGGGTTGTCTGGATGAGTATGCTTGTAACTGCAGGAAGAAAAAACACAGAATGAAAGCTGCTTCATTGACAACACTCTTAAGAAAGAACTCATTCATCTTACAAAAGCATCAGTTTCATCCAGGACTCATCCCTTAAATATAAAAATTGTTCCTAATGCCTCAAATTTCAGAACCCATAAAGAATGTTCCTTAATTCATAAGCACAGGATTTTTTTATTATCTGAACTTTACAAATAAAAGTTGTCTCTTCTAAAAAGAAAACTACAGAGACACAGCCTCTAAAGCAGAGCACCAAAAATTAAAGAAGTCTGAGTACTGCTAGAACCTCCAAAACACTCAAAAAGTTACAACAACAGAATTACTAACTTATCTTGAAAAAAATACTTTCATCATGATGCTGGACCAACAATGCAACAAGCTCAGTTATACCAAGAACACAGAAGACAGACAAGATGCTAAGAAAGAATAAAATAGACATCAGTTGTGCAAAAGCCACATAGGCACCAGAAAAACTGGTGAGTACGTTCATGAAATCATTCAATTCAAATCCTGATTGCTGAAGACATCAAATGTTGCACTCTAATTACTTCTGCATCAGACACTGGTACCCTATTCCGTCACAAGACAAATTGTTTCCCAGTAGGGAAATGAAGATTGCTTCACTGAACACGTACCACTCCCAGGTTTTATTTTATCTTTTTGATTTGCGTCAAATAGGAAATAGCACACAAAGATCTACAGAATTAAGAGCAAAATTATGTTACACTGTCTTACATTACACTACATCAATCAACAGAAAAGCTAATCTACAGGTCCCCAGATCAAAGCAAGTATCTTGGAATGGACCACTGGCTTGATGACAAGTTACTTCCAAGTACTAACCTTTTTGGTTCAAGTTTAGCAGCAACTAGTCTTGCTCCCAGAGCTCCATTTTCCACAACGTGGTAATATATTTTTATGTCAACGTGGTTGAAGATATAAAAAGTATCTTTTTCATGAAATTCAGACTGCAATGATAAAAGATGATGTTAAGCAATCAAAAAGATAAAGACATCTAAAAGCCTTAAGCAGAAGCTTACATAACAGAATTTTAGATTGCATACAGTTTTTCTGTCAAGAAGTTATACAAGATGAATGCAGGATTCTAGGAATACAAAGACAATAAAGTCTTTGCGTTAAAGCCTTTCATTAAAAAGACAAACTAGAAAAGTTAATGCAAGAACTGTCTTATTACAGTTGAAAAATAGAAAAAGGTATTTAAATATAAAACATATTTAGAAATATATATTTACTAAAATATTTCAGTAAATGAAGATGTCTTATTTAATTGCAGTAGCAAACTGAATAGATAACTTTCATGTCAGAAGCATTTCATAAACAACACCTATGTTAAAACAACGTGTATATTTTTCATAGATCAAACAGAACCTTCCAAGACAAACAATGCAAATAATTGTTCTGTGACAGAACCACCTTGACATTTGAAAACAAAGATGCACAGGGATGAACTGCCAACAGCAGCCAAGAATGCTGAATACAAATTTCAGGTGAAGGGAAACATCAGCTTGGAATTTAGTCAGTCAAAGAGGTTGTTAAATCACAAGAATTATGTCTACTGTAGTTCACTTAGTATTTCTTCAGGGTTCTATCCCCACTGCTTTCTACAAAGCACTCTAATTATAAGAACAGTTATATAAACAAAGTGTTCTTCTACAGTCCTTCAGTTATTCCTTCAAAGGTTATTTTTCTTTTATTAGAAACAAGTATTTAAACAAGATTAAAAGAATATTGCCAGATTACATACTTGATCATAAATGCATCCATTCATATGGATCCTCTGAAACCGATTCATTACAGGGGCAAGGAAACAAAATCAGAAACTGCAGAAACTGTTGCCTTTGGTATGATCCATTAAGTAAAACCAAGTATTTTGATGAAACCAAAAACCTATTCCAGGTTCTCAGTGACTTCTCCATGGAAACAGTCTGCAGATAGAAAGTCACGGACTTTCTATTGCATTCTTGTCTCCATAATGCTTACAGTGCATTTATCTGTACCTCCACCAGTCAATCCAATAGATCTGTCTCTCACAGGAGAAATTTTCTTCACTCAGTAATCTTATATTCTGCCTTCTTCCATTAGCCCACACATTTTTAGGGAAAGCAATCCTTTAAGAAGTATTAATTTCCATGCAGAGGTACAAACACGTCTATGCAAACCTGCTTCCATGAAAACACTTCTATGCCACAAAAATGTAAAGTCCAAGCCTTCAAATGTTTAGACTTCTTAGGCAATGAAGGATGACATGTTTTAATTTTCCTTCACCCTTTACATGTAGTAAATGCTGCACACGTTTACCTCTTCTATCTCCTAGAGCCCTTCTGTATTATGCAAGAGAAGAGACAAAGTTCTTCGATGAGACTTACAAATTGTGGTACTTGCAGAGATATCAAAACACTTACCTAGATTTAGGCAACAAGGGTTCTTAAGATAGTGAGGACTCACTATAGAAACATGACAGAAGAAAAATGCCAGTCTTTTAATTAGTAAGAAGGGGATATTAAAATAACCACCACAATTGAATAAACATACATTAATAACACAGGCATCTTTTGGACGGCCATCTTCTGTAATATAACAGCCAATAGGAAAACCAGGATTGCAGAACCTCTGGCCATCTTCAACATCATAACACCAGGTCACAGGCATGTTGTCCACAATCCTGCAAATGGCATAGCAACATTTCACAATCTTTCAAAATACACAGTGTAATGGAAACAAAACCAGATTAATATTCATCTAACTTTGCTACATCCATTATTGGAAGGTTAACTAAAAGAATAATACTTCTTCCAGATCCTAACCTATGGAATTGCACTGATTGCCAATACAATTTCCAAATAAGACACAAGCATGCAGCTCTTCAACTGAAACTCTATATTTTTAAAGAAAAAAAAAATTAAAAAATCAATATATTTCTTTAGAAGGTTGCTTGGAAATAGGAGGCTTGCTCTGTGACCACCAGAAAATTCTATTCACCAGACTGGTTTCTGAAGTCCCCTTACAAATATAGCCCAATACATAAATCTCTCTCACTCCAAAGTCATAACAATTTAACATTTCATTATCTTGCCTTTTAAAATAGCCAAAATCATCCACTAAAACAGCTGAAATGAACTTGATAATTTCAAGACAAAATAAAAAACAAAAAAATTTGCCTACACACACATACTATTAATTCTCCAGCTTCTTAATTGTTCTTCCATTGCAAAATACATTTTTCTTGGCAATCTTTAAACTTTCATTTTACATTAACGCTAAAGCGCAAGGTTTGCTGTTTTTTGGGGGGCTATTTAAGTGAATTCCTGATCACTGACCTCAGTTGTAGTTCCCTGAGAGTATGGAATATTTTAACTAGATGGCTTACACGAGCAAAAAATTGTAAGCCACCACATATTTAGGAAAGTAATCACTTTCAAACCTCCCTCCATTGTCTACCTGCTGCTTTTATATTATTGCCTCACAAGATTTATATTCATATTACCTAAAAATCCTGAGTCCAGTAGGTTTATAGTTCAGTTTCAATTAAAAATTTGTGGAGGAACCCCATACCCCCATGAGGAGTTGCAGAAAGTTATAAGACGGTAAGATAGAAACAGTATCCAGCATGCTACAAACACTACAAATATCAAACCAAAACCCCGTACTTTTAAACATAAAAAAGATACCCAACATGGTGACCTGTCCCTCTGCAGTAAGAACTACTGAAAAAAACAAACCCTGTTTCTTTATGTTACAACATGTTTTAACTAGCTGAAAGATTAATCCCAAAAGAAAGTCATTCAAAGGAGACTTAAAATTCACTAGGTGCCCTTAGGGCAACGTTAATTGCTCCAAGCTATGTTTTTAAAGGTCTATTAATAAACCTTACACAAGAACAGATGAGACAACCGCCACTTTTTGTGCATCACTAGACCAAAAAAAAGACATCCCACTGAAAGTTAACAACAAACATTTTTTGTAAAACTTATCAAGCCACAGAGTAACCCTTACAATTAAACATCTCATTATTATAACCTCTAGGCTATTAATGTTAACAGATACCTGATAATACCTCATTAGGTATTTTAAATACCTAATTGAACAGTATGTCTATGACTTCAGACAACAAAACTAAAGCATTATTTAGTCTGTTGCATACTGTAACAGTCTCTAAAGTAGCATTATTTTTTAAAACACATCAAGAGATGGGGGTAAAAAGAGCAGTATGTGCTGCTTTTGTTCACACAACAGAGATCTGCATCATCCCTACCACTAGCTACCAGGCAGAAATAAATAAAAGTGTTCTTGGCTCATACTGACACAGTGGAAGAGCTGAAGACAGGCCCTCCAGAAACACAGTTCCCAGGTTCTGAGGAGATTCCAAAAATTATTACAGTTGCAAAGCAGCAGCGGCAGCACCAACCAAACACTACTCACTTCACCGTGCTACTATGGAGTACAATTAAGTTGCTAATTAGGAGTTATTCAGATCCAGATTCATTACACTTGGAGATATTTGGAATTTTACCCCCATAATATATGCTAGAGATACCTCTTGCTTTTGTTAGTATTTTAATTTCATAATCAAAACCAGGTAGAGCATTAACCTATTGGAAGTGAGTGTGGTTGGGGTAAAGGCTTTCCCTTGCATCTTCTGCAGCACAGACATACTGAGCTGCCGTCAAGCAGCAATGCTGGAACAAATTGAAAGTTTAAGCAGCAAATCATTTGTCACAGTTAATCTTCAAGTTTAAAATGACTTGAAGAGACTATACATGTGTGGCAAAAAGGCTATAAAACAGTGTTCTTATAAGCCTCTCAAGAACATCTTGTGATGAACGTTGTCAGCCAAGGTATCAGTACAGCTGTTGAGTCCAATCCAGTATATCAATTCCTAATCTTATTAAGTGGCTTTTAAAACCTTAAAAGTACTTTGCACCATCTGTATTTCCCAGGAATTTTATGATAAATTGAAGCTTGATAATAAGCCTCTATTAAATCCTCATTTATGCTACCTTGCTGATCCTTGTACCACATAGTCCTGGATCATACTCCTGGACCATGCATCACTCGTCACAAAAATCCAGCCACTTCCACTTCGTGAAGCTGTGACTGAGGAGGACTATCACTATTACACAGACACAAACAGGGATTCTTCATGCCACTGCTTCTGAAGTTTTAGAGCAGTGGGCCTAGCCAAAAAAAAAAAAAAAATTAAGTAGAAGTGCTATTAAAAGAATAAGAATATAAGAGGTACCCTAAATTTAAAGGGAAGTTTTCACACTGAAAAACAGAACCACATCTTGCTAAAATCTGAACTGTCCTATCAAGTAAGCTGTATGGGCTAAAAAAATAGACTTGAATACACTAAGTATATCTGTAAAACAATTTAATATAAGGGGGGAAAAAAACCTGTGTAAAGCACTTTTCTGTGTGATTAGTTTTACACAGTTCTGCTTCAGTTTCTGTCAGCTTAAGTTTTGTGCCTTCTTAAAAAAAAATTTATTTATTTCAAAGAGTGACAGGATCATAGCCTTGGGAAATTATTTTTCATTTATACACCAAAACATACACAAACTTTTAAAACTGAAGCTTTATGCCAGACCAGCAGGCATCAGTGAAATTCAAAGTGATACAAATATTATAAATATATGCAGTATTTAATAGGAATATAACCAAATCCAGCATGTTTGAAGCTCTAGTTATTTCAGCATTAGGCATATACACTTTGAATCCCTGCAAAATTAGCTGTACCTTTCAGGGTTTCTTTATTAGCCCTGGTTCACCTACATGAACATATGGCTATAGCCTGTGAACCCTTCTGACCTAATCTATCAACTTCCAACTACCCTAATTTTCAAGAGATTCCCAGATAGACAAGCAAGACATAGTTTATCCCTAAAAATGGATATCCCATATTGGTTCTCAAGAGAAGTAGAAAATGCACTCATTTCCAGCACAGGTAGCTGAAGAAATGGAATATGACATTACAGAAAAACACTTAATGACAGTGGCAACATTCAACACTTCACCTACATTTTCCCTAATACAGCCAGAGAGTTTTAACCTAATTAGATGAAGGCCAAACTGTTTGTTTCCATGAAGCAGGGAGCACATATTTGGAATCATAGGGGCAACATCAGTTAATTATGCTCATGTATTACTTGCAAAGACACGCCACGGGAACTCTCAGACAACTTCATGCCCAAGTTGTTCCTTTACCCTTGCACCCAAAGGCTGCTGTCAGCACAGCGTACCAACATGCAAAGCACTATACAAACACCGAGAGCGTGGCTGGGTATTTCCAAGGTCAAGATGGAGCCTGCTGATAAACATTTCCCAGCTCTTGGATGTGGGTGCAGAGGACGGCTACCTCCTAACTGAAAATCAGCATGAGAGTCAGCGTATACATTCAGCCTTAACACCCATCGGAAGAGGCCCTCAATGTCCAAGCAGAAACAGAAACCCAGCATGCTCCAAGACAACTCAGACGGTTACAGGAGGACTCTGAGAATAGGAAAGAACCAAGTGTTTGTATTTTCCTCAAAATTATTTCATTAATCAGTTTTCATTGGCCACCTTTCACTTCCACATCCTTATGAGAAACAAACTTTGCATAAAACTCTTTCAGAAACATTGATGCCATGTTCTGGACACAACATTTGAACATGAGTGCAAAGGTTCTCAAGGAAAACAAAGGTGACATAGCAATAGAATGAAGGTCCCTTAAGACTTTTCTCCAGGTAGGGCAGGATTACCTTCTACATTTACAGATGCAAAGAAATAGCAATATTTTACAGTAAGCACAGAGGCAGCACAAAACCCACACAAAGCTTTGTGCTTGGAAACAGGCTTGTTTCCATTATACCTGGTGCTCATCCTTCAAGTGAAGGAAATTTTTTATGAAGACAACAAAAAACATATTTTGCAAGAACAGAAGGGGAACAGATTCAGTGCAAACACCTAGTGATCAATCTGTATTAATTTGCAATACTAGATTATAAACTAAATTAAATTATCACCAACATACTAGAATAACCAATCGATGAATTTTAATATCAACTTACCAATGATGCTGATAATTCAGTAGCATACTTTTTTTCAGAAAGTCTAATTTCTGTTTATCTTCCGGCTTTGTGGTATCATATGTTTTTGTACAAACAGATTTACATGTTTCCTTGTTTTTGAATGTGAACTAATAAAAAACAAAAGACATATGAGCAAAAAGGTTGTAACAAACTTTGTGTAATTTCACTATTTAACAAGTTTCCCTTATACATTTATAACTGCCTATACTGATACAATAAAAGCACCTAACAAATTACTGAGACAATGTATATCAAATCCTCCAGAGGAGGTTTTTACATTGGTGGGTGCTAAAAAACGCTCCAGTGATCATTGTAAAAGCCCTACACTAAGAGCTCCTTGTTACTGATTAAAACCTGTTTTGTGCAATCATTTACCAGAAAAGTCATTTGACCTCACAGCAGCAATGCTGTCCCGGGCAGATTCAATTGCTAACTTACTCTTCTACTACATGTACTGGAGAAGGCAAAAGCTTCAGCCACCAGAAAAGACAAGCTGGCTAACACCAATTCTAATTGTTTCATTTCACAGCTGCAGTATTTTCAGATCTGGTTCCAAGAAATAAGAGTACTCAATTCCCTCTAACAAGGAGACAGCCGAGGAGCAAGAATGGAGTTTTGGCAGGTTCCAGAAAGAAGATAACCTCCGCAGCATTTCTGGCTACAACTTCATGATGCAAAGCGCGCAGTTACAATTAAGTTAAATTGACAGTTTTCTATTATGTTGAATTTCAGATTTTGAAGCTCGTTGAGACAAAGCCCTCATGAAGAGGATCTTCATGATTCTGATGCCCTTTGGTTACACTTGAACACATGTATTACCAAACACCCCTTGTCAGAGAACAAACCCTGTAAGGAGACGGTTCTATCCTCTCTCCAAACAATACTTGGCCAAGGTTTTCAGAGGGACGCTTCTTTCCTTCCGCTTGACAAAAATCAAACCTGAATTAGAGAAAAGATACAAAAGTTAATCAAATATTCTCAGCTGCAAATATTAGACCTCAAACAATCAAATCTCTTCATCAGCTATTTCAGAACTCAGTTTATATTAAACACGGTAGCACAAAAGTTTCCTTAAATAATTAGAAGTTGCTTATTTTCACAGGAATTTTATCCAGAAATTAAACCTTCTCAGAATTTCATGACAGCCCTGAGAGAAAAGCATGCAGGTTCTTGGGAGGGGGCAGAGGGAAGGGGATAATGAAAGAAAAAAAAAAATATATATACACACACATATAGACAGCTCCTTTACAATAAGCACTATTAACAGGTTATTGCAGCTTTATTCATCAACACATTAAATAGCACATCCTCCAAGATTTTTCAACCTAATTTCAAGTATATCACATTTGTGTTCATTAAAACGTAGACCTAACTAGTGATTAACCTCTTCAATACTAACAGTCAAAACATTCTTTGAAGCAACAACTTTACATAGTTGCACCAAGCACTGATAGGTCTTGTGCACTCCTATGATGTGTACCAAGAAAACATTTAACACCTCATTAAGATAATTGATAGGAAGTTCACACCTCATTACCACTTCAAGTCATCTGGCTATAGGCTACTTAAGGCAGCAGTAATACTTTGATCTACAAAAATGACAACATATTATACATACATATACACACACTTTAGCCTTAAGTTACTCTGAAGCAGTGCTTCGACCTGCATGAGGGCCTACGAATCCATGCACTACTTCTAAAGTATGCGCAAAGACAACCAAGAAGAAGTAAGCAATGCATGCACCCATCCGCTTGGTGATAATTCTATATTTGTAAACTTATGTTAGCAAAATAAATAGACATTCCTCACTGGCAAACTGCTGTAGCAATACATAGATAATACTTAAACATAAATTAAATGCATATTTTTGGAAGAACTATCAACAAAAATGACACAAACAGCAAAATATACTTACGCAGTATATTCGTAGGGAAGGACAGACTCTACAGAGTCAAGCCTGTTCACAAACAGCTCGATTGCAGACTGCAAAAGTGGAGATAATAAGCAGTTATATTAAAGTACTTGGTCAACTCTGATGGATATATAAAGATAGATTTGTGTGAATAAGGTAAAGCTGAAAATGTAAGACTTGTGTAATTATATGTCTTGAAACACAGAATCTTGTGTAATGAACTAGATCTGCTGAGAGCATACATAAAACACTATCTAACCATCACAAATACAATGACCACATTACAAAAACACTTTAAGGCTAACATAACCATACAAACTACAGGATAGCAAGAAATCAAGCACAAAAATAATAAAATTATCACAGGTGCCAGTGTTTAATGTACAAAGCTAGAGCCATATTAGTCATCACCACAACATTTGTGTAATAGAAGTCTTAAAAGAACATGTACGTATGGATGAGATCAGTGCTGCTCCCTGTAATTAAGCTGGTCCACAATTTTATCTAAGTAGCAACTGAGAACAGCTAACTATCAGGATTTAAACAATGTATTCAGACTGATACACTACTTAAAGTTTGAATAGCAGCCCTTTCCAAAGAGGAGGCAAGGATAACCGCATTTACCTTCTTCCAAAAGTTTATCAATAACTCTAGCAACTCTTCAGCAAGAGCCTGAAATTCAATCGGCTGTGGTTTCAGACTAGTTTGGTCTATACATGTTAATTACAGATGGGCTAGCTTGCTGCTATGGAAAGGGAGAGGCCTCTCACTCTTCCCTCTCAATCTCAAAATCCCTTCCCTTATTTCAGTCCCACAGTCCCAATACATTATATTCCAACTGTTTAACTTGCGCTGTTTTTGGCAGTTATCTGGTTGCACAGTAAATTAATTAAACTGGCTAAAGCAGCAAAAAACTTACCCAAAACTTTTTTTAAGAGGAGTTTTTAGCAGCATGGCAATTTGAACTCACTTGCACTTACTATGCAATCAGACAAGAGCTGGAGACAGCAAAAGGAAGGTGAGCGCTTTCAGGTTCAAGACCTCCCCCTTTCAACAGCAAGCCATCTATTTTCTCACCATTAATCAACAGGAGAGCTTTTCCTCCCTATGAAAATTCACTCAAGTTTAGCCAAACCAAGAAATTCTGGAGGAAAAAAAAAAAAAAAAGAATAGGAAGAAAGATGGAATTGTTCACATGTATCTGTAGCTCAGACACTTCAGTCCAGCTCTGCATTTTACTGATATACTGTAGTTGTCCACGGTCAAGTCAGGATGCATGCAGGATTCCACGAGAGGTAGGTAGGCAGCTGTGAGCTGTTAGCTTGACTCACTAAGTGAAAACACACTTCACTGCTTCTCTTTCCTCTGCCCCAAGCCATGCAGACCTGCTCCTTACCTCTGGGTAGTGCATGCTTGTAGTAATTCTGTAAGCTGCTTCAACTCACCAACAGCAAAATAACTAGTCTGGCAAAAAGTTGGATAATTTCCTGCCATGTTAATAAGCTCAAAGAAAAAAATATTTAACAAGTAAAACAGCGAAGGACAGGAACACATTGCCCTGAGGAAGATAGAAATGAAATCTCTCGCTTCCAGCAGCAAGGAATTAGACTGTCTTGGCTGGTCACAGAACCACCACCTTAGATTAGCTGTTTTTCATTGGAGGAGGATATTCACTTGAATGCTTCAGTTTTCCAGATGTATATGCATTACTGCAGATCAGCACCTTTGATAAACAATTTCCCATACAACGGCAAGCCCTCTTTGGAGCAATCAGTATTTTTTAAGCTGAGTAAGTATTCCTAATGTTCAGGGAAGAGTCACTGTTTACGTCTGTACAGATCACATTCAATTTCTGATGATATTCCAACCAGAAACAGGAAAAGTAGCCAAACTGAGCAGTAGCCAAAGTTTGCCTAAGCAGATTAGTAGACAGCCTGAGGAAATGGGAAAAGTCATGAGTCTCATCATCCCTGTGCTGCTAGCTACATGTCCCACTAGCAACATCTGCTCCCATCTCACCAAGAGAGGACGGGAGATCCACAGAGATTCTAAATAGACAAGCAGTACCATTTAGAGATCTGGCCTGCGAATCTAAATCCTTAAGGCAGGGGAAAACTCAGTATTATTACTGACATCATAATCAACAGTGACAATTCTGCAAGAATGTGTAAAAAAATAAGGTTGTCCAGGGAAGCTGGTTTTACCCACTTATGTAAATACTATGATATAGCAATTATCTGATCACGTATTGTTTCTCCTCACCAGGGACCAGATGACATTCAGTTGCAGGCTACACAGAATTAGATGAGAAGAATGATTTAAACTTCTCCAAATGCCTCTGTCTCATTTAGTACATAAATTGGCTGGCAAGAGGTAGAGGAATGTAAGAGATGGATAATTTCAGAAAGAGATTCTTGCAATAATACATCTGTTGAATTTATCCTAAAATGTTTAGCTAGCCACTGGTGGTAGATTCACATTACCTAAGCACCTCACTTCACTTTTACAAAATGATAAATTCTCAGAATAAGGAGAAAAACATTTTGTACGCATTATATGAGGGAAAAAAATACAGAGATATCTGAGGAAGGTCAATCCATAAGTGCTTCAGGCTGGTTACAAAAGAGAGTAGGCAACCTCATTTACTTGACTTTAAAAAAAACCCCACCACTTTATCTGCCAAAATCCTAGTGTAAACCAGCAATAATTCATACATAGAAATGTTTTTCAGGGATGTTGTGAAAAAATACAAACTGCAGCTTGAAAGTCTTAGCCTGTGTTTGAAGGAAAAAAAGTTCCTTAAGAGAGTAGTGAAGGACCATAAGAGGTCACCCAGGGAGATGACGGATGCTCCATGCTTAGATGTTCTCAAGGCTTGCTTAAATAAAAGGTATAGCTGAATTCATCTAGTGCTGGCAACAGTTGTGCTTCAAGTGTGAAGTTGGGCTACGTGATCTCTTGAGGTCACTTCTGAACACCATTACTATGATCCTATGAAAGAATGTCTACAGAATGTTTTATTACGACTACAGAAGCAGCAGGGAAACAAGAGTGAAAAAATCCACAGCTATGTGCTAGGTGCAAGATTTGGCTGGTCTGAATGGAACAATACACTTCAGAAAGAAGGCAGAAGACATTTATAGCAACTACGCCTTCATTACACGGTTGGCTTATTACTAGCTCTACTGATTCATGACAGCAAATGGATAAAGTCAGTGCAAAGTATTAACCAAAAACATGCAATTTAAATAGAATGTAAGTCTGAAGCATCATGGGACCAGTGTTTCACGTAATACAGAAGCCAAGAGATCGGGAAGTGTGAGCCAGCCACTTTCAACAGCAATAAGGCAACGGCTCATAAAAGCTGTTATTGAACTTTCTCATTCAAGTCTCAGGCCACAGCCTGGCATTAATTTCATAATCATAGCAGCAGCAAAGAACTTCTAAAAGCTCACCCAAAGAGGCAAAGACTATTCTAGGCACAGACACCCTACCAGCCAATGTCCTTACTGATATATTTAATTCAGTTATGCGAACTTTGCTTCAGTTCTTGCAGCCAGGAAGACACAGCAAGGAAAGCTCGCCTGGGTTTTATACCTGCCTGCAGCCATCAGCTGCTCGCTCCGGCCAAGAAACACACACCCACACACCCCTTGCCACGACCTGTCACTGCCATCCCGACTTTCTGCCCCTTTCCAGCTAGTATTTAAAAGGGCCCGAGAGACCAGCGGCCGGGGCTTCCCGTCTCCGCAACGTGACCGTAACTCACGGGACGAGCCCAGAGCCCTTCCCCGCCCTGCGAGGGGGCTGGCTGCTCACCGCTTGGCGAGGGGAACTCAAACAGGCTGGGAGTCCCTGCCGCGACAGCCCCCCAAGGACCTTCGGTACGTCGGAGGCAGCTACCGAACCAAACCCAACCCTCGGGGGGCAAAAAAACCCAAACCACAGCCCACCCCACAGGACAAACCCCACCGCTAAAGGGATGAAAACTCGGGATGCGCAGCAGACCGGGCCCCGGGCGGCGTCGAGGCCTCACCTCCCCTGCCCTGCCCTCCCCTCAGGGTGGCGGTGGCCCCCCCCGCGAGGATCCGCCGCGGCCCGGTTCCCGTTCCCGTTCCCCTTC
>JAOXNO010000001.1:154513960-154532473 GCA_028565335.1 Limnodromus scolopaceus
AACCTGCTCTAGTGGGAGGTGTCCCTGCCCATGGCAGGGGGTTGGAACTAGATGATCTTTAAGGTCCCTTCCAACTCAAATCATTCTATGATCCTAAATTCTCATGGTTTTAGTACTGAACTTGAGGCAAGACCTACTGCCAGCTGAGCGGCACAGGGGACAGACAGACAGACAGATGTTGGTGATGGTGGGCTTCCGTTACAGCTCAGTGTTGAGAACAACCTGAGCCCACGTTCCCTCCGTGTCGCTGCTGGTTGCCGTGCCATGTGGCATGATCTACTGGAAAAAAATCCTCACAAAAAAAGAAGAATATAGAAGGGGCAGGCGTAGAAAGTCTTGTTTTGATAATGCGGGAGATGACGTTGCTGAGATTCTCATTTGTCTTTTCCCTCCTTCCTAATATTTTCCATCAGTTTGTGTTTGTGCAGCTTTAGAAACTCCAAACAACAGCCTCTAGTGAAAAACTGTATTTATACACGTTGCAGCATTTCCACTAATGTCCTTGATTCTCACCACATCCTTAATTTTCTTTCTTCTGTTTATCACAGGGTTCGGGGGACACGCCTGTCGCTCACGCAATCCTGTGTATAGCCAGGGTCTTTAAGCAGGTAAGGTATTGCCAGTAGAGTCTGTACGGAATGAGCAGGGCTGTCTCCAAAGGGATGTCTGGTCTGTGTCCTGCAATGCAATGTGCTGGTGCCTGAGAAAGTAATAAATGCAATACCTGGCTACAGCGGCCTGCCCGTCTGTGGCAGGGGAGAGCTCTAGGTGGGTTAATTCACACAGCGTCTTGACCAGATAGAGGGTTGAGCACCTAAGCACCTAGGCCAAGTGATATATAGTCCTTAGGTAAGGTTATTTTAATATATTTTTATATATTTTCTACATTACATCAGCCATTCTTAGTTTTAGACACATACATGTGAATTTATAATGTTATATACTTTAGAGATTTTTGAACTCTCTCCCTCTCTCTAAAATTTAAGTTCCTACTTAAAATTTAAATTCCTACTTGTCTCATCCTGTAGATATCCTAAGAGCACAATTACAAGATCAAGGCTTGTGACAAGCACAGCTGGAGAAGAAATCCCAGTTCCCTCTTTTTATTTAAAATTACTCATGGTTAGGGTAATCAGGTTGTAAATGACCCAAGTTCAGTTTCTCTTCTGCCACAAGGGAGTTCAAACATATCTCCCGTTTCCCAGGTTAATATTCCAAGCAAATTACTTTTGTGGGCCTAATTCCATTACTTCGCATGAGAGAATATTTAAAAGCCTTTGCCCATCTAATCCTCATCTTCCTTGAGAACGCTCCAAAAGCCGCGTGATGAGTAGGAGCTGCGGTGTGCGTTGTGATCTGTTTAAATCCCCCGTCTTGCTCTGCCTTCGTGACTACAAAACCTGCTGACTCAAAGCAATTTTAAGGGGTGCTCTGCCAGTTGATCCGAAGGGCACTTCAGTGGATGTGATGCTGCATGCTATGATGCTCCCTGCTCTCTGCTCTGCAAAGGTGACATGGAAAAACAGTTTGTAGGGTGTGTTATTAATTCCATATAGCAACTCTTTTGGAGCGGCTATAGCTATGGGTTATAATCCTAGGAATGGCCATGGTCCTTGAGATCCAGTTTCAGCCTGCGCAAATTCCATCTTCTCTAATTTCATGAGAACTTCGGTGGGAATTTACTTGATAATTTCTCTGCTTAAATTCCCCTGCTACAGGTTTTACAGCCATAGGTTACAATCCAGGAGGTGTGGTTTTAGTACCAGAAGAACAAGTATCACAGGTTTTATCATCAGAAATTCCAAGGTTATGCAAGACTGAAATAAAACACAGGAAAAATTACTGTTTCAGAGATTAATGAACCAGCAGAAGCCAAAGTGAAAGAACAGCCTGGGTTTTTTTCATGAGAAATTCCTGTGATAAGAAAATACGAAGACAAAAACACAGAGTGGTCAGAAACTTCTGGGAAAATGTGTCACTCCTTGAAAAACATTACTGCTTTTTTTGTTACCAGAGGCTGTTGTGAATAACTTGCTATTATTGTGGTGGTTCTCACCTTTTGCTCCTTATGTCTGGGCTGCGAGGGGTGCCTCCTCCTTTGGGGGATTCACAGCTCTCATAATTTAGCTCTTCATTTTCAGAAAGAAACTCTTAAAAGTCCCCTGTATCCTACACCTCAGTGGCTAGTGCTTTCTCCCAGCGTCTTCCCTCCCCTGCCCCAGGGCACTGAAACCCGCTTTTCTCACTGTAGTGTTGTAGCAGCCAAGCTGTGGGGCTCTTCCGCTTGCTGTGAAGTAAATACTCCTTGCTGTAGGAGGGTGTGAGCACACAGTGGTTTCCCCCCACTACAGGTTTTTGCAGCCACAGGTTACAATTCAGTGGATGTGATTTTAGTACCAGAAGAGCAGAATAATGTTCTGCTGCAAAATGTTTAGGGCTCTAACTGGACACAACTAGCATTCTTCACTGAAAGGGTTATCAAGCATTGGAGCAGACTGCCCTGGGAAGTGGCTGAGTCACGGTCCCTGGTGTGTAGACCTGGTGCTGAGGGACATGATTAGTGGTGGATTTGGCAGGATTAGGTTCACTGTTGGACTTGATGACCATAAAGGTCTTTTCCAACCTAAACAATTCTATGTTTCTATGATCTGCTTTACTGCGAATAGTCATTTCAATGTTATTTTTTTAAAAATAAACATTTTCTAAAAACAGCGTACATGTATAAACTGTACACTTGTGGCCTGGAACCAAAATCTCCCTTTGTGCAGATGAGTTCCCCTAACAACTCAAATCCAGAGTTTTGTAAATGAGCATGCTCTTTTTCTCTCCTGAGGGAACTGGCAAAAATAACTTCATGACAAATTTCATGTCTGGGGAAATCCACTGCTGTTAAGTAGCCCCTAGACTGGTAGTTTGGTCATTTTTCTAGAAAGCAACAAATATGGGTGAGGACCTCATCAGATGGAAGTGGAAGCTGAATTCAAGTCCCAGGTGGCTGTTCTATGGTAAAAATTTCCCCCCCCCCAGCAGGTGTATCAAGTGTGTCTGAGAACTGCTTGCAGATGAAAGAGGTGAAGGACTATGTTTTGTGAAGAAGACTGATGTTACTTTGCCCTCAGGAGAACTGAGCAATGCAGTCCTGATAAGCATAAGGTACTTCAGGGAGTGATTGGAAGACAACCTTTAGGGAGCTTTGAGCCTGAAAACTACAGGGGGCTATGTGCCTCCTTGGTGAGATGACAGCAGAGCAGGGCTACGGCTCTGTTCCTGAAGTGGACATTGAGCACATCGAGTGCCCTAGTCCCTTTGTGGACCCAAAGCTTCCTGGGAAACAGCAACGTGTCATTGACCATGTTACCCGTGGGACTGGTGGGAGCGGAGGCATGGCACGAGCAGCCCCCAGCCCGCTCAGATGGATGGCAGCATTGTCCACAAGGCACCAGGGCAGAGATCCTGCTGCTTTTCCTCCCTCCTTTCCCAAGGCACAGTCCTCTGGTGGCTTGGCTTCTTGCAGCTCAGGACCCTTCCTGCAGCCGTGCTGCAACCTGTGAATACTCTGCAGGGCTTGGTGACGTGTGAAGTATTTCTCCTTTTCGTCAAAGTAGAGCCGCAGTGTTCCAGGAAAAGCTTATCTTCTTGGACAGCAGCCAGGTCACTACTTAAGTAAACAGGGCAGCGTTCAGACTAGCAACACATGTAGAAGCTCATCGGGTTGTGCCATTTCTGTCTTTATTTGGTTTTATGACTTGCAAGTCAGTTTGGTTTTGGGGCTTTTTTTTTTTTCGAAAAAAAAAAGATCTTTTTTCAGCAATTAGGTTCAGCACCTCCCGTGACTTTATGACCAGCTGCAAATTAATATTTCATATATATATATAAAATAATATATAATATTATAATTAATCCTTTCAGGCTTTTGGTATACTATAGAGGCCTACGTCCTTTTCCCCACTATTTCATATGGTGCTAGAAAAGAGCAGTCCGATACCTGACTCGCCAAATTAAAAAGAGAGAGGGCTCACTGAATAAAATAGGCAAAGAAGAGCTCTGTCAAGTAAAAACGCTGAATTTCATCTCAAAAGAAAACTCTGAGACAATTGTACAGACATCACTATATATTTAAGGCTAAATCCGCCTTGGCTGACTTCTTTCCCTAGGCAATGGCGCCGAGCCTTTGGAGAAATGAGTGTGCCAGGAGGGACACGGGGAAGCCTTGCAGCAAACACAAACCAGACTCCTCCAGGAGGGAGAGGGGGCACGTGGCACCAGCTAGTGCGGTCTGAGCACTAATGGCCTTGGGAGCAGCTGCGTTTATGACTCTCTTTAGCAGTTGCTATAGGTAAGCAGTTGCTATAAGTTGCTACAGGTTTCTGTGAGGTCCCTGGTGGACTGTAAACCAGCACAAAAGGAAGTGTGGGAAGATCACTGCCTGCCTGGCCCACCTCTCCCGTGTTTGGAGCGGGTCTGGTTCAGGCTGCACCAATTGGTTTGTTCAGCCCTCAGTGTGTAATAATATAATTGCTGTTCACATTACTACCAATTATAGGGATTGGGAAGAAACAAGCTTTTTTATACAGGGGAAAGAAGAATATGTTTGTGAATAAAACAAAAGGGAATGCTTTCTTTTTATAGCTCTATGAGCCCCAAATCAATTGAGCTCGTTATCTGTTCAGCAGTCAGCATGGTCAGTAATTAATAGTTTCACTGTAGTTCCAAGCTTAAATATCACTATTGGTGATCACTGTTTTCTATCAACTGGGAAAAGAAGAATCCTTTTTTTTTTTCCTTCACAAAGAGATTGTTCAGGATCTTTGACAAGAGTTAAACTAGATTTTGAAAAAAAAAAAGAGGAAAGATGTTGTGTAATAACCTATATTGAACAGATTCTAGCCCATAAGAGAGAACATGCACACAGACACCATCTGGTTACTAGCAGTTACTTGAGAAATATCACCACAGATTATTCTGTCCTCGCCCTGTATCCTTCTGTGCATGACGTGTTAACACATGCAATCAGCCGCATTCATTGACAAAGTTCTTGACCCAAGCCCAGTTCCTGGTGGTGAATTTTGCCCTGTCATAAAGCAAACAACGTTTATGAAATTCAGGTTATGGGAAGCCTTTTGGAACAACACAGCAAAGGCTGCAGAACTGATCTGGGATGCAGCTGCTGGAAATCTAGACAAGAACCATGTATTAAGGCAGTTAAATCCTTTTGAGATTCCTATTTTTTCACTAATTTCAGTTGGGAATTATGTGCCAAATTAGGAGCTGAGTGTTCAGGTACCCTGAGTTTGCACTGTGCTTCTTGGGTCTTAATTTCAGTCCTTGAATGGTACGATGGGTATTTTTTGACTCACGGAAGGAGTATGTGTTGTAATGATTTCCCCCCACCAGTACTATAGGAATTGCTCTACCAGCTGTCTGGCACTGCCCGGTGTTCAGGTCTCTAACAAGGGCTATAGAGCGCTGTTTAGAAAGGGAGTTTCTCAATAACCCCTTGAGTTCCTGAGATTTTATGCCCTGAAGTATGAGGAAGATTGTCTGTTGTAATTTTTTATCCTGTTCATCAATGTGATCTAACTGCAACCATGACTGTTCCCCTTAAAGGCTTAAGCCTTTTTAGGTTTTAAAATATTTTGGTCTCAAGTATGAAATAGTGAAGTCACCTTGATAAATAAGTGAAAAATTATATAAGAACAATATTTTTATTTGTTTAAAATCTGGAGCTTTTAAGCTACTCCCTGTATTGAAAAGGGGTAGATGGCAGAGCCCAGTTTCCGTGCCTTGCATCACCACGCCTCTCTCATGGCTACTCCTTATGCTAACCCATCAGCTGGAAAAATCTCAGCACTGGTGTCGCTCGAGCTCTGAGGAGCATTTCTATCAAAATAAAAAAAATCCTGAGTTGGTGAAAAGCTATCCTCTAATATACAGGATTTTCAAATAGTGGAGAAAGCAGGACTGGGGCAAACTTATGCTGGAGTAATAGTGTCCCTACCCCTTGGGACCTAACCTGTACTGAATAAGATCTGCAGGAGGCACCAGCTAAAATGATGTATAGGTTGTCCTATATTACACTGGGCATTGGGCTGTTACCCTTATCAGATGCTACAGAATCAGCTACAAGTTGCCTTTGTTCCATCAGGCGACTGCAGCGGTAACAGCTGCATGGCACTGATGTGGTACCTGGTGAGGCTGGTGGGATCATGGATATCCTCACTGGGATGCTACCAGTGGGAAGGTGGCCTGAGGAAAGCCTCCAGTGGTCCTGTAGCTGAGCCACGCTTCAGCTGAACATTCAACGTTTGGAGCACTTACCTGGGCTCAATCCCCTCTAGCAAATCCTAGTCTACATGGCCGATTCCTCCCTCTTGCACCGGGGTCAGAGCAAGCAGTGCCTGGCAGGAGACGGGTGAAAAGATCATAAAAGGAGGAGCTATCAGCTTGTGACTTGTGCTGGGAGGTGGCGGGCAAGTAACCTTGCTCCATTTAATGGTATTGCTTCACCTGCAAGTGCCCGCTGTGAGTGAAATTGCCTGGGCTGGTGCTGTCCTTTATCAATTTCGCTCTCAGCAGGCTCCCCAGGTGAAGCATTTCATTGCGGGAGTCGGACGCTGCTCTCTCCTTGACAGCCTGAAATGGAAAGTGGGGAAAGGAAAGAAGGTAATAAATGGTCAGAGAAAAGCAAAAGCAGGACAGAGAGCGGCGAGAAGCAGGACATGTGTTAAACAGTAATGGTAATTTGGTACACCCAGCCCTCTAATTCTGAGGGGATTTGACACTGAAAAGAGGTTTACTTTGCTCTTCTAAACTTTACACTTAAAAGAACTTTACAATTAGATGTGAAAAATTATGGCAAATAATGTTATGTTTAAAATACTACGTAAGATGGTGTGGGTAAAGCTAAAAGATAATTTTCATGATCTTCAGCCTAACAGAGAATTATAGTGGCTTTTCTGGGAGAAACCCAGGCAAAAATTCTTTTTTCTTGTTTTTCTAAAGTCTGCATTCAAGATTTATGTGCTTTGGTTTTTGTGGGGTTTCTTTTGGGGGTTTTATTGGTCCTTTCTTAAGACAACCTGCATGTGACGTTAAGTGTTGCTGGGTGCCTGATGCCACTTCCCTTGACTTCACAGAGAAACTCAGCATCCAAGATGAGAAGTGTGCAAAATCAGGAACTGCACCGGAACGTCTGACTTTAAAGTTCACAGACCCATCTCTTTCCAGCCAGGTACATCCTAGGGCCTATGGGGAGTGGGGGACAGCACAGAGCTGAAACGTTTGAGCTGGTTCCCTGCTCCTAGGGGAACTGCTTGCATGGAGACTAGGAGACCGATTGCAGAGCCACAAGCATCCTGCTTCAGCCACGGCGAGCTGATAGCTTGAACCAGGTCCCTCTGTGCGGCAGGGGACACAGGAAAGTGGTTACCTATATGTCCTGTAGGATACATCCCACAGCAGCAGAAACTCTGTCCTAGATATATATTCAGGACATGACTGCACCATGTAGCCCATCCCTGAAGTTTTGAACATAAAGAGTGGCTTTTTGTTTCGGTGAGGTGAGGCTTATGGAGCTGTACCTGGTGGCTGGCGGTTTGCTGCTGGTTAATGTGGGAAAACTGGTTGAGAGGCTGCTGCTGGAGGAAGGTGATCTGGGTGGAAAAGATCACAAATCAGCAGAGCTCTCGAGTTTCAGGAGAGGAGGGAGCGAAAGCAATGGACTAATGAACTTAAACCAGAAGACTTCAACCCGCTTTAAAAATTGGTAAATGCAGTCTTGTGGAAAGGAATTTTAATGGGAAAGGGAGCCCGGGAGAACTGTCGGCTCCTAAAAGAGGAGATGGGATGAAAAAACAGCCTGATGCAGGAGGCTCACAGCAAGAATGGGGAGAGGCAGGTGTGGCCACCTAGGAAAATGACCTGACAGTCAAAAAGGTGGCTTGCAGGCAGGCAGTACGAGGAAACCTTCTAATGCTGTCCCATATAACACGCTCATGGGCAAAATAGGGACACGTGGTCTTCATTATACTACTGTAAAGTGGGGAGGAGGAGGCAAGGGATCAGGCAAGCGTGTGGAAAACAGAAGAGGAAGAAAGAGGTGTGGAAAGGGAAGGCGGCACAAAATGGGGTTTTTCCCCTCTGAGAATAACAAAAAAGGTCCAAAATAAAAACCCAACACAATATTAGACATCTAGTGTTGTAGTTTCATGCAAATGCCTTGGTCTTCATAGAAATGGTTTGTGATTGTAAATAGAACCTGATTTGCCAGATCAGTAAATACAAACCTGCCCTATGCTGAAAAAAAAATTAAGATCCTTTGCATGAAGCTTTTTGTTTTCTCAAATGAGGGAGAAAAGCGAGCAAACCCACTGCAACTCCTCCCATAATGAAGTTCCCTTTTATATTCTAGAGGGTAGGGTCTCAAAGCACCCAAATTTGAATGATTAAAAAAAATCAAGGGGTGTATTTTTCTAATGGGTAGACTACAAGAGGTAGTTTTGCCAGCTCCCACCCAGAAACTGGTTTAATAATATTATGTGCCCTCATTTGCAATTGAATGTCTTTCTTAGGTGTTCCTGTTGCCCTTTGCAAATTGTTAGAAAATTCAGGAAAAAGAGTGCACCCGGAGCAGGGGGTCTTCCTATTGACTTTTGTATAAGTTCTCCACTGAGAGATTTTTTAAAGCATTACTTCACATGCCTTAAAAATTTTTGTCAATATGTCCCAGTCAGTAGCAGGATGGAATTTAGTCTAAAGCTTAATTAAATTAACAATTAATGGGATTAGGATGTCAAAAGTTGATGTAAAACATCAGCTCGGAGAATTATTATCTCTGATATTCCGTGTTATAAATTCACTGTCAACTAGAGGAATGCTGGAAATTTCAAATTACATTGTGATTTATGTCTTCTATATCTCACCAAAGATAATAAGATTATGTAGATTACAGATAAACACAAAATTGCCACTTTAATTTACTCTTGGTGGGAGGAAAGTTGATCAGATGTGAAAAAAATTCCATGCATGTTATTTACATAGAAAAGAGACAGAAATGCTTGGGAAGTTCTGGTGAAAAGATGATGGCTCTCCTGGTGACCTTTTCTCTCTGGAAATTACAGTACATTCCCTGGGCGGATCACTTGCCATGCTGTATATGATCATTGCACAGACAGGCAGGAGCAGAAAATAGAGGCTGCAGTGAAAAGAATCTCACCTGACGTGTGAGTTTGCTAACCAGGCAAATCTCAGGATATTTATAATGAAAATCATCCATAAACACTCCTATGTGGCGGGTAGGTCTGCAAAGGTTGCTTTGCACTGCTCAAAAGGTGTTTGTTTGCCTTTCTCGGATTTGGATGGCAAGAATACAGGGCAGTACAGCCGAGAAAACGGAAAGGTAACACAGCCCAAAATCTGCCAGGGCCAAGATTTTTGCAAATCACTTTTTTTCTTTTTTTTTTTTTTTTCAGATTAGGTGGTCTCCTAAATAGTAGGACTTTGTAATCTGCAGAACACTTGATGTCCTAAATTAAAATAATAGAAATTTTAAGTGTGAAAAGGGTGATTGCTATTCTGACATCATTACATGGTGCTGCAGCTGTATTTGGAGATACTCAAACTGGGTGCACTGGCCAGTATATTGTATGTGGATGTTTCCCAATGCTGTTTCAGCATGGATCTATACTGTTCCTTCTTCACGTAGAGGAGTGAGCACAGAGTGGTAGTCTGGTGGGCTGGCAGCACATATGACAGCACAGTCTATGGATTTATATAGACTGTAGAGCCTCTTAGTGCTGTATTTGTGTTTGGAGCACGTTGTGTGCTCCAGGAGTTTTGCAAGCCAAAAAGGAAAAAAAAAGAGTAATCTGCGGGAGCTTGGCCTGCCAAGAATGGTGAATCTGGAAGCAATTACAGACAATCAACAGTTGAGTCTGCTAATGCTTCGGCACCTTTGGTGCTGTGGGAAAGGCTTCATAAAGGACATAATTATATTTGTGAGATCTGTGTGAATGGAAAACGCGAGCAGCTGAATATGCAACCCGTGCATCCAGTGCTCTGAGATGGGTGACGTGTTTGGATTACAGGAAGTTATGTGTCTCCTCCTGTATGTAGTGTTGCATTGTCTGTAACTTCTCTGAAGTTTCATCCATGCTAGTGAAGTAAGCCAGTACCTACACTGACAATTTTTAGGTAAAGAAATGAGACCACAGAATCACAGAAATGTTGGTTGGGTGGGACCCTGGAGATCACCCGACTCAAAGCAGGACTACCACCAATATTATACCATTAGGTCAGCTGTGCCTTTATCCAGCCAAGTCATGAAAAGCCTCCAAAGAGGAGCCGCCTCTCTGGAGCACCTGGTGGAGAAAATTTTCCTAGTGGCCAGCCTGAGCCTCCCCGTCTGCCACGTGTGGGCATTGCCCCTTGTTACATCCTCTGGCACCACCAAGAAGAGTTTGGCTCTGTCATCTTTGTACCTGCTCTACAGGCAGAGGCAGGCTGTTGTTCCATCACATTTTGGGCTCCTCTTCACCGGGCACAGCTCCCAGGTCATGGTGCAGGTGTCACGCAACAGGCTGCCACTCACTCAAGGCTCCTTAGCATTTCAGCTTACCTCCGGATACATGGGACAAGATGCAGAAAGAGACTGATGTTGCTGCTGTGGTAAAAGTACGTGGTTCTTGGGGCTCTTCTTGTAGTTTTTCACATTTTTCACAGTATACTGGTGACACAGTAACACAGCTCCAGGAACTACTAGCTCTTTCAATTGCTCACTGCCCCCTGTAGTCTCTCAGCCCCTATCTCTGTGACACAATGTGCCTTGACCTCACAGGGACACTGAAAATTTCTCTTCATCTTGACGTCCTTGATTTCCCACACCCACCTTTGTTTTTCTTAAACCCCACATATCCATCTTCATTCATTTCTCTTCTATCCAGATGTTTTTTTCCTGAATGGTGCCCACCTCTGCTGACAAGCCAGTCCTGGCCCTCTCTCTGTCACCAGCATGGAGCATTAGTGCTGGAGGTCCCAGGCAAGAGCAGCTCCTGCGGGTGGGGAAGTGCCTGCAGGAGGGCATGGCCAAGGCCCACTGCCCTCTCTCCTGCTCTTTGCTCCCTCACCGAGCCAAATAACGAAGTATTTGTTCCTGACAAGCAGATGGGGATGAATTGGCAAGGAGCCCGGATTCCTTATAACTTAATCTCTGTCTACTCAGCTGTAAGTAAAGAGAGTTTTGTCTCAAAAGAACATGATTCCTTTGGCTTCGTCACTAAATATTTGCTCACTGATATCTTTTTTTTTCACACTGTTATCCCAAGAGAAGAAATGGAGCGTTAGATTTCCAGCTACTGAGAAAAATTATCCGTGAGCAAGGGAGGATGGATGAGAGGCCATTCACTAAAAGGCAGATTACTTCTGATGAGGATATCGTGCCACTTACAACCTTTTATCTCTATAAAATGCTGCCTCAAGTATTGTAATAGAAGGAATCCAAGGTGTAGGGAAGCGTGGTCTTCCTTATACTCCAAGGAAATTGCACTGAGACAGATGAGCTGAGGAATTCCTGTAGAGAGATTACAGTCTCATGGTAGGCTGCTCCTCCGAGGAGCTTTGGAGACCATCTAGAATTTTTACTGCATTGAAAAGCCTATTTTGTTGAGAATGGACAAAAACTGAGATCAATAATATGCTGACAAGTGACATCATATTTCAACATGCACATTGTTGAAATCAGTGGTTTTGGTATGGATCACAGCCTAGACTTTACCTAGAATACGGTAACAAACCTTTAAACATCCATAACCTTTTTCTTTGTCAGGCAAAGTGCAAATCTGCATTTAACTTTTCTCCATCGACTGTCTTTCTAAATTCTTAGGGAACTGGGAAAAGGGATGGACACACGTAACTCCTGCAGAAGCTACAGCTGAGATGTAGCCTGAAATCCACACAGGGAGACGAGGTGCCTTCCCTTCTCTCCGCTAGCTCACTATTTTGAATAAATTGCTGAGTGAAGGGGTAAGCGTGGGGTGGCAGTGAGAAGTTGGCAGGTGTGGAGATACTACTACCTGGCATCACGCCAAGGCCGAAGTCAAGGACACAGACTATGAGCATATCAGATACCCTTAATATGTCCTGAAAATTTCCCAGCCCCCAGCAAAGACAATACTTTCCATTTCAACCCGCTGGTAAGACTAAATACTCCCCTGCTGGAACTCGGGAGCTCCTGGTGGAGCCATCCTGGGTAATGTGCGGGAACAACTTCTGAAAAAGGGGCCAGGTTTTGAACTCCTGAACTTTACCCATGTCGGCTGCACCAAGAGCCTGGTTTATCGAAACATCCACACAGGAGCGATATCACGTGCTCCGGAGTCAGCGCAGGAGTGGAGGGTAGGACTGCACAGGGCACAGCAGGCTGGCAGGAGCACGAGAGGAGCTGGCTCCGTTCCTGGGGCTGTGTGCTTTTCCTAGTCGTGTGATAGCAACCTCTAATGTAAATTATTTGTCTGCCCCAGGGCTGAGGACAGAGGGCACCTGATGTGGCGCTGGCAAAGGGAAGGATTTGGTGCAGAAAACCAGTGCTGCAGGTAGGCAGTCAGTGAAGACCTGACCACAGAGGGCACCCATCATCTGTCATTAGTGCTAAATTGGGGCTATATTTAGACTATTCAGTTAATGAGTAAAAGATATATGAGAAAATAGCTGCTACTTCTGTGTGCATAGTGACAGCACGTGGTGGCACTTCAGAAGCCAAGAAGCTAAGGCAACCCCCAAAACACAGGTTTCCTGCCAGTGTTCCTGCTCCCACGCTGCTCTCTGCGGCCTTGGTAGCCCCAGCAGAAAGCGGCGAGCCGTCCCTCAGCTTCAACCGTGCTGGTGCCTACTCCGAGCAGAGCAGCCGTGCATGTCCGTCCCCTGCCACCCAACAAAAGGCTGCCAACCCACTCCGGACCTCGGGCCGGGCCCCCCAGGACCGCCGCTGAACTCTCCCTCGTTGCCTGTTGATAAGCTTTGGTGCTTCGCAATTCCCCTTTCCAATTACTGGCCCCGCTCCCGGCACTGGCTGGGCCTCACGTGTGTGGGGCTGTGGGGCTTGGGGAGGGAGGAGGCGAGAGAAGTGGTGGGGCAGAGCAGGGACGTCAGTTGGAGGGCATCATCTTGCAGCCGCCTTTTGCCAAAGTCCTTGGAGGTGCCTGCATGGCTGAGGATGGAGTTGTCTGGATGAGCCACACAGAAGTGGCCCTTATGCGAGTTACGCATAGAAAGAATCTTTTTAAGCATTAGGACAGGGACTCAGCGAGTACTCAGGCGAGGGATGTTGTGGCATGTCCATCACTGGAGGCCAGGTGTGAGAAATCTCTTTCTGGAATGGATTGGGTATAATTGATTGCTTCGGGGGCATGGAAGCGGGGAGGCTAAGCCCTGCTACCCATTTTTCTTCAGCTGCATTGCTGCATCACTAAAAGAAGCCTGGGAGGATTCTCTATATAAACCTAAAGATACAGTGGTTGAATAACACCACCACTATTCTAGGTCTTGTGGGCTTGAGGCTTTCCCCTATCGTAGGCACATTCCCATTTCTGTAACATCCCCCTAAAGTTATTTGAAGCTCCAGAACTGACCTCCTGAGACTCTGAGTCAGCAAGCAGCGATCCTGCAGTCATCGGCCAGCTTTGCGGTCACACCAGCACAAGGCAGGGTACCCAGTGGGTTTTCTGGTGGAAATCCCAGCTGGCATAAAGCCGGTGCCCTCCGCTCGCCGCCTCCTGATGCAGGCAGGGCATCGCCGAGTGCCAGGCATCCCTAGGGTACATTTTGTACCTGAGACTGCTTTGCAAGTAGGACAACTTATGGAGGAGCTTGTACAGCCAGAGTTGCTCACCAGGGATGGATGAGCAACCCGAGGACTGCAGAGGGCAAAAGTGGGGAGCTAGCATCTTCATTTCCCCCCTTCCTTAAATTCCCCCTTCCTGGGAGCTGGGCTTCTAACCCAGGCTGGCACTGAGGTTTTATTAGTGCGAGACTGGAATTGAGCTCAGTCTGTCACTGCGGGGACTGAGCTCCGCAATTAGCTCAGAAAAGAGGTCTCCAGAGAGACAAAGGGTTTCTCACCACGAGAAAGAGCTCTCTATTAAAGCGTCAGCTTGAAAATAAATCTTATATCTGAGTTGAGAACAAAGAGGTTGCTGGCTGAGTTATGATTTTTAACATTTTAAAGAGCTCCCTTTCTGAAAATTTTTTTTTTTTTTAAATAAAAACATCAAAATGAATGTGAGCAAATCATGAAGATCCAGTCTTGGCCTTGAAAGGAAAGAGGTAACAGGCATGGCCCAGCAACTATCCTAAAACCCCTGTGGCAAGCAATAATCTTGAAAAAGCCAGTGCAAGCTATGTTTTCAATTTATAAATTAAATGTATTTAAAATTTATGAACTTTGACTGCATGAGTAACTACTTCATTAGACTTTAAGGCTGCATGTTTCCTTGGCTTTTTTCACGGTAAAGTAAAACACATTTCTAATAAACGTGGAAAGAGATTCCAAGGTAGAGTCACTACTTTTATGTAAAAGACCCTCCAGACTCATTAAAAAGCTTTACCACCTAAATAAAGCAAGCACATTGTAATTCTTGAATTCATAAGGTTGGTAATATATACAGAATATTAGCCTACGTTTACATGTACACCACTTGATATAGATGACTGGCATGCAGTAAGGGGTTTACTATAAGGAAATTAGCATATAAAACTGTGTTTTGGTAAGTCTTAGACTGAAACATGAACTCGAGGAACAAGAGGATGTAAGTCGGGCGCTGCTCTGATTTACTGAATGAACATGGCTAATTATATGCAGATCCTGAGGAGAGGGCCCTCTGGTGCTTTGACACCGAAGCTTTAGGTGTAACCAAAACCACCCCATTTCTCCTACTTCATATCTACCAGTTAGACCCCTTTGACAGCCAGTGGTGGGGACGTGGGGGGAGGCATGGTGGTGCCCGCACCATGCATTGGCCCACAAAATGAGGCTGTGACTGAAAGATCTGGCACTGTGCACTTCCCCTTCCCCTGCCCAGCACTGGTGGAGTACAGCATCCTCTTTTGGGACCCCTGCTTCAAGGGGGTCCCTGCCACCATGGTCCAGGGCCTAGATTGCAGGTACGGTGTGAGAGATGTGGAGGGAGCTGGGCTTGTATTGCCCAGTGAAGAGGAGCCCAAAGGGTGATCAAACAGCAGCCTGTGGCTGTCTGAAGAGCAGGTTACAAAGATGACAGAGCCAAGCTGTTCTTGGTGGTGTTAGTGGATGTAACAAGAGGCAATGGCCACACACAGGAGATAGGGAGGTTCAGGCTGGCCATTAGGAAAACCTCCACCAGATGCTCCAGAGAGATGATGGTGGCTGCTATTTGGAGGCTTTTTATGACTCGGCTAGATAAATGCTGACTTTAAGGTATAATGTTGGTGGTAGTTCTGCTTTAATGGGAGATTGGACTAGGTGGCCTCCAGCAATCCCACACAACCAACATTTCTGTGATTCTGTGTTCCTTTTTGCCAGAGCAAGGGAGAAGCATGTCCCAAACCATCAGTCAGTTCACCCAGTTGGAAAAGGAGGGCAGCTCCTGGCACCTGAGGGCTGGACCCAGCACAGTCATAAGTGTGCATTAGGCTATGCTGGGGTTCAGCAACAAGTTTGCAACAAAACCTGGCAGCCTTAGCTAACCAGAGTCTTAAAGCCACCAATTTCTGATTTCCGCATGGTTGTGCCTTGTAGTGGTCACGGCTCAATGTACTTGTGCATGGCAAGGGAGTGTTCTGACAGTAACTCCCCCCAATCTCATCGTGGACCAAGCTGTAGGAGACTCCAAATGAGGCTGAAAGCTGCACCTTCAATTTCAAACCTTTAACCTTTCCTCACAAATCCTTTGACTTTTCTCTCTGATTCTAGGAGCAGCCAAAAGTTGTCTTCTGAAGACAAAAACCTTGTTTTACAACAAGTTGGAGCCCAATGACGGAGCCCTTTGATACAGTAGATCTTTTTAGTGTGCAGAAGTTATCCATACACTGTACTCAATCACGAAACCCATCTCTGAGAAACAACTTAAAACTTCCTTGACTTCACCACCTTTGCCTTCCTTTTCCGTGCCTTTCTTCCCATTTCTGCTCCCTACCTCCAAGCTCCATCTAAAACTAAAACTCTTGACACCCTCTCATTGCCTACCTCACAGATGAGAATCCTTAGGGCTTAAAAAACTCATGGGCTGCCCTTAGCACAGCTTACACCACTTAGCCCTCAAGCGAGGCACACCAGGTTGTTGTCCATTTCCCATGTAGGGGAGGACTCAAACCAGAAAGTCTATCAGGCCGCTCTAATGCAGTGAAGTACAGCAGTCTCAAAGGACATATTGACAGAGACAAATGCCTTGTTGGCTTGACTGCGGGGCATTTTTCACTAGGATGAAACAAAAATAGGACTGCCATGGGTGTCACTGCTTACATGCTGCATAGCATGGTGCAGGTGAGGTTGAGGTCCATCTTGCCAGCCCGGTGCAGCAGAAGGTCCCTTCTGGGCAAGCATGGGGGAGCTGCAAGAGTCTTTGGTCTTCAAAACTCATCCTCCAGCGAGATGTCACCTTATTTTCAAGTCCAGTAGTGCCATACTCTGCCTTAGCAAAGCTGTCTATTGGAGAACAATCTCTGCTTTGTTCTTTATGTGAAGCCTTGTATGTATAATTTGCATTCGGTTCTTCTCCTGCATTGGAATTAGTCACATGAAAATCACAGGATTAGCTTTTTCCGGTGAAAGCTCTCCTCTGCAGAAACCCTTTCCTGGCTGTTCTCAGAAAACCATCCCCAACCTTTCCACGGCCTCAAAGCTGCCACAGCCAGTCCTCTCCCTTACCTTGCAGCTCCTTTCTTTTTTGGCCACAGGAGTGCTTAAAGTAACACCGGAAATCTCACTTCACAGTTTCTTGCATGACAGCAAGCAACAGAAACCAACCCAAAGAGCATTTTTTCCTGAGCCAACTTCTGCACGTTTGCAAAAAGGATGGGGTTGCTGAGAAAACAGACCTGCTCCATCTCCAATTTCTTTGATACTAAGACCATATGGGCCACCGAGCTGGTCCCCACTCCCTGGAGCTTTTGTTTGTGGATATTGCATGTTCCCTTTTTTAAAAAAAAACAACAACCAAACCAAACCCCCATGAGTTCACTAAGTGAAACAAGCAGGTAAGGTAGTGCTGCATATGGTGCTAGTAAAAGTGTAATAGTGAAAGTTGGCAAGAGCCAAGCAGCCTTTGTATTAATTCTCTGGAGCTTCAGGTAGAGCCTAATGTAATTACTTGCTCTACTTTGTAGCATTTTAAGAGAAAAGTGTGTGTTTTAAAAAGTTATATTTCCAAATAAAACAGTCAGGTCTGGAGCAGACAAAGTGCCTGATTCTGGTCCCTCTGAAGTCGATACCAAAACTCCCGTTGACTTAAATCAGGACAGGATTATGTCCCAAATTGAAGAAATAGCAGCAAACGGAGCTGTGCTCTTTTTAAATTCACTGTCCAGGCTACCAGGTTGTAACTAATATTGCTCTCTGATTCAGGTTTCCCTACTTTTTTTTCCACCTGAAACTCCAGACGGTTTGTCTTTCCTCAGCTTCACTGTCAGGCTCTCAATATTAGAGTTGAATTTTTTTTTTCTTATGTGAATACACCTGCTTTGCAGACATCTAAATGTAGGTGGGCGAATCCAGAGATCTTGAGTCTCACCCACACAAACACAATTGTTTCATTCAAAAAACGTTTGTGTCATACGTTTATATTTCAAAAATATCCACAGTCTGTCAAAGTGTCATAAATTTAATTTTCCTGTGTAGACTCAAAAGCCCTAAATGCTGAGGCCATTTAGATGTCTGCAAGTAGAAGAATTTAGAGTGTTTGAGAGGAGTTTTTTCTTTTTGAGGGTTCATTTTTGCAATCGATTAGGGCATTAACTAAGATGAACTTCCTTGTTAAAGGCAAGTCTGTGATCCTTAGAACCTGCCTTTAATTAATTGAATTCTATCAATCAATGTTGTTTGCTAACTCTTGTCAAAGGTCAGGAAAGGCTGGAATAGATCTTACCAGCAGCCCTTTCCCAACGTGCCATTGATAATATTAGTAAAGCCTGACCATTTGATCACCAAATTAAAAAGAGTATGGATCTGATTGCTTTTGTTTCTTGAATTCGTTATGTAATCTATAAAGACAGCACTTGAAGGAACTATTTAATTTGGATGTCCAAAATCATCACTCTATACGTATTTTCTCTAACTAACTTGTCATCTCAAAGTTTCTTGAGAGTACCTGATTCCTGGCTTAAATGAGGCTTCTCGATTTCCATTTAATGCCTGAATAACAAAAATGAGGATCTGGGCTGTTTTCTGGTCTCTGCTTTCCTTTGATCCCACCACAGCATTTTGTCAACAGAGCAGTCAGAAGTGATACAAAGCTGAAACAAGTCAAGATCCTTCCTTGTTCCTTGAGA
>JAOXNO010000001.1:154537831-154550124 GCA_028565335.1 Limnodromus scolopaceus
GTCTCCAGAGAAGGAGACTCCATCACCTCTCTGGGCAGCCTGTTCCAGTGCTCTGCCACCCTCAAAGTAAAGAAGTTTTTCCTTATGTTCAGGTGGAATTTCCAGTGTTCCAATTTGTGCCCATTGCCCCTTGTCCTGTCGCCGGGCACCACTGAGAAGAGTCTGGCCCCATCCTCTTGACACTCACCCTTTAGATATTTGTAAGCATTGATGAGATCCCCTTTCAGTCTTCTCCAGGCTGAGCAGCCCCAGGTCTCTCAGCCTCGTTCACAAGAGCCCTGTGTGATGATGCACAAGCCCTTGGACCCAGCCAGCCCTGGGGGCTCCACCCACAGGTATGCTCTGCCTTGAAGAGTAGAATGAAGATGTTCACGTCTCAAGATGAAAATGTGCTCCTGAGCATAAAGCCACCTTCACCCCCATCCTCGCCCTAGCCTGCACCCAATTACAAACATTAATCCCATCATCAACATGCATTGCACTGAAAAAAGCGTTTTTAATTTTTTAACTCATAGATCAGCTATGCAAAACAAATATTGGGGATAAAATAAGAACCATGCAAGCACTGAAATTAAGAATTATTTGGCTGCAGGAACTGGACCCAGCAGCATGAAGCCAGCAGGCGAATACCTACCCATGTCAGTGGGTCCAGCTTTGGGTCCAGCTGCTGAGGACTTGCTGTGTCACCCGTGCGTACAGAGCCTGGAAGCGAAACACAGCTCCGACCAGCGAGCTGTGGAAAGGCAGCAGGGCCTGGGTGATGGGAAGTGATGGGAGGCTCCTGTTGTGAGCCCTGGGCACCTTTAGGAGCGTGGTGGGAGCGGCCCCTCATGAGCATCCCACTGGTGGTGGTGGCTGGGGTGACATGGCTGTGACTGGAGAGCTTATGTGTTATGAGAAAGAGCTGAAGGCAGAATCTGCTTTTTCACAGCAAGAAGTATTTGGTCTGCAAGCCATAGCCAGGCTATTAATTTGTGAACCAAGTGTGGGTGGGGAGACGGTGCGTATCCTTATCTACACCTTCTGAGGATTACCAAAGTCTAGCTATTGAAACTACATTGTCTTCATTTCTAGTAAATACTAATTTTACTCTTCTTAGGAGCTGGCATTTAAATCAGATTAGGATGATGACTCTCTTGTCCCACACTACTTGAATGCATTTTTTTTAAAAAAAACCAACAAACTAATAAGACCATGGCAAACAGGTCATCTCATGTGAAATTGTGTATTTAGTAATCAATGGTCAAGGCTAACTGAAGTTATCGGATGACTACAATGCTGGAGAGATGGGAAATTACTGGCCTCCCTCAAATTTCCCTCAGCTCTTGAAAAAAAACCACCCTTTATTTCTCATCCTTTCAGAAGTATTCTTCATTATTCCCATTTTCTATCAGCCAAGCTTTGACTCATCCTGGCACCAAACATTTGCAACCAGAGCTGTCACAACCCCTCCCAAGCAGGGACATTCATGCAGTTGTAAGGAGATAGTGATGGAAGACACGTTCAGAAAAAGAGCTAGATACCTGCGCGCTCGAGGGCCGTCGGTGGCAGATGCTGCGATACCCACGTGCGCTAGATGTAGCGGTACTAAAGAGCCAGGAGGACGCTGCAGTAGCTGTGCAAGGCTGGAGACCCGTTCCTGCGTTTGAAAACGATGTCAAAGTAATCGGGGTTTTTAGACGACTTCGAGGTCAGACTTTGATCGGGGGGGGGGAGCGAAGAACGACACGCGGCTCTCTGACTGCACGTTTCGAGATTACACATTTTAACAGCTCGCCGAACTGCATGGGTTGCTGCAGACAATTAACGCTGGCGGGGAGCCAAACCAAAAAAAAAAAAAAAAAATCAGAAACTCTCTTCCACACCACGCTAAGCCGCGTGGTTTTTTGTCACAAGCAAAATACTCGCTGAATAAGAAATTCAGGGTTTTAACAGCCTCTTGAAATTTTCCAGCAAGGCTCGCAGGCAACAACCCACAAGAAGATTTCTGGCTCCGTGCTGCTAAACCGTACAACTGCCATTTGCAAAGAAAGTGCTCTAGACCACCTCATCCCCTGCCTCTGGTCCCTGTCGGAGAGATGCAAATCCTTCCTCCGTCTCTCCTGGCAGAGGGAGAGCCTGTGGAGATGCTGGGCTGGTGAGCTGCGGGTGGGTTGGGTGGGAGACTCCCTTCCCCCCACGAGTCACCTCCTTGGAAGCGCTGGCACTTCCCACTTCTGCAAAACCTTCCCAGCAAGAAGGGGCTTGGAGCAAGACACGGCCAGGGCTCTCATGTCGGGTGTTAAAAGCTGATTTTCTTCCCCCCACTGCTGAAGCTGGGGTAGGGGCATCTGTCGGCCTGGCTAAGCTGTGGCTTGTGGCTTTTTGGGGTGGCTGAACGTGATGCTGAGCAGGCTCTATTTTTATGTGTATGGAGGGGTTTTGTTGTTTCTTGGAAGGATCTTCCCTTATGCTAACATCTGATTCTGCTTTTTCCAAAAACAAAGCTTCATTTTTAGGTCAATTTTCTCTGTCTACCACGTACATAGAAAATTCCCTCAAAGATGCAAGAGCTTGTGCCGTTTTTTCCCCAGTTTCTATGGAGTGCTCCGAAGTCTCTCCACTCACAATTATGCTGTCAGACCAAACTCTTTATGATCACAAAATCATTTAAAGCGTCAAGCACCAAACGTAACTACATGAACCCAGAGACTCAAGTGTTTTCAATAAGCATTAGCAGCTAAAACATTGCAGTCTCCATGAATACATTAAAAGTGAGCGAAACCCCAGGAAGCAGAATTTCCACTATGAAGAAATAATATGGTAACTGTATTCCCAGGCGTGTAAGGGAGGAGACCAACCGCAACTTGGACTCAGGAGACAAGAGTGGAGAAGCAAAGCCATGTAGTAAATGCATTAACACAAGATTTGGAAAAAAAGAACAACCCTGAAAACCATGAACATTTAAGGTGGTAAGGTTTAAGATGCATGTCTGGTCTTACAAATAAGCCCGAAGAGGTAAAATTTGCTGACTGCAAAATTAATCCTTCAATATAATCCACACATTTAAAGCACCACCAAAAATCAGTCTGGTTAAGTGTCTCAGTTTTCCCTGTCCCCACTGACATCCAGCTTTTTTGAGGATACTATTCTCTAACAGCCGATTTTTCTTGCAGCCTTGAACAAAATCTTACTGGCGTGAACATGGTCCTTCATGAGGAAACCACAAGGTAAACCGGCGGATTCACCCTGAGATGTTGCTCTCGCTTCCTGGTCAGCCCCAGAAGCGCTTGGTTTCCCAGTTTCCCAGCTCCTCATGAAATCCTCTGGTACATGGAGATGAGTGTAGATTCAAGAACACACACACGTTTGTACCCTGGGCTCTCAAATTTCTTTTTAAATAGCAAAGTCCCTTTCGTTTGCAACACACATGGATGTCCTGCGTCCATCCTGTGGGATGCCTCGCTGTGTCACCAGGAGAACACATGGATGTCCTACATCCATCCCGTAGGATGCCCGGGTGCATCTCCAGGAGAGCCCCCCAGTGCTGTGAGCAGGGGCTGAGCCTGGGCTGGCTGTGAGGCAGGAGCGGGAGCTGTTGGGGACCAGTGCGGGAGGATGGGCTGGCAGCACTCACTGTGGTTACATGTCCTCAGTGCTTTCTGTTGTAGAAGATCTTTTGGGTCCGTATGGCTTTGTCCAGACAGGTATGGCTTGGGTTTGGGGCTGTTTTTGCCAAAAGACTGCCTCGGTGTGAGTGCTGTCGGAAAATTCCACCTGAAAAATGGCTTAATGATTTCTGAAAGTAAAATTTAGGAGAGACATTCCCTTTTGTATGTGACAGAATGACATTGTGGTTTTGTAGAGAGGTGCTAGCCTCCCTAGGGAGCCAGCCATTACAGAGGGATGCACTTACAACGATGTGGCCATCGGCTTTTTGCTTGTTGGCATGGAGTTCCCACATCCTCTGGCCCAGTTGCAGGTTCTCTCAACATATCAGCTCAGGAGAAATGTTGGTGTTTTCCCCCAGTTTCTTGAGGGTCTCATCCACATGCTGCTGCACAACGCTTGCAAGGGAGGACCGGTGGGGTCCCTGGAAGGACCCAGAGGAACCCAGGTTCCTGCTGGACCTGTGGAGGAAGCGAGATGCTGGCAACTGCAGGTGGGCAGCCTGCCATCCGTCGAACACGTACGCTGGGAGGAACCGATGTGCACCCACATCTCTGCTTTCCCTTGCTGTCTACTGAGCAGCTGTGAAGCAACTGGCCCGTGGTGCTCCTTGTCCCCCTAGAGAGACAGCAAGTGTCATGGCAGGGCACAGAGGTCCGCACCATGGCCATGCTGGTGGCTGGCACCGGCGAGCATCACGGCTTTCTGAGGTGCCACATCTTCTTTCTCCTGCCTGCTCTCCTAAGCAGCACAAAAAGAAGAGGGAAGAACCAAAAGTAACACCAAAAGTCCACATTAAAGCTGCGTTCCTGGTCTTATAAATGAGAAGATGCCGACGTTAAAACTGTAAAGTCAGCCCAGGTCCTGTGCACACACGCACCACGTGTGACAGCCTTTGGCTGGGTGTTCGCCAACTGTTTTCTCCCCAAAACCGTGCCATGCTGGGCGCCGTGTGGGCAACGCTCTGCGGGTGAATCACTGCTGTGGTGCGAACGGATCGCCCTCCTTCCTCTGCCCACACCAAGTCTAGGCGGCGGTGGCCACAAAAGCCAGAGCTCGCTCCCACCACCGCTGGTAAGGGAGGGTTTTATTAAGGAAGGTTTTTGTTAAGGGAGGTTTTTATTCCACCATGAGCTGGACCCAGCTTCTCCCAAAAGCCACGGAACTCCGCAGGATCTGGGGTGGTGGGAATGCACAGAAGTTCTGGGCGCTCGGGGTTGGTGTTACAGCTGGTTACAGCCACGCTTTGAGCAAGCAACAAGGAACCGCTCTGAAAAAACACCAGGTCCCAAGGTCTCCAGCTAATTACTGTTCACCATGACTCCTCTGAGGTTTTCTTACCCACAATAAAGCAGAGAGCACCCCACTTGCTTTCAGGCAAGTGCTGGATAGATAAATCATCAGAGGATGCTGACTTATTGAGATGGATTGAAAACTGGCTGAATGGCTGGACCCAGAGGGTGGTGACCAGTGGCACAGAGCTAAGTTGGAGACCAGGAACTAGCAGTTTACCCCAGGGTTCAATAGTGGGTCCAATCCTGTTCAACTTCATCCAATCCTGTTCATCTTCATTAATGACCTGGACGATGAGGCAGAGTGTATCCTCAGCAAGTTTGCAGATGACACCAAATGGGGAGGAGTGGCTCATATGCCAGTGGGTCATGATGCCATCCAGAGGGACCTCGACAGGCTGAAGAAATGGGCTGGTAGGAACCTCATCAAGTTCAACAAGGAGAACTGCAAAATCCTGGAGCAGAACATCCCCAGGCACCAGTACATGCTGGGGGCAGAAAAGGACCTGGGGGTCCTGGTGGACACCAAGTTGAACATCAGCCAGTAACATGCCCTTGAGGCAAAGAAGGCTACTGGTATCCTGGGCTGCATTAGAACGAGTCTTGCCAGCAGGTCGAAGGAGGTAGTCCTTCTCCTCTCCTCAGCACTGGTGAGGCTACACCTGGAGTGCTGGGTCCAGTGCTGCGCTCTCCATTAAAACAAAGACACAGACATACTGGAGAGAGTCCAGCGAAGGATCATAAAGATGATGAAGGAACTGGAGCACACATCCTCTGAGGAGAGTCTGAGAGAGCTGGGACTGTTCAGCCTGGGGAAGAGAAGGCTCAGGGGGATCTCATCAATGTCTATAAATACCTGAAGTGAAGGTGCAAAGAGGACTGAGCCAGGCTCTGCTCAGTGGTGCCCAGGGACAGGACCAGAGGCAATGGGCACAAACAAACATGGAAAGTTCCCTCTGAATATCAGGAAACACTTTCACAGCGAGGGTGACCAAGCATTGGCACCTCAGGCAACAGGCCCTTTTGGGTGGGAGTGTGAGGCTGGGGGGTCACCCCCTTCCCAACTGGTGGGACACCATTCCCTGCCTCTGCAGTGTTGGGTTAGCTGAAAAGGGAAACCTCATCACCACCAGGCAGCCCAGAGAAGCCCTGTCCACCCCAGTTTGCAGCCATCTCATTTAAGAAATGTTGCCCTTTACTGACTCCAGCGTGGTGCGGGTTCTGGGGTGTGAGGTTTGGCTTCAAAACTGGGCACAACCCCAGGGAGGTTGTGGATTCTCCATCCTTGGAGGTTTTCAAAAGCTGTCTGGACACAGTCCCAGGCAACCAACCTCAACCATTCTGCATATCTGTGAGGCATTGGTGCACTGTGCTGGGTGTCCCAGGGAAATGCTCATGAGGATGCCAATTTTTTCCACTTGTCATAGGAACATACATTAAACACAGTCAAAGCCTGGTCACAACATGGCCTAAACACTGAATGTGAAGGATACATGGAAATTAAGAAAGGTAAGACTAACAAGTCACAAAATAAGAAATTCTTGTGTAGGATCATGGAGATCCAGACTGCACTAAGATGCATTTTTGGCACTTTCTCTATCATGAACACTCATTTCTGCATCTTGTGATCATCTTCTACACCCCTTGCTTTTGTTCGTGTCGTAGCAGCACGTTACAACTGTGTGCCTGCGCGTATGGCGTATGTGGCCCTGGCATAAGAAAAAACAGATAAAAATAGGACCTCAGTTCTCCAAACTTGCCTTACGATTGTTGTTTTTTTTTTTTAACAAGTGTTTAAACATTGTTTTTAACCACAGAGATCAGATACCAAGAAAACTTTCATCTTATTCCTGCAAAATCAAAATGGAGCTTCTAAGTCACCGCGCGGCGTGGGAACAAGGGCCTTTCATGCTCGCTGGAGGAAGTTATTTCATTACGTGAATTTCAGCGGAGTTTCTCCTGCCAAGGTGCCCAGACCTACATGACTAAGAGTTGCCCCTGTTTGTGTACCTGCCCTCTCCCCGCAGCCGGGCCCAGTGAAACCGTAGGCACGTGGCGGTGACGTGGCCCACACGCGAGGCTTCGTGCCCACCTTTTGGGACTGGAGATGAGGGGACGTGGAAGGAAGCGGCTCCCGGAGAGGCCACGTTGTGTCCCGCCGCTGGGAATGCCAGAGCGAGCCCTGCCGCCCCGCTGGCTGTGTCCTAAACCTGGTGCTGCAACATCATTTCTACAGCTGGTGCTGCACATGCAGAGTGAATCAGGTCATGTCAGGCAGAAGCAGATCTCAACTGCTTTGTTATTCAGTGTTTCCCACGTAGATTTTGGGCCAGATTAGGTTTCAAGCGTACCAAAACCCCAGTAATTATTTTCTTGAGATTTTTGCCACAAAGTGGTAGGAATCTCAGTATAGATTTTGCTTTCTCTACAGTTCCCGTCATCTTGAGTTAAAGTCCCTCCAATGCTGTCCTCCCCGCATAGCTGCTGCTATCGAATGGACAGGTGGGTGCTAAAATCAGATGTTCTCTTCATTTCTGCTCCACTGCCAGACGACTGAGATCAGGTGGCCTGAGATCCAGGGGCTGAGCTGCGGAAAATCCCAACCTCTTGCACTGAAACGGAAAGCACCTGGATTTGAGACTTTAGTGTCTAAACCCAGAGCTTCCTGAAAATGTTTTGCACCAGAAGAGAGAAAAGGTAACCGAAGTCGACGGGGAAAGGAAAGAGGGAGAGATGATGATACAATGGAAAGAGGAGGCGCAAACTTCCTGCCCTCTCTCCAGGAAGGGGCTGTTACCTCATTTGTTATGCTGCCTTGCCTTCAGAAAGTCCAGCTCCAAATCATCTCTCGACTCTGGGAAACCCCACCAGGTGTAAACAACATGCTCAGCACCCCCGAGTCTGGCTTTGCACCCAAAGATGAAGCTCTGGAGCAAGTCCAGTGCCAGCTCTCCCAGCACCTGCCTAGGGTGGCTCTGGTGGCTTCTTTCAAGCTTTCCTCACCCATCACACCCACCACCATGGCCAGGCTTACAGCTGATGGCCTGAAGGACTTGACCCCGGAGGAGCTGTGGGCTGGTTTCTCTGCCGGGCTGGGATGAAAAGTCCATGCAAAGGCCTCCAGGAGGGAGAGGGGGCTGCAGGGAGCCTTCAGAGGAGGGCAGAGAGCAATGTCCTCTGTGAGGAGGATGTGAGAGAAAGCCACGGTGACTCAGAGGCACATGTCTACTCCAAAATGACCAACAGCTGGCTCTGGGAAGGGAGGCACTGATCCCCAGGCAAGAAACATAGCAGGGACCTGCCTGGATTTGCATAGTGGTCAACATCCATGATGCACGTGTCCGGAAAGAGACCCTCAACGCTGAGTGTTTGCACAGGTGGGAGGTGTCCCCCGTGCCCTGGCCAGGTCTCCAGCATCAGGGACACCCTGGGAAAGGAGATCCCACTTGCTCTGGGACGGGTACTCAGGCTGTGGGAGTCTTGGCTTCCTCCCTACCGGGACCAAGGGAAAGGGGCTTTGTGCAAACAGGGACAGGGCAGAAGAAAACCTGGACCCAGCTTTGAAGCCGAACCTCACACCTCAGAACCCGCACCACGCTGGATTCAGTAAAGGGCAACATTTCTTAAATGAGATGGCTGCAAACTGGGGTGGACAGGGCTTCTCTGGGCTGCCTGGTGGTGATGAGGTTTCCCTTTTCAGCTAACCCAACACTGCAGAGGCAGGGAATGGGATCCCACCAGCTGGGAACGGGGTCCCCCCCCAGCCTCGCGCTCCCACCCGAAAGGGCCCGTTGCTTGCCGTGCAGTGCAGCATCGCTGGGCTTGGTGGGGCCACCGGGGCTGTGCAAACGGGTGGAGCTGGGTTGCACTCCTGTAGCACAGCACCTGCTGCATGCAGGGCAGGAGCATGTTTTGCACAAAAGAAGAACCCACTTCCTTTCTTCTGCATTGCAAAAAGAAAAATAAAATTGGGCAGCGAGCACTGTTTTCCCTCCTCCTCATTCCCAAGTCCCTGCACGCGGTTGTCACCTGGACCTTTGGGCTCCTCAGCCTGTTCCTGAGGCTGGTGATGCTCTAGGTGGACCCGCTTTGGCGGGGGAGTTGGAGTAGATGATCTCCAGAGGTCCCTTCCAACCCCATATGATTCTATGATTCTATGGCACGTGGGGCATCTCCCTCCTACAGTTCTCCAGGACCCCTCGGTGCCTGCCCCTTGAAAAGGACCTCACCCTCTGCTCGGGGTCTGAGACAGCCCTCCCCACCTCCCCTTCATTTAGGCCTTCCCCTTCGGCACAACGGTGTCTTCCTGCTCCCACGGGCTCCCATGAGAAGTCCCCCCCGTCCCCAGGGTTCATGGCAGTGCTGGTGTCAGCGCTGGGCCAGCGCTGCAGGGTTATCTGCACGGAATTCCCCTCCCGGCATCTCCAGCTCCGCTTGTAGTGCCTGCCCGACCGCAGAGCCCGAGGGGTGAGAGGGCTCATACGGGGGGCGTTTGGCCGCACGGAGAAAAGCCCCAGGAGTGAATTTGCATCGCAAAACGCCCCGTCCGTCATCGTCGTCACCGAGAGCCGGTGACGGTGACCGGCACGAGGTGTCGCGGGCACCCGGCTGGAAGGCGATGGCGTTTTGCCCGGCTTCACCCCAGATTTACTCCCTTGCTGGTCTTCTGATCTGTGGAGATCGGGCTCTGGTGTGAGAGAGCGTAACGAGGGCGGACAGGAGCCTTTTTCGGCTCTTCCACCATCAGTGCCATGGTGACCCCTGACTTCAGGGTGACCAGCATTTATTTCAGCCGCAGCTGCGTTTTCGTGCAGTGCTCCGGGGGGACGAAAGGGTGGTCCTGGATCCGCTTGCAGGTGTGGGCTCAGGATTTCTTTACTGTTCTTCTTTAACGTTACACCCGCCGGGTACTTTCACCGTCACGATGAAGCAGTCCAAAAAAGCATTTGAGCCCGGCGCGAGTCGGATTAGCTTAACTCCTGACAGATGTGCGCCCAGAACACCCCCATCTTACCACGGAATATTGCCAATAATTCACTCAGCAGTTACTCTCTTATTGGCAGGCCTTTCCCTTCGTGCGATATGAACCCCCCCAGTGACAGAGGTATCTCCGCTAAGAGATGGTGGTTAGCAAATTTTCACTATTACTCTTGGCTAGGCACCTTCAACTTGTAGTAATTCATGGCAATATCGCTCAGCGTGTAATTTCTATACAAATGACTCACCGCGCACGACTACACAGATTAGTACCGAGCTTAATGCCACCGTGCTGTAAAACATTATAAATATTATGCAATTAAAGAATTGGCTGAGCTTTACTAGCTGGGAGACAAATTTGGGTTTAGTTAGCTGTAGTCTTAACCATGACATTTTTTTGGCTTTAGTACTTTTCAGCAGCGCCCTGAATGTCCCCTGGTGGGAATTTCCTAGTTTATCAGGAGTTTTGGGGAGGGGAATGAAAAAAAGAAAACAAGCAAGATCATCACCACCAACAACAAAAAACCCCCTAAAACCACTAAAAGAAGCATAAAGTCCTCTAGGGAATTGAAAGCCCCAATGGTCTCCAGTAAATAGTCGCCGTGGGGAAGGCCATCCTGCTGGCCACAGGGCGGGCTGCACTTCTGCAAACACATTTTGGGAAGTGCTGGAGAGGAAAGTCCTCTCTCCCCACTGCAAGGACACGCTGGCTGCCCACACCCCTCGCCCCATCTCCGGCAGAACCATGCCGTGGTCAGGGCTGCTGTCCTGGTGGTGGCTCCCCGGCCACACCACGGCCCTGCCAGCCCCACCCCGGGTAGGGGGCCGTGGGGTGAATGGGAGCCCCCCACTGCCCGGGACCCCAGAGGGGCAGAGCCTGCCCAGAGAGCTCCGGCTGAGACAAGGGGCTTTGCCCCACAGTCACCATACAGCGCATCTTCCTCATAATGAAAATATTTTTCCACTAAGGGCAAATTGTCTCATTCCGCTCAAGGCCACCCCCTGCCTCGGGGAGCAGCGCCTGGGGCTCTCTCCGTGTGTGTACGAAAGGCAAATCTGGACTTCACCACAGGCTGGGGGAGCCGTGCGCAGCGTGGCTTGCACTGGCCACGGGCACGGCAAGCTCCACGGGGGATTCGTCCCAACTTTATCTGAAAAGACGCGGCGGTCTGATCGTGCTGTTGGTGGTCACAGGTACGTGCCCAGAGATGAACCCTCTGGGCTCTGCACGTGAACCAGAGCTGGGGCCCGTTTTTTTTTCATCGTTCAGTTGCATTTTGCATCCTCGCAGAAATTTTCAGAGTAAAACCCAAAGTCGGCTCAGATGTCAGGAGCGATTGCTGCGCAGGTACAGTCATTTATCTTCAGCACCGCCGCTACTGAGAATAACCCCCCACTGCAGCAAAATGCCTCTCACACACCGAGAAAAGAGAAAAAAAAATAGAAAGAAGGATAGAAAGAAAAACCACCCAGAAAGAAACACGCGTATTTTCACTAAACCTAAGAAAAAAAAAAAAAAAAAGAAAAAAGAGAAAAGAAAACCAACCCCAGCCCTCAGGGTGCTTTTATAACGTTAGCGAATCCCCGGAGGCGCTCAGACGGCGGTAGCCTGAGAGCCGGGTTGCGGGCAGGGAGGCTCCGCGCCCTCCTCCCCCAATCCCCTCACCCCAGCACCGGGCGGGAGGAGGAGGAGGAGGAGGAGGAAGGAGGAGGAGGAGGAGGAGGCGGCGGCACCGCCGCTCCCAGGTTGGAGACCCTGATTTCTCTTTCGCGCGTCTTCGTGTGAGCATCTCAGCCTCTCGGGGGGACAGCGCGGTGCAACCGGGGCGCCCCGTCCCGTCCCATCCCATCCCGTCCCGTCCCGAGCGGAGCCCGACGGCGGGAGACGGCCCCCGGGGGCGGCATCTTGCGGAGCGGGTAAGCGGTGGGGCTGGGGGGTCGCGGTGGGACGGGACGGGCACCCCGGGAGCTGCCGCAGCCCACCGGGACGGGGGGGGGGGGCGCGGAGAGGACCCCGCTGTCCCCGGCCCGGCGGGGAGCGCGGACCCGTGTCCCGCAGCAGGGGGAGCGGCGGGAGGGTGTGCGGGGCGCGGGGGTTCGGTGCCAAAGGGGGGGTTCGCCCCTCGCTTCGGGCAGGCGTGGGGCGCAGGGTTTTTGGGGGAAGGCTGGGGTTTTTCCTCTATTTTTATTTCTTCCGTTTTGCTTCTGTTCTGGTCCCAGCCCGAGGGGTGCAAAGACGCTCCTTGTCACCCTCTGCCCACCGCCCCCCTCCAGCCCCACCGCCCCCCCATCAGCCCCACCGTTTTCTGAGCATTTTCTCAATGAAGCTCCCTGTTCCCCCCCGCCCCCGTCCCGCAGTGATGAATAAATGACATC
>JAOXNO010000001.1:154554326-154564444 GCA_028565335.1 Limnodromus scolopaceus
CCTTGGGATCATTGAGTCCAACCATCTACCCTACTCTACAAAGTTCTCCCCTACACCATATCCCCCAACACCACATCCAAACAGCTACTCAGGGTTAAAAATACACCCACGAACTTGAAAAAAAAAAAAAAATACTCGATGCAGCTGGTGCTTCCCACGACATGTCTCCTGCCACGCAGGAACGTGGAGGATGGTTGTGAAGCGTATGGCAAGCACAGGGCAGCACGCTGGGATGGACGGACAGACGGATGGATGGATCCCTGAGGGCTTTCCAGGTAGAGAGTTATTATCACACAGCACACAGGTGTTTCTTACTTGACCCTAGACCACAGCCTATTGCCACACCGTCTTCTAAAAAGGGAAAACTGCATTTTTATCTAAGGGCAGCGAGTTGTTAACACTTTTTGTGGTCACACACTACTACCATTCCTGCATACGGATTACACACCTACGGGGTGCAAACTGAGATTTCCTTGGCAAACTCATGCTGTGACTCTTGTAGCTACCCCTCGTGAGCCAACCACCTCCCCCAACACAGTGTATTTCAGGTTTCTCCTGAACTTCTGCAGAAGGGTGATTAGCTCATGCAATCCAATAGAGTGCAGGCAGTAGACAGGATCTCTGCAGATGACCTGCTCTTCTGATGGTGCCAAAAAGACAACAAGCCATACCTTGGTGGCAAATAAGCACATGGAACTCGAACAGCACTGCCTTTTTCCGCTTAGCCGTGGCTCCAAACTTCATGCTTTCCAGCTAAAAGCATAAATTTCCAGGGGAGCGCTGGGGGACAACAGCTCCTGGCTGCAGTCGGACGTCACCCGATAGTAAACCCCCTGCTCCGCACAACACACCTCTTCGGTTTGTGCTTTAAATGGTCCCGAGTTAAAGCCATCGCACGTTGGACACCCACCTTTGTAAGCCAGTAAAATATTGTCATGTAAATAAGCACACATCCACTTCAAATAAAAGCTTCTCACCGCCAAGCAACAAGCCCCGGTGTGATTGTTTGGGCCAGGTAAGGTGGGCAACTGTTCTCCTCTCAGAGAGGCACCCGTGCCTCTCCCCCCAGGCAAAGCCAACGCTCAGAAGCGGCGAGGGGCAAGCACAAGGTCTCCTTCCACCCCCTTTACGTGGGACGCTCGTTTCCCCAGGAAGGTGGTGTGCTCTCAGGGCACGGGGGATTTATACATAACCTGGAGTGGGGGGAGTGGTGGGACCCGTGCCCTTTCCGGAGCAGGTCTCTCGGCAGTTGGGATGGGGTGCCAGGAGAAGAGTTGGGTCGGCAGCACCAAACTGCGCTTTAAAAACCGGCAACATCTGCTTTCTCATGTTCTGTGGTGACTCCAGGGTTTGCTTCACTGCCGAGTGGCTTAGGGTTACACTGTCTTCTCTCTCTCACTTACATGTACTATCATACAAACCCAACAAAATGGAAGGATTCCCCTGAAAAGAGTGGAGTTTCACTACAAGATTAGCCACAATGTTGTGTATTTGCATTTTCTGCACAGAATCTCTGTGAATTCTTTCAAAACTGAGTGGAGCACAACGTGACATCCCACCCCCATTCCGTCATCAGGTCTTCTCTTTCTGGCCTCTGCAGTCTATTTTTTGCTTTGCCCCTTTTCTCTAAACCCTTTATTCCACTCAGTTCCACCTCCCCAGTCTCCCTGAAGTCCTCTCCTTTGCTCATCTGACATTTACAGTCTCTACTTACCTCCGGTCAAAAGGCCAAATTCTGCTTTCAGTTCAGTCACCATCCCGGAATTTTTCACCCAAACTACCTATACTCCTGCTTTCTCCAACGCTACTGTTCAGGTTTGGAAACACGCATGAGCCCAGCCAACTTCTTGTTTCCTCTAAAACTCTCCTTTTCAAAAAATCATGTAACAGCTAACCGACTCATTTGCTGAGATCCTCGCCAGTCCCACCCATCCATCAGGTGGTACCACTCCTGCACTCCCAACATCGGCTCCTTATCTTCTATTTGGTCTGAAAACAATTGGTGCAACCTGCTCTAGGTGGACCTGCTTTGGCAGGGGGGTTGGACTAGATGATCCCCAGAGGTCCCTTACAACCCCACATCATCCTGTGATTCTGTGGTAGCACGTACCCCTTTCAATTGAGAGTGGACTTCCTGCGGTCAAAGCATCCCTTTGTACATGGAAAGAGGAGGAAGGTAATCCTACCAAGAATTAAACCAAACCAAAAGTATGTTTTAAATAAGCACATGTATATATATTAAAATATGCATATGTGTGCATACAGTGCTTGTGTGTTCATGTGACTCTCCTAATAAAACAGTATCAATACTTATTTATATAAAATACTTAGTATTCTGGCTACCCAGTTAAAGGCAGCTAATCTCACTTAGGTTTATCTTCTGGAAGAACACACACAGAGAAAATTAATTGCACTCATCTATCAACCCCCTCTATTAGTTCAAATTTGCACTGGGCATTTATTTATCCTCAAACAGATGCAGTTCCCCTGCAACATGGCAGCTGTAGTTTTTTTAGAGTGTTTTCAAATTTGGGTGCCTTTGCAACTGCATATATACTGCAAACGCACACACGTTTGAGAGATGGGAGTCTTTGAATACAGACTTGTAATTTTCTTCAACAAACTCTTAGCTGCAGTTAAACTCATCAAACCAATACATAAACACTCTCACTCACTCTGTGTATACATATACGTATGCGCATACATATATGTGCACAAACAGGAGCCAAACGTTACCATTCGCCCAGTACCTTGCAAGAGGTTTTGCGCGCTCGTTCTTCTGCTTCAGAGAAAATTAACGAGACCTTTCCTCCATCCCATGTTTAAAAAGGCACCGTGAAGGGTTAGGACGGCAGAGGCTGGTACCCGAACCAACTGTAACAGCCTGCATACTCACACAAGCAGCAGCCAACCTTTGACACCTGTTTCGGGAGAGGAAAACGGTTTTGGTAGGTAGGGAGCCCAACCATTTCTGCATCTTAGCAAAAATTGAATGCTTGAGAACCTGGTGGCTTCTCAGGCAGGTTTCCACAAATACACCCACGGCGAGGTTTGTATTTCAAAGTATCACATAACTGTCTAGGAAAGTCCCCAATAAATTACTCCGATGTTGTCTCAAAAGACAACATTCCCAGTCTAGCAGGCAAAATTTAACAGCAGCAACTACTTTTATTTGAAAATACCAAATCTTGCCTTTACTAAAAACCAGCATGAATTTCCCAGGTGCTCAAAATCCTCTCCGTAGAAAAGTATTCTGCATTCTCTCACTGCCTAAAAAATGTCACTGGGACACACATGATATAGAAACTGTGTGATGAGATACTCAAAACCCTATTGGACAAACACCGTGTAGGCTGTGAAAAACACGCTCCTCACATTCCCAGAAACGGTCCATCATGAAAGTTTCACCATCAAGTGGAAACCAAATTTTTTTCCAGCTCTGACATGTGAATCTTTCTTCTATGGTTCTTGCACGAAACAGGAACTGTGTTCAACGGCATCTGAGACCCCTCCTTTTACCACTTCTTTTTTTCTTTTAAATTGGAAATCACAACCCTGGAAGCATTTTGAGCACAAACTGTTCTCACAGATGTCAAGGGGAGTTTTCAACTGACATCAAGACCTGAATTTTACCCCTTATGTTTGATCACGCTTTGTGAAATGCCCAGCAAAATGGGGTTTTCCAAACAACTGTGACATTTGGATACCCCTTGTACAGATAACAGTAAGAAAGGGTTTAGACTTGGAAAATATCTACTTACGTGTCCCAGATGCCACTCGACATGTTTTAAAATTCCAAGGAATAACTGTTCTTTGTGCTTGCCCCCAGGGGCAAGGGGCAATGTCTGAAAGGGCAGAGGTCATATTTAATTTACCGTGGGCTTGGTGGACCTTTATTTCCTACAGACAAAATTTGACTTCTGAAGTAATTCTCTGGTCTTTATTGCTACTTTTGATAAAATATCTGTGAAGAAAGAATACGTATGTTTCAAAACTAAAAATCTGTACTTGTTTCAAAACATTTAATTAGTTTACATATACAAATTACTGTAGAGCTTTTTTTTTTTCCCTTACATTTGCCCTTCCCTTTGTAAGACAGAAGGTTTCCAGAGTTCTCTGGGTACAGAAACATCTCTAGCCTACACACACACACACACACACACACACACACACAGAGCCACTCAGCTTCACACAAACAAAACCCTTCACTTCAAAAGCAGACCCTGCCTAAATAACGTGATCAGAGCAGCAAACCAAACCCTGGACGAGGTTGATCAAAGCCCAGGAAAACACATGGTCATTCCAAAACCCGCTTATTTCACCCACTGGAAAACACTAAAAAATACATACAGGACATTGACTTTATTAAAAATGATGCCATGTGTTGAAAGCTGCACAAATTTTATGTCATTTCTGGATAAGGACCTGAATGCCTGAAGAACTTTTTTCAGTTTTATCAGTCAATTAAAAAAAAAAAAGAACAGAAAAAGGCATCTCTCTCTCCTCCCTAAATCTTGTCCTGTAATTTCCCAGTAAAATTTCTAGGTCAAGTGAGACTCTGTAGGTCTTTGGTACACATAGGTTCGTTTGGATGTTCAAAACACCCTTTGCTCCTCTGTATTCTTTCACATCCTTCTCTTTGCACCTGCTATGGCCTTTGTTATGCTTCTGATGATCTATATCTTATTCTAAATATATGCATTAAATATGCCTGTGTGTATATAAATAGACACATACATTGACACAATGTACAAAAAAAAAAGTACATACAGAAACGTAGATTAAATGCTTGAGATACATGTGTAGATTGGTTTCATGGAGTCACAGTTTGGAATCCTGTATTACTTCACCCTGGTTTTATAGAGATGTTCACCTCTCTCCACTCCACTTCCTGAAACTCCTGAGGTGCTAATACTGAGAACTTCTGAGAGTCAAGCCAAGTAAGTTTATCAATCTAAACTTCACAATCAATATCGTATTACCTTGGCATTAGCGTCCTGTTACCTCCTGTGTTAGCCTGAATCACCCTTTAAGTTAATATTCGGGTCTGTGACCAACAGTAAGTTGCTTCAGACAGTGAGGATTCAGCAAATGCAGGGTCATCCACATCTTTAACAGTAGAAAACTAGAACTATATATAGAAAAGTTAGCTTTTTTTATCATTTTCTTTTAAGACAGTACGTACCCAGCTCAAAAAATGAAACCAGCACATAGGACACTGAGCATATATCCATTGTTACAGAAGTCTGTCTGAATTAGACATGGAAGTCGTTCAAACCATTTCAGTTATGATCTTATTGTATCATTTGATTCACCTTTATTGCTTCCAGTGAGTATCTTCATGACCTGAACAGCAATTCACTCAGTTTGTAAAAATTTTAAATTTACAGTGGTCACTTACCATAGCTTGCAATACGCACATGAATTTTCTCACACCCTATCTGCGTATTGTGCTGAATGACAACTTTTATTGAAAAAGGAATTCAAGAAATAAAATATTACAAGCATTAATAAAACTTTCTGAAGAATGACATAATTGTCCCATAAACCTTTACGGAGTTGAAAATGAACTGATTTTCAAACCTCTTATTACTGCAATCAAAAATCAAGCACTGTAAAATAATATGTAAGCTAGAGAAATTAGACTGGTAAACGAAGAAAATGTGATTTTTCTTGACAGGTAAATCTAGTCTTTGTGGTTGTTGGAGCTTCTTTTCCTAGTCATTAAGTCTGATAACATGTCTAACAAGGATTTACAAGAAAAAAAAAACCACCTACTTTATTTTAAAAATAAATTTAGGTGATACCCAGTAATAAGTAGAAACTACAGTTACTTCGAAAAGGATAACCAGATTAGAAACCACCAAGTGATCTGAAGGCTTGGGAACAGTTCATGTCATTCGTTAACATCACTTTGAATCACCAGTCACGCGGAGCCAGTTTCTCTTTTCTGACGCTCTTGCGGGGATGACCTTCGTGAGTCTGTCCAGCAGGTGGCTTTGATCCCCTTTCAGATGTGTACAAACCCATCGAGTGGAGTTCCTTCGCACAGAAAACCCATCAGTGCTGCAGTAGAAAATTAGTGGCTACATTTAAGTCATTATTTGAAGCCCTCAGAGCTTCTAGAGCATCTCCCCTGGAAAATCCCATTTCCATAAGTCGCGCAACCTGGAAAAGAAATAACGCTGCTTTAAAACCAGGGTTTTATTCACGCTGTCTGCACATTATTGATATTAGTAGTGTCAGAGATCACTTTTCCACCCATTAGGCTGTTCAAAATCGTACCTTTCCAGAGAACAAGCAAGCATGGCTATGCACTGTCACAATGATGTATCTGGGACAGCCTGCTTGAAAACATTGCCACAGGCAGAGATGACTGCTTTCTGATAGTTTATTCAAAAGTTAAGTTTGAATGGAATGTAAGAAATAAATTCAAACGTAACAGTTTGCTGAAAATGCCACACCTGTATTTTTCTAGCCGGCCCAGTTTTGGTTAAAGGGTAAAATAGAAAGTGTGGCACCACATACACGACAACTACAATCTAAATATTCTCAAAACAGTGTAAGTCAATGACATTTGATGGGAGAATTACCTGGAAAGGGGCATATTAAGCCAGCGATTTTGGTAATCAATAACCACTTGACCATCCCTCTTTATAATAGCTGGTACTCGACACCTAAGCTTTTTCCTCTGTGCTAACAGAAACTCACATCACCACATGTAAAAAGCAATGTAGCTATAACCAAATACAATTTAAATTGGTTAAGTCTAATCTTAAGTACATTTAACATCTACAGTTCTCAATTACATATGACTGAAAGTCACCCACATAACTAATTCACTTTTGTAGTTAATCTTCCAGAGAGGGGAAAAACAAGGGGAAGGGGGGCAGCGGAGAGCAGCATGTAAAATTAACCATGGCCACTGGCAGCATAAAGCATTCCCCGTCCTGCTCCAAATGGCTTGTGACCACTTGTGACCAGAAACCACAGCTGCTGAACCTGGAAATTCTGGGCTACGGGAGCTCTCTGGGAACTACCGCTGCTCCTCCTTCTTCTGTATGGGATCTGTGGTGGCGGCAGGATGCAGCCGAGCAGGAACGCCGCAGAGGCCGTTTACATCTCAGGAGGACTCTTCCCAGGGTGCAAGAGCAACACGCACTAGTACTGAAAGTACTTTAAATGCCTTTTAAAAGAAAGGTGCCATTAAAAGCAACCTCCCCTTCCTCTAAGACACCTCCAGAACTTTCAGTATTTTTAATCTTCTCTGCTTTGGCAGCTTACTGAGAAATACACTACTGCCAAGTATGCCCGGGGTGGGGGGCGCTCATTCCCTTAATCTAAGTACACCATTACAAAACGTTTGAAAACAGCTACCTTGGCTGCCACAATATCCAACCCGCTACAAATCATTTCCTTCTTTTCCCCCCCTTTCAACCCAACATCTGTTTCTCACCTTCTTGCAGAAGAAAGGAACGAATTGCTGCTTTCGACGCCTCTGCAGCAATAGTGCAACTTCAAACTGGATTTCATAACCCGTAACTTTCTAAAGTTTCCTCTGTCTGATTTTTCATCTAAGACTGAGTTTTTTTATGAGAAAAAGGGCAGGCAGTGGAATAAAAGCTAACCACAGAAGTAAATTTCAGAAGAAAGCTTTCTACCATAGTTGACATGAATTCTAACCTGAAGAAGTGGTGGATGGAATTGTAACGTTCCCAGCGAGCATCGCGGGGAACAGATTCTAACAACAAAAAGCTCTTTTCATCTGAGTATATTTTAACCACAGGAACTGAATCCAGCTCCAGGAAACAGAGATGTATACCGGTAACGGCAGTTTAGGGTGCTAAAACCCACAACAAATGCAGAGATTTTTGTACCAAAAGCATTGCAAACACTTGCAAATTTTAATCTTAATAACAGAAGGAAACCTTGCATTTCTGTCATTCTAAGACAACCTGTGCATTTACTAGTGTAGTCCTGAGAAATCAAAGGTGCTTAGATTACTTTTTTCTTTGCAGGGTAACCAGGCAGCATTGCAAGTGACAGCAATCAGGTGAGCTCTACAACTGCAATGCATGAGAAAATATAAGCATATATTGCTTTCATAAACCTGGGTCTAAAGACTTTGGGTAAGAATCCAGCGTAAGTCAGACTAATAACTATTTCATTAGTTCCAGCCCAACAATAAAAGTTTCCATAAGCAGAATCTGTCAACACTACAAAGAAATAAACCCACCCAGCAGAAGAATCTTTTGGTCCATCCCGTACCTGGCACTGAGACCAAAACTAAGGCTAAACTGCTTCAGGCTGGTCAAAACTAAGTTTCTGGGTTTTGTCTCAAAAGGTGTTCTCTGGCATTTTTTTTGCCTTTTCCTGTGTAACCCAACAGGTTTGCAGTCAAAATCGCCAGTGCCGAAAAGGCAAAAAGCCATGACTTGATTTCGAGCTTTAACATTTTGAGCATAATCTAACATTGAATTAAAACTAGAAATTGGATGATAGCAAAGATTACTGTTTGGGATGATCTAACTTTAAACTAACTAGTAATGACAGTGTGGCACGAGCAAGGGTATCTCCCAGAAAAAGGGAAAGAAAAATACACCCTTGAAACCTACCCTTGTTCAATACAGAAAAAAAACCAACCTTAAAATTCCCTAGTAAATCATCCTCTCGTTTGAGAATAAAACTATCAACAACGGTCTCACAGACTAAATCTATACCGTAAGTCTAAATCTATCTGTGGTAGGAAAGACAGAGCCTTCTCTGTGGCATCAGTAAGTGAAAACAGTCAACCCCGTTATTGAGGGAAACATCCAAGTTTTACACCAAGTGTGTGCTGCAGTCCACAGCTGGCGTAACATTCTTATTTCCAAAAAAACTACATGACTGAATCGGAAACTTAAGCTGGAGACTTCAGTGAAGGAAAACTTGCATGTCTACAATGAAATCTATTTGTCATTCTTCCTTCTTTGAAACATTTATCAGATTTGAATATGCCTCACTAGTGAAACTTTATCCTCTTTAAATACAAAAAGCAGTTACACATAAAAGCAGAAACTCCCAAGCTGATTTATAACTCTGGTTTGGATGGCAATGACAGTTCGATGTCTCTGTATTGTGACTGTTATCTGATATTCTAATTTATGCTACTACAGAGAACGTTTAAGAAACTGTGTCAACAGATGATAAAAAAAAAATAGTAGAGGTAACTCCTAGCCAGTTTTTAAATGCCATTTTACAATAGAAGACTGTTTACCTGCTCTTCGGAAACCTCGGTAGGTGGAGGTGTGTCTTGTTCAGACGGGCGATGATCTTGATAATTCGCATTATGTCTGTGACGTAAAGGAGGAAACAGTCTATTCCAGTTAATCATCCCACCCTGAAACCAGACACTGCTGTCAGTCTTCGCAAAAAGAACTACAGGTATTTTTAAATAAAAAGATCATCCACTCCACTTAATATCAAAGGCAAACATTTCAGTAAAATACTTTTATTTTGAACAACAAAAACTGTGGCAGTCTTTTATGAAGTCAAAATCGGGACTGGTTATGGCTCTATTAGTTATTATAAGGAAGAGTCCTGATAGAAGGAGGAAAGGATGTTTCACATCCATTGCAAAAGGTCTGGTTTACTACAGTGCTAGACTGTTGAGGCCGAAGGCTCTGCTCTCTCTGCTAACAAGGATTTGCTAACAGCGGGTCCTGCAAGTGCTTTGCAAGACCACACTGGAGTTAACCAGGGAAAGAGAGTGGGAGACATAAAAGGGGGGAGCAAAGCAAAAAAGGATTCCCAGCACATCAGCAAAACCACATCAGGAAACAGCTTTGAGACCAGAAGCCTTAATTTTCAATTAGATTAGTGTGAGTTAATTAATGTCTTGATCCTAATGAAGCACTTAAGCGAGAGACATTCATAGCATTAATGTGAAATGTGTCCCTAAGGATTTTTCTGGATTGGGACATAAAGCTGAAAGCAGGAAAATTTAGATTAGACGTTAGGAAGAAATCCTTTACTGTGAGGGTGGTGAGGCACTGGAAGAGGTTGTCCAGGGAAGTCGTGGATGCCCCATCCCTGGAGGTGTTCAAGGCCAGGCTGGATGGGGCTTTGAGCAACCTGCT
>JAOXNO010000001.1:154564544-154597280 GCA_028565335.1 Limnodromus scolopaceus
TGCTCTAGTGGGAGGTGTCCCTGCCCATGGCAGGGGGGTTGGAACTCGATGATCTTTAAGGTCCCTTCCAACCCAAATCATTCTATGATTCTATGATTGTTATTTTCACGCAAGTGATTACTTCCGTGACACCAATGCAACTCTTACAGACACACCGACCACCTCACCTAACTTCTGTGTATTAGACACCATTGCAAAATCTGGCCATATTCCTGTGCCAAAACATTTTGTAACTACACAGTAATAATATAGAAACGCAGCAGTAACGTATGGTGTAAATCACAGAACCGAAACTTCAACAGCCAAGATTACAACTCTTGTAATGATAATCTGTTCAGAATATGAAGTACAAATACGAAAGTATTATAAAGGTTGAAGTTGTCCAGAAATAATCCATCTTCATTTTATTAGCTTACACAAACATTTTTTAAGGGATTTTGTATCACACCAAAACCACAGAGGAAGAACAAACACTAAATTTCTCTTTTCTATACTATTTGTTAAAACATCTTTTGCAGTTTGTGTTGTCCTTTTCCTCCTCCCCTGCTCCCTCTGTTACCATGGAGAAGATCCTCCCTCCTTTTCTATATATATAGGACATGGACTTCCTTCCTCTAGTTGCTCTATTTTAGTTCTATACTGTCGTTTCTCAGAAGACCTTCCTCTTAAGAGAGTTTTTTCTTTTCTCTCTCAGCAAGGGCTCTTCCTGCCTTTATGTACCCCTAGAGCATTTAATGTTGTCTGCTCAATCAGATCAGCAACAACTAAACCTGCTCCTAGACCAGAAAAAAATAATTTGAATTTATTTAGTTCTCCTGCCCTTTCCTTTGTTTCCTTCCTTTCTCTCCAGAGGAGACCCAACCAGCCCAGACACCACAGGGGGCAGTGCAATCACCCTTAGTGATTTTGAATTTTTAAAAGTGATTACGTATCTACCTTTCTCTTTTGCGCACTGTATAAAAGATTTGCGTGAAAGCCACGAGGTTTTAACCAAAGGGTTCCTTACAAGCCTCGCGTTGGCCAAACAGCATAGCGTAGTAAAAAGGAGAACTGGTTTGTAGTTTAAACCCAGAGAGGGATCTCAGACCTTCTACTGACACCACTCCACTGCTCTGTGGTCTTGGAAAATCACATCCTGTACTTCCCCGTCTATAATTTCCCCCAACTCAGAATTATGTTGAGTTTTAATTCATTAACTTTGAACTTCCAAAAGTTTACTAAGTTCTACAGTTCAGCAAGAATGCTGCACTAATGCTTCTTTGCCTGTTTTTATTCTTTTGAAAAGACCTGAGGGGGAGAAAATAATGCTTCCAAGGGTCATTCACGTTAAATTGGTGAATTGAAAAATGCTTCCAGGACTATGACACATTTCTTTGTCAGAAGTCATACAGAATAACGTGTATGAAATACAAATTCTACAATAAATGAATTAATTTAGCAGTATTCCAGTGTATCTCAAGACTGTAATAAAGTACTTTTCCATCTGCCCTCAGCTTCACTACAGAGCTGCCTATTCCAGTTTGGTTTTGCATCTTCTCTGCCCTGGGCACTGTCACATAGCACTATAAAGAGACTTGTCCACCTCCATACCCTAAACTTACAATGCATTTTAAATTAATTACTTTCAGTAAAAAAAATGCAGTTTCTTTACTAAGTCAGCTATTGAGTTTTGAAGATTTACAGCAGATACCTTGATAAACTATAGACTGATGTATTCAGAAGAGTCCCATGCGAAGACTACTAACCGTTTCCTGAAATAACAGACTAGAGAAATTAGATAAAAACGGTTGTGAAAGTATCTTTTCCAGTTGCTCTCAGAATATTCCAATTAACCTTTGAAAACTGTGACAAACCCATCAGTTCTCAAATATATGAATGAGGTAAGAATATCCAATATACAGTGATAAGAATTAAAGGCTGAAACCCTTAATGGTGTGTGAACACTGATGTTTAAGATGAATCCCAACATTACGGTCCACTTCTTGTCTGTGTGTTACTTTACAAACTGCACCAAAACCAGGTACATTAGGCTTCTTTATCTTGACTGCAAGAAAACTGTTTCCCATCACAGACTTGCTTCTAATTACATGATGGACATGAACAAAGTCAGGTTTCACAAAGCAGAGATTCAGGGAACCGCAGCAGGAACTATGGGACCAGTACTGAGGCCAATCCCATACAGTAAAGGTAAGGAAAAAATTAGGAAGTGCAACTAATGTCTTGGATCCACAGAAGATGCAGATCAAGGCCACGCATTTCCAGTGTGGATGGTGACCGCGTAAAGACTTTCAGACAACCGTAACTATCACAGCAGAAATAATTTTAATTTGTGAATTTTAATTTGACCCCAAGCAAAGAGCAACACGTCTAAATTTAAGTGAAGATTGCAAATTCCAGTTAAAAAAATGCGCAGAAGGAGATTTCCAGACCAATGCTTGGCCTTGCCTCACAGAAATTATTTTGCAGACTTCACCTTCATAATGTTACGATGACTTCCGTATTCCAGTGGGTTTTGACTGTGCTAACACACTCGTGCTGCGAGAAGTCAGGAAGATTTCACATGAAGATATCCAATCTGATGAATTTATCTAAGGGGTGCTTCTAAACCATCTGAGAGTCCCTTCTGGGGAATCAGCAAACAATATTTATGCACTTTAGAATACACTTGAACCCTGGCACCAGAGTGCTTTGTTGCTGCCTGATAGGAGACAAAAATACCAAGGAGACAAAAATACCAAGGAGACCTTTTTATTGGTCTCTGATAAATCACTACTAGAAGCTAGGATTAGGAGAACACTGGTGATGCTGGAACTTCTGTTACAGGAAGACAGCAAACCAGTCACAAGTTTAGATGACCAAAGAATAAGATTTAAGAATGGACTGGATTAATGGAATGGGAAAATGGCAGCTCTTCATCGCAGAAAAAGTTGTAAGGAAATGCCATATTGATGACTTATTCTTGGATAGTGGCCAGACTTTTACGTACTGAAGTTGTGCCTTATGAGGTCACATCCTTGATGTCTTTTTTTGTTTCAGGTTGTTGTTTTTTGTTTTTAATGGTGTCTGGGACAATACTGTTTACAAAGAAAGGAGTATCCTCCTTTCCTACAGAATAAGCAAGAGATATACATACCAGTCTAGAGCTAGCAAATGTCTCTGTACAGCTTACTAAAACCTGAGCTATGCAATTTCTTTTCAAGCAACCTCCTTCCTTTTTTTTTTTTTGAAAAGGCAGCTCTGTTTCCCATATATGTACCTGCTCCTTGGCGTATTTCGCAAAAACACTTCTTATCCAAAGCTTGACAATTGAAAATGCTGTATTATGGACAATTAACATATGCAGTTAAGTAGCTGTCGTATCTGCACCTATTTTAATTAGATTAATTTAAAAAGAAATGACATAAAATGCTTTATAAAAGTCCTCTTGAAAGTGATGCATGTGGTTAAGATATTTTGATAATGTTATCTCATATATATGGTTAATGCCAACTCGCCATCTGTTTGCACAAACAGGAAGCACCTCCTGATATCTGTCCTGTTCACCTTTTCTTAACATAACAACCACAGAAAAAGAAAAGAAAAAGGAAATTGCTTTGCATTTCATCTTTTAAAGCAACATTTTCAAAGTTTGCCACGCTGGCACAGGAGCCATTACTTGGTACAGACATAAATGTTGTCTTACTTCTTTCATATAAAGCTTCATTTTAAAAAATGTACTGAAAGCAAGAAACACTTACTTGCTTTTCAGAGGTAGTTTTTTCTACAAATTATTACTCCAAAGTGCACATACTGATGATATAAACAAAGAAAAAGCATAGCCATGAATGACACAATGATACCTGCTGCTCTGAACACTGCATAAGAAAGATCAATGGCAATGGTGAAATTTCCAGTAGATTTATTCAAATGTCTAGCCTGGGACAAAACTTTTCTGGTTTTTTTTGGTTGGGCTTTTTAAATTTTTTTTTTTTAAATTTTTTTTTACTTTATTAACTTCCTTCTTTTGAAAGGGGGCAGAAATCTAACAGTATTCATGTTGTGAAATTTCTAATTTCTTCTGTAAGTTTATCCTACAGACAAGCCTCTGTAGCCAAGAAGCTCTGTCTCCAACTCTTAGTTTCTGCATCCTGAACTTTGATGCCTGCACTGTCCCAGAGGAGCTCGTGTGTTCGCAGAAGCTCAGAAATCCACATGTGGTCTTTTCTGAAGCCTGATCAGCTATTTCCTTTGAAATCGAGGAGGAACACCTCACGCTGGCCTCTGAAGCTGCCTGAGAGACAATGGAAGGGATTTCAGCACAGGCACGATGCTTTCATAGTAGCAGAAGCCAGAAATGCCATCGGGCAGGCATATCCGCTCCTTGGAGGCGAGGTGGGAATGGCTGCTTCTGCTACTGCATTCAAGGGAGGCGCAGAGAGCTGCAAAGGCTTCCTCGCATACTCGCGCAGACCCAAGCCCTTGGCCTTCTAGCCCAGTGCTTGCCACAGACGACGGGATGGGGTGCCGTTATTTGACTCAGACACACAACTGGCCGGCAGCAAGTCAAGAGCTGCTGAGGTGCTCCCAAAAACTGGCGGTTGGCTCCGAACACTGAAAGAGTCAGATACTCTGCATTTACCCTGCTGAGGTAAGGCTAAATACCTATTCTGTACCAAATTGTGTCACAGTAACATTCACTTTTCAGTACTGCCCTGACGCAGTAATTCAGCCAGAAAGTGATGGACCACTATGCCAAGAAGAAAGAAGATTATTTCGAATCAAGCAGAAGTTGAAGGATGGCATTTTTGAGAACTAATGTTATTTCATTCATCTAACATTACGGAAGTGTGGATCAGGATTCTCAGACTTTGTTTGCGCTAATAAATGGGGATTTGGATCTTCCCCTGACAACAGAGGCAGGTCTTCAACCACCTTTTCAAAGCATTTCCTACTCCAGGCTTTCCACTTCACTCTTGCTGTTCATCCAAACTGGGCCCTTGCTGGCACTGGGACATCAGAGATATGGTCATGGCTAAAACAGTTGGAAACATGCATCAACAACATGCTATTGGCAGTGGGCCTTGTCAGTTTTTCCCCACAGAATCTTAGGTATATATTGAAAACTAAGTTCCCATTATTAAAAATGAACCTTTGTAAGCGAGTGCCTTCTAAGAAGTGAAGCTGTCAATCATATTCACCACCTGAATTTTAAAGGAATGACATGATTTGGAGCTGTTTTTATGTTGGGCATTCAACATTTGCTGAGTGAGATAATCAGGTAGGGGGGTCCAGCGTGCCAAATGCCAAAGGCAGGTCCACCGGCACGAACACAGAGTTTGTACTTGATGAAATAGCGTTAGCCCCATTTTAGACATTTTACACAAAACAGAGACCGTTCTAACCCTTAGCACATGGCTCTTTGGATGTTGACTGGCAACAGAGGACTGTTATTAAAGCATGATGATTAGACAGAAAATCCTTCATTCATCTCCTGTGCACAAACCTTTTCAAAGAGAAATAAGGAGAGGCTGAAACAAAAGTGAGAAGTTGGAGTTCCAAGATTCTTTTGATTTTACAAGCTGAGATAACAAACACTGGGCACAAAGAAAACTCAAACCCAAGTTCTCCAACATACTAGCATAAACACAAATACTTGAGTATATAAAGGGCTACTCTGCAATGACAGGGAAAAAATCAGATGAGCATCCCATTGGGGATGCAAAGATTCAAGTTCTGTTTTAGTTGCAAATAGGAGGGGCTTCCATTTGTTGACACTGCAAAGTCAAGATACAAGGTGTCATACCTGCAACACTGGCCAAACTTTTCTATCTGTTGTGCCTCTTAAGAGCAATTGGTGAAAAGAGCCTGCGATTGTTATGTGCTAATATCAAGAATTCTAATCAGAAAACCTCAATCATACAAAGATGGACCACTTACCATCTGAACTACATGCTTCTCGGTTACTACATGCTATGGAAGATGGCACTAGGAAGAAGAAATGGCTTCCCATCAAGTCTCTCTCAAGTGCAGACTGGAAGGACAGCAGAAGCAGCCCTGGAATCCAATAACCGACCAGCCCCCAAACTGGATGCCTTATTTATCCCATGTTCAAAGCTAGAAATGAAGCGACAGGTGCAGCTAAAAAGAAACTTGCCTTCACAGAATCACAGAATGATAAGGGGTTGGAAGGGACTTCTGGAGATCATCTAGTCCAACCCCCCTGCCAGAGCAGGTCGTACAGGAATGTGTCCAGGTGGGTTTTGAGTGTCTCCACTCAAAGACGGAGACTCCACCACCTCTCTGGGCAGACTGTTTTTCTGCCAACCTCAAAGTAAAGAAGTTCCTCCTCATGTTTAGATGGAACTTCTTATATTCAAGTTTGTGCCCATTTCCTCTTGTCCTGTCACTGGGCACCACTGAAAAAAGACCGGCCCCATCCTCTTGACACCCACCCTTTAAGTATTTATAGGCGTTGATCAGATCCCCCCTCAGTCTTCTCCAGACTAAAAAGACCTAAAGTCCCTCAGCCTTCCCTCATAACAGAGATGTTCTAGGCCTTCTGTAAAAAGGAATTGATCAGGCAACAGAGAATTAAATACTCTGGAAATGCTTGGGAAGATTTGGACTCCAGGTGCTTTCTTACGGGGAACTCCCTCAAGTTAAATTGTCAGAAGAAGAGAATATTGAACAATCACACAGGAGAATAAACAATCTCTATTTCTCAAAAAATTACTTGCTTTGAAATAAAGTTGCATTTTGATTTAGGAAGCTGTCCAACCACTGTATCAATGACTGCTTCTCTAGGGAAATTGATTACAAATACCAAACCAAATTCAAAGGCTATAGCTCAAAAGCCCAGTCAAACAGAACGAGAACTTCATAATTCCAGTCCAAAATGACAGTTCAATGTGTGAGCAGGGTGCTACCAAGGACTAGGAGTCAGAGCTTTGGGACTGTGACAATCTAGTAGTACTACTAGTGTCTGACAGCTTGTGGACTTGTCAATGTCCGTGAAAAAGACAGAAAAACAAAGTGGTCTGTGGAGGAATTAATCTGTTCATTACCTGGATCAGCACCCTGGAAATTCAACATTTTTAATTTCATACCCGGAATCCATGAAAAAAAGTTATACAGAAAAAGAAAACAAAAATATCTAAATAAAGTGGGTTATCAACTGCAGCAACATGTCATTGAAATGAAACAGTTAAAAACCAGAGTTCACACATGCCAACATCTGCAGCCTGTGCAGTTTTTATACTCAACAACCTCGAAGAGTAAGTCTCCCCTTTTGAAATCAAAACAGGCTTATTCTCAACACAAAGAAAACATTATCAAACAATTACAGAGAATAATCAAGATTTGAAAAGCCAGAAGAGTGCCAAAAAGCAAAGGATGAGTTAAAGACTCAGTGAGGTCTGAAGAAGATAACTTGTTTTCTCTACAAAAATGGAAGCTGTCTGTGATTTCAAAAAAAGGCTTGGGGTTTGTCCACACATGCACATCAATACACAGAGGAAGGAAAGAATGGAGTCTAAATTTAGCCCCAAAGATTATTGCTGCAGCACACATGCTTCGTTCATGGGCTGAAATAAACCCATAAACCACTGATTAATTAACAGAGTTCTTTAAAAATATGATGTCAACAAAAATATGATGTAAACACACACCTCAGGACTCTGAGCTCAAAGAACTTTTGTATCCTATTGGTACCCTACATATAGTTGTCTTTGAAGTTTATAGCACAGTTGCTAAAGGCTGTTTCTATTATATCACAAAATCCCAAAGTAGCCTTAGGTAACACAGACTAGTTGGAATGGAAACCTAATTAGATAAGAAGACTTTGTGTAACACTTGGCTGAAAATCTCAGCTGTTTATCCAGGTAAAGAAGTCTGGTTGATTCCTTCCTGAAAATAATATGTTCCTACATGGAACAATACGAACAAGCTGCTTCCATCCAAAGTCCTGGCTGTGACAGCAAGAGTTTATATGGACCCAGCTATCTACAGAAGTCACAGGTGGCCTTCAGGGTTCACAATGTTTGTTTGAAGGACTTGTTGGTGGTACTCAAACTTCTGGAATTATTCAAGAAGATTTCACCAAAGTGGCATCTCTCAGTGCCAGTGGGAGAGCTGAAGAATATGCTGAGCTCTGGTTCTTAAACTTCTTTGAGAAGGCAGAAATAGACTGTCTGGGATTATATTCACCAAGGACTTTTTTTTCTACCATTGTGAATGAGGATAACATTCCTGGGGAAGAATTCTTGTGCCAGGAAAGTCTTCATTCTATTAATTTATTTTTTCCCAAGGTCAGGAGTTTACCACTTAGGTACAACCAGAAGGTAAATCAGCAATCCAGCCTCCCAGTCCTTAGCTGAAAAAATGTGAAACTTGCACATTTCTCAGGATATGAGATTCCCCATAACAATAAAGACACTCAGACACCTATCCACAGAACATCTCGTCAGTGTCCCAGGAGAAAGACACCTAATGAATGAACAATTAGAGGAAGTCACATTGTTATAGAAGAAATCTGGTCTTTGCAAGTAGAAGAATCTCATATAGAGGTGCCATGTGATATGAATCAAAAGAGAGTCTGGCCTCACTGAAAAGTAAAGGCAGCCTGGAATAGAACAACAAAAAGACAGGAGGCAAAAGACAAAACAAGGTCGAAGTGGAAAACAGGGCAGAAAAGTGGTAATGAAGATTTTCATATATGGCTGTAGCCTTATCACACATTCTGAAGCAACCCGGTGAAGCTCTTTTCTGAGCCAAGAAACTTAAAAGAAACAAAGAAGCAGGCAACACAGCGTTTTTAACATACTCGGCATGAATGAAGGAGTAAACAATCTGCAGATACACAAAGCCTTTTTTAAAGATGAAGGGACTGAGATTCATACATTCCCCCCACCCCGCCTCCCAAAGGAACACAGCAATGAGAGCTCAAAGGAGAAGTGGTATTTAGTTGACAACATAAGGCGTTGACCACCTTTTCTGCAACTTTCCACCACCTTCCACATATCCATCTTTAGTGACGACAGTGTTGTCAACATTACCTAGGCACAGACTCTTGTAATTTGGCTATTTACCAGCCTCCCTCCGAGCTTCTCAATAGGAAGTGAAAGTCAAGTCGATTCCCTACTACCACACTAGCGCAGCAGTTGCTTCCCTTTTCCCACCGGGGCTTTCATTTGGGTTACAGAAAAGATAAATTTTAGAAAAATGCTGGGAAATCAAAAAGTAGAAAAGTCAGGAGAGGAAGACCAAAAATGTTCATTGATATTACAGTATCAAAAGGATAAAATTGTACCCAAGCACCTCAACTACATCTTGTCTGAATCAGACAAAGGCAAGTGGCATTTATCCCTAAAATCCGATGAGCTTCATGATGCATCAGCAAATGATTACTGGTGGTGAGTAGTCATGATGGGAGAGAACGTCCCCCAAAGCAAAGAAGGATCTTTTATAGAAGCAAACACAAAGTATGGGAAACAATGGAGGTGAAGAGGAAGAGATGATGAAAATGTGGGAGGAAAATGGCATCGTGGGGAATGAAAATGTGAAAGTGACACGAAGGGGAAAAAGAGATCTGATTAATGGGGAAAAAAAAAAGAAAAGTAGGATAAATTATTTAAATCAGAAAAGAGGACAGACAAAAGAGCAGAAAGAAAAGAACTAAGAAACTAAAGTTTTAAAAGCAGTAGCAAAACAGCAAGCTGGTATTTTTTTGAGGGAATGAATACATATGGCACACATTTTATTCTACTGCCTCCAAAGATGCACGGAGGTGATGTATGAATTTATCACAAATTATGAATTTGTGAAAAATTCATAATTTCTCAGGATTATCTGTGGAAGAAAAAAAAAAAAGAACAGAAAGTTTTCAATATGCACACTACCATCTGTTTAAGAGCTGTATCCACAGCAACTAAAACCCAAGACAAAACTCAGTCACCATGCAACCACACACCCCGGAGAAACTAGCAACGTAAGATAATTTTTTTCAGTTTCTAACAACATATTCAGATGCGGTGCCATTGAACATTTAAGGGCTAAAATGAGGTACATCAAGTAACGAAGTTGGTGGTTTATTTTCAAATTCTACCACTTACTCAGCCTACTCCTCGAAGTTATGAGTGTCTGACAACCCAGCACTCACACGCACAGCCCTGTGCTTCGGGCTCCTCCAGACCAGAACATTCCAGCTAGAGAAAGGCTGGGAAAGATAAAGGTCAAAGAGTTGCCAGCAAAGAAATTCTGGGGTGGTTGGTATTTTTTTCTTTTTTTTTGTAGAAAGCATCCAAAATTAATTCTGCTTTGGATAAAAGAGCTCAGTGAACAGCAGAAAAATAAAAGAGATAAAATTATTTACATTCCAGTATCTTGGATACTACAGTATCCAAGTACTGGTTTACTACAGTAAAAACAACTTATGAAAAATGTTTTTTCTCCAGTTACTTTCCCTGGTTGTTTTTTTTTTAAATTTTTTAAAAACTTTTACTCTTTTGTGTTAGCTTGCCTAACTTGTCAGGCTCACATTCTTCAGAATTTCTTGCAAAGACTGGAAGAATAAGCTTACTACAAAAAGTATCTATTTAAGAAAAAGGCCTCCTTATGGCCAGATCAGTTTGCCACATTGTGGAGGCAATGAAGCACCATTAAAAGAAGCTATCATGTTCTTGTGTTCTCCTTCCATATGCTACCGATATGCAGGGAAACCTCCTTGTCTCTTTTCTCAAATGATGAACTGAAGAGTAAAGGAGTAGGAGGAACAAGCAGAGCACGTTCTCAAGGGGCAACTAAACAAAATTGTTGCACTTTGGCATACAGAGGAAAGTTAAAGTTCACTTCCCTTGTCAAACAAAATGGTAGGCAGGACAGAATATGTTAATTTGTCTCACCTATGGCATATTACTTATGGACAGCATATTGGGACTCCAGAAATCTACACAACGTTCTCCTAGAATACAAGTCAAAGCCATAGTTGATGACTGATATGTACTTCACAGCTTTTATTATTTTCTGTTTCACAAAAAAAGCTCCCTAAGAAAGTGATCTGCCTTCTTTACCAGCTTCACTCTGACAGGGAAATTATCATCTAAACTCTGTAATGTGGTCTGTTCAACTGCACTGTCTCCAAATTATACCTTTCCAAGCCTCTAAAGGCAAAACAATTGCCCAAGTACAACAACCTGGAAAACTGTTTTCAGTTTTTTTTAATACTGAGATTGAAATCAGTCTGCTTTTCATTTTTACCACTGTATCTCATCTGTGAATGATGCTTTTTATGGTTTAGTCAATGGTCAGTAAATTCATTGAGTGAGTCATTAAAAAAAACAAACCACAGGCTGGCCAAAAGCTTTCATGACACATCTTTTCTGAAGAGCCTCTATGAAATGTTCACACATTGATCCCATTGCCTTCCCATCACTGGTTTCACAGATTAGCACTATCAGTTAGTTAAATGATGCACTCAAGTTAAAGGCCAAACGTGAAGGCAACCTGAAGGTGTTTCAGCAACGTGTAAAGGGAAGCATCTTACTGATGTTCAAACAATGTTGATTTACTCTGCTTAAGCCTCTCCACCTCTTTAAAGAACTCTATTTGAAGTCTAACATGAAAAGATGTTTTTGCAGTTTCATTGTTTATACCCTAAGGAAAGGAGAAGACGAAAAGAAAAACATTATCAACTCTTCTTTTATCATTTACCATTCTGAACTTATTTACCACTTCTTGCAATTAAAGATATATTACAAAGATTGTCCTTCATAACTTGAAATGGCTTCTTCCTCCTATCTGAAGAAACTTGGCTGCACTCTTCCCAGCAGCTTGTAGCCCAACAGATACTTTCAATTCATTTTCTATTACAACGGCAACATCCAAGATTTGAGTAATTGTTAGTTCAGTTCTTATGTTAACACTGATTAATGTACTAACTGGAATAGGGAAACGGAGATTAGGATCTTCCACCCGAGGAACAATCTTATCAGACTGAATTGTTAAGAAATCAATGGAAACAGAATTATGTTATTGGGGACTGGAAACAAGGATTCATACTCCAGTTGTTGGCCAAAGCTTTATGCTATCACACCTCTAATTCTGGTAACACATTAACAGTAATATAGCTGTACCTACTTGCATTACGCTACCTTGTGTATCCATACAGAGCTGTGTTTCAGGCAGAGGAAACTCAATAAAGACCTCAAATTGGAAGGCTGTAACTAAATTATGAGCGATATATGTTCACATAGAGCAATTAAAGGCCTGTGTGTCCGCTTGATTAGTTTGATGGGGTAGCAACACATACAGCCAAGGAACCAGAAAAAGTGAATTGAGCCACCATCTGCCTTGTTTTACTGCCCTACAACACAAAGTATGTGAACATCTGCATTTGCTGGTTTGACTAAAACAGAGAAAATAAAGAGGCTCTGCTATTCTATTAAATTAGGAAATAAAACAAGAGCATTAAACACGGCAAACAGAAAGTCCCTGTGGTTGACCTCTGTAAGAAAGTTAGAGAATTTAATTTGTGCACTTTCTTAAAAGAAACAAGCCTTATTCAAAGTACATCTGCAATCTGCACTGTTCTACTTCTGTAGACAATTTTCAACCCCTCTGAAAAGGATGCTAACAATACAACTACTCAGAAGAGTCAGGAGTATTTTGACTTCTTAACTTTCCACAATGGCTCTTCTAAGGACCACTGACAGGCTTTAGCCTGTCCTTCTAAGGACCACTAATGGTCCTTCTAAGGACCACTGACCACTTCAGCTTTGAGTCTCATTTTTGGTTAAAGAATGCCAGAAGTATTGATATCCTAATAGGACTGTCTGATATTCTATTTACATCTTGTGAAGCCGTTTTAAAATATAATGCTATATAAAACACTTAAATAACTATTAGCAGTACAACCATGTATGAAAGACTGGTGGAGAAGAATAAAGAAATACATCATATTTAAGAAACAGGAACCACAAAAGATACATAAATCAAAAAAGTATTTTTCCCATAACTTAATATAATCCTTGCAGAATGTATATTGATACCTGCTGCTGCCTTTGCCGCCTCATTTGGGCAACCTGAGACATCATGATTTGACGATCCAATAACTCCATTCTCTGCTGCCTCTGAATGTCAACTGTTGCTCCCATTCCCACTCGAACTTCATTTGTTGGCTCCGCAGATGAGAAGATTGGTTCAAGAGTCCAAGAAAAAATCTTTGCTACCCAGCTGGGTACACAAAGAATTCTATGAACTTTTAATACACTGCTATTGTAGCAAATCCCAGAAACCTAAAACCAAACAAAAAAAAATTGTTAAAAATATTGTTAAAAAGAACCCCAACCCAAAATTTGCTTTCTATTTAGCTGCAGATAGCAGTTGGTCTTTCTGTTTTTTAAAGCACTTTTTATTGTATTTACCCAGTTCTCAGTCAAGAATCAGAGAAAGATTAGGGGATTTCTTTACCTCCAACTTCCCCACAGCTACAGCCTATTACTTTTTAAAATCTGTGTACTGCATTGCCTGTGACTCAGAAAGCTGCTTGGATTTTTTTTTGTTTTTCAGAATTCGAGCCCAAACTACATGACCCTTTCTCAAACAGCTCAAAATTCAAACAAAATTTTCATTTCTAGCAAAGGAACTGGTCAGGGTATGCTGCATGCTTACCTGAGATGATTAAGGCTGCCATTGAGGATGCTGAAGCATTGTAAACACTCCTCAAAAAACCAACCCCATTAAGGCTTCTGCCCCCACCACCCAAGACTCTCCCTTCTAGTAAAAACAAACACAAAACATCTGATTTGAAGTTAAATCTAAGACTCTGCACAGACTTATTCCAAAAGGATCCCATCTATCTTCTAGGAGGAAAAAAAAAAAAAAAAGTTCAAAACCCAGTTCATTAGAAACTGTGATACTGAAAAAGCCTTTGTGATGCACTTCTCCCACCCATAAGAAAAAAACCCGTTCCCTGCATTCACACTCATGCTTGCCCTGGGGCTTGATTTCATTTCAGATTAAGGAGGAGCAACAGAAATCCATGCGTCCCATCAGTGTTTTACAGTCATGACTCAACCATCATTTTAAATCCCATTACGAAGGTCTAGCACTTGTGCCCATCATGAAGACCAAAGTTCTTGCACAAATTCCAAGTCTGCCATTCTGCTTTATGCCACATTTCAGTATTCGTGACTATTTACTGTCTGTTATGCCACAAGAATTATGCTATGACAACAGAGTGAAATGAACAGGAAGAGATATGAACCCATAAAAATCCGTAAACATACCCAAACAATGCAATTATGCTAGAAGCAATGTATAAACTCCCCATCTGGGTTGTTTATTTAGGGATACTTATTTTATCTCACTAACGTCTGTATGAACGTACCAAATGCATTGCTGAATATCCAAAGAGAGACAGTATAAGAAAATGCAACGTTCTTTGGGAGGGGGCGATTTTTCAGATTATCTACAAGGTTGTTGTTAATTATCCAGTGAGAAAATGAGATTCTTAGCAAAAATACATTCTGCTTTGGGAAACACTAATTTTCATTTTATTCTACTTTCATTTTATGACTGCTCTCAGGCTTGGAGGTAACACCAAACACAGGCTACCATTCTAAAATAAGAAAGAACAGTATTAAACTATCCTTAACCCCTTAAATCTTTTTGTGCTATGAGGAAGGAGGTGAATGGGATGGGATGAGAAGAAGGCCATAATCTGTGGCATCATAGTGAAGGCCGCCTTAAAGAAAAATTTCCTATATTCAAAGAAAGGTCCTGATCGGACTCCAGGAATGACAGGGCACTGGAACAGAAGCTTCTTCATGACCTTAGAAATTCTTTCCTCAGCTCTAGTGAAACTGTTCCAGATGACTGTAAACCCACAACCAAAACTTGTGCACATCAACTGGAAACTTAAGATAGAACAATTATGGCCAAAGAATAAGTGGAGGAAAATTCATATCACTTCTGCAATTCATCTACTTTTGGTGTGTAGTACTTGAGACACCTACCTCGCCAGACGGTCCCTTAGAAGCTAGCCAGCTAGTCCCAAGAGAGTCATGTAAATAGGCTCCTCATTCAAGAAAACCTAGATTGTAGGGTTACCAGAAAGGTTACTTTTTTGGGAGCAAGAATTACTGAACCAGGTTGCAAATACTACGTGTACATTTAATCTGATGATTTGTTAGACGCAAAATGCACAAGCAGCACCAGAGCCTACAAATTATCTTTCTTCTTCTCACCTCCTATCTTTAAGCTATGGAGCCAGTCCCCCTCTTTGGTCCCAGGGATTTTGCAGTACTGGTTGCACAGGTGGAACCAGGCATGGAAAGAGCACTCCAGCTCAAAATACTTTGTCTAACATCACACCAGCATTCCCTCACTTCTTCCAAATGTCCCTCCCAGCTACTGATCTCTACCCACTTTTATCACCTACAATCCTTTGCTAAGGCCTAATGTTTTCAGAGCACCCTAAATCTTGAACGGGTTCAAAAAGTCACAAGAAACAAAACAAAACAAGTGGTGATAGGAAAATCTACATCTCCCTGAATGTATGACAAATCTTGACACGTGTCTGAACACAGTAACCACAAACAGAACCAGTCTTTTATCAACTCAAGACAGAAAACAGAGCGAAGAGATAGCAGCAGCACGTCTTTAGTGCCAGTAAAAGTACTGGGACTTGTTTGTCTCAAGGGAAAGTGTACTGCAAGCACCAACTAGTAGCTGCATCAGTGAAGGCATTCCCATGTTTTTCTAAGTAGAGACAGCTAGTCATAAAATCATTTAGGTTGGAAAAGACCCTTAAGATCATCAAGTCCAACTGTAAACCTAACACTACAAAGTCCACCACTAAAACATATCCCAAAGCACCACGTCTACACTTCTTTTAAATACCGACAAGGTTGGTGACTCAACCACTTCCCTGGGCAGCCTGTTCCAGTGCTCTCCTCGGAGAGAGAGATGGGGGAGAGCATCTGTGGTATGATTCAGTGGCCAGTCTGGCCCAAACCACGACCGCTTGATAACCCTTTTGGTGAAGAAATTTTTCCTAATATCCAATCTAAACATCCCCTAGTGCAATTTGAGGCCATTTCCTCTTGTCCTATTTGGGAAAAGAGACTGATACCCACCTCGTTACAACCTTTCAGGTAGTTCTAGAAAGCAAGTAATTCCAGAGCATTTAATCAGAAGAGAAGGCTTTATAAGGCTAAAAGTTTATGGACACTGCTCAAATGGAGAATGGCACTTAGGACTGTGTGTGAGACTTGTACACGGGGCTCCTACCTGCCTTCCTAGCCTCACTGAGCTCACTGGAGTAGCATGCTTGGTCTACAGGCAATGCACCAGTTGCGGTGGGCTGTCTTCTCTCTCCTTCCTGCTCCTCAACACCAGCACTAGTGTCTTGGCCCCTCCTTATCCTGCCTCAGACAGAAACTCATTGCGTAACCCAAACCTGTGGACTTCTGTGCTCGAAGAGCAGTAAGTTAAGAAGTCTGACAACATAAAGTTCACAGTAAAATCTAAAATAAAAAGCACCTGGTGAAAGAACAAGAGAAAACCGTGTGAGACTAGCAGAAGAGACTTATCTCTTTTACATATAGTTGCCAAGAAACTTTTTGTGGATCAGTAATTGCTCAAAGCAACCGTGTGATACTGCTGTTCTTCACAAGGGTAAGCAGATAGAAAGACAGACTCAGCTGTGAAGAGCACCAAGACTACACTGGCAATCCACCTTGTTACTTCCACATCTGTTAGGATTTCAGTGCCACCTCCCTTCTTTTCTTCTTCAATTTACTACTCCAGTTATAAAGCTGTTACATAGAAGTATAAGAAATTTAAAATGCTGTGCTCAGTTGTAACAAATTTTCAAGAAGTTTCGTCTAGTGAGGAAGAGATACCTATTTGCATATTTCCAATAAACCCAGAATGGAGACGTTTGTAGTTAAAATAGGTCTCGTGATTCAGTCTGGTTTAGTGTCATACACCCATCTTAATGTCAAGTATTTCCAAAGAAGTTCCTCCTTGGCTGGTTCATATGCAGAACCTGATATATATCTAATTTTTTTAAAACCCACGCTTTTATACCATTTTTGTTACAGACATGTAGTGAATTTCTAGCGTTTAAGAAAGCAGACCAACTTTGTTTATTCAATGACGATAAGATTCTCATTAGAATGAGATCAAATGATGATCTCATTATATCCCAACTTCAACACTGTACATCAGGTTAAAGGGCTACTTCCCCCAAACAGACGAACCTCCAGAGTATTTTAGGCTCTAAAAAGTCACCACAGAAAGATGTTGCAGTTAAGTTCACGCAGTCAGAATGGGGAATTTTTGGCTGGCAACATAAAATTCATCTTAGTTGGTTTCTTGTAGTCAGATCGTTATAACCTACAACCTCATCCACTACATCACATCAGGCAAAATCCTAAGCAGAGGAAATGGAGGGTGCTGGAAATTGTATGGCATGCTGCAGAAAAAAAAGCGTGCTCACAGTTTTTCAGCTTCTTAACATCATGGCTTACTACTGGTCCTTCACATGAAGTTTCCTTCCCTCTTCCCACCCCTATAATAAGCCAAACTTCCTCTCCCCTTCCCTCATGTCCCTCCGAAGACGTACACTTTTCAGAAAAAAGGAAGTAGCTGTAGTTTCTCTTTCAAATCAGGTAAACTAAACGTGGAACCTCTCTAATATTTTACACGACAAAGAAACATATGCTCCACCACTAACTGAAAACTTTGAAATCACTGTACTTGATTAACATTAAAAAAAGAAATCAAACAAAAAAAACCAGTAGGCAACTGCTGTAGAAAACTATGTTGAAAATTATTTTGCCTAATGGTGACAACTGGACAGAATTAAATGTCAAGTTACGCAAAATACTCATTTCGTTCTGAATAATTTAAATATATTCATTGTGTGTATTCAAGACTTTGCTATTTTCAGATATTAACAAACTGAAAGCAAATAGCAGTATTCTTAAGATGAAGTGACATTTTTATACCTATTTTATCTGCTTTATCCTTAGTATGTTCTGAATTCTATACAACTAGAAACAAAACAAGGGATTAAATAAAGTTTGTGTCAAGATTCTGTACTTAACTTGTTTAGAGAAACACATTTATCAAACCAAGAGATTGTGTGAAAAACACCCAACACGTAAAATCACTGCACATGTATTTACAACCTGTAGTTATAAGCTTCAATGTAGTTGTCACACAACAGATCATTTTGTTTGGGTTTTATTTGTGGAAATAATCACTAAGAGTATAAACAGCCTTTTGCAATAGTTAGCTAGACAGAAAAACAAGATTACATTAATAATAAACAAATTCTCTTCAATTTCCTTCCCAAATGACTGGGCTCGTAAATTTCCCAGTTTTTTATTTTTCTTTGGAGTCCGTCAATGCTATCTTCATTGGTCGGGTGCAATCACTTCTAGATCTCAATTGTTCTTTGTGTATGTGCAAGTATGACTGTACTGCCATTTCAGCACAGTACATCTATTCTTAACTTGCACTTGTGACCCAAGGATAGGTTCCTGTGGGTCTCTGCTACAGCTCTGCAGGTGATCGCCATCATATTGTTAACCAAACCTCTTTACACAAAAGATCATGACTGGATTTATCTGACCCAACATAGACATCTGTAATTTAAAAGCCTACCTATGAGCTGCTTGTTTGAAGTCTGTTTCATAGTCAATAGAGAGAAACGGGCACTGCTAAGATGTGACTCATCCTATGGCAGACGTCTCCAAAGTACACACACAGCTGAATTACTCTCATGGACTCCCTCTCTAAACATTGGTGATTTTGCAGCCACGATGGTGTTCATGTACAGGCTAAACAAGCTTGATAGAAGCTGACTACCTCTGACTGAACCAGCTGGCACAATTGACAAAGACTTTGGGCACACAAACTGTTCCTCAGATCTGAGAGAGAAACTGAAAACTTTGAAGTGAAATACAAACAGAAAACTAAAATCCATCTTTCTACAGGATCTTAGAAGCTGTGGATATAGAAGAGAAAGTATGTTCTGACACATCATTACCTTCTCCCCTCTCCCACTGCTTTCTTTCTCCTTCTTCCAGAATTGGAAATATCTGCATCTCTCTCCTCCACAAACAATTACAACCTGACTTCCACACTAACATCCCCTGTATGCCAGATGGATCAACTACTTTTCTTCCCAGATGCTTTAACTGATGTAGGAGTAAGTTGCCATGTGTTTACATGTAGCTGTTTAGACATGAGGAAGGTGTCTAAGCTCCCACCACAGAGGAGATACAGTCAATACAGTCCACAGAACATAGACAATCACCTCAAATTAAGCCATCTGCAGTCACTCATCTGAATATTGACCATTGCCCACATGCAGATACCTCACGTTAGTTTTGGGAGGGATTCAGCACATCTGTTAGCTTAGATATGGGTATCTGCACCTGTTAGGACAGACAGACAATGCTTCTTTTTCATTCCCCAATCTCTGTTCTTCTATTGCTTTTCCATTTCTTATTTCAGGCTGTGCACTTCACAACCTATGTGCTGAGGTTGCCCGGAGAGTTGGTAGGGTCTCCATCCTTGGAGAAACTCAAAAGCCATCTGGACTTGGTCCTGGGCAACCAGCTCAGGATGCCCCTGCCTGTGCAGGGCATAGGTCTAGATGTCAACCTCAGTGATTCTATGATTCTGTGAGCTGCCGTACCTCTTGGGCTTTGGTGGGCACTACTATCAAAAAAGCACCATCAAACAATCACAGCAGTTACAGATAAAATATAAGTTTTCAGTTAGGAAAATACTTCAGCATATGCAGAATTTTTAATAAGTGAGTAGCCTTGATAATATTAGCAATACTACTGATACATATATTGTAAAAACAATATTCAGAAATCACAACTCAAGTTCTGAAAAGTCACTACCTACATCGCCTTAAAATCATATGCGGGTTTTTTGGTTTTTTGTTTTGTAGGTTGGTTTTGTTGCTGTGGTTTTTTTTATTATTGTTTTTAAAAAAGTTTCCTTCATTATTTCTAAGCCTTTGGGATATTCTTTTGGATTTTGAAGCAGTAGTTTGCTTGAGGATTAAAAGCTTATTTTACTTCTAGGAAAGCTAACATTTCCCCAAAGCTGCTGATTCCTTGAGCTAGGACTTCAGGAAACACTGACAAGACAAAGAAGAAAAAAGAAAATAAATCAAAAGCGTTGGTAATACTTTCTGCATCTTTACAAACTTTCCCAAAAAAAGAGCTGAGGTTATCCATATATAATCTAGAAAGGACTGGTGCTTTAATTTGAGCATTAGGTGTTGAAATTGTATCCTGGTCAATATTTTCATTCACATCTTTTATACAACAAAACGGTTTTTTAGAACATAATCCACAGTAATTTGCAATATGATCTAACTGTAGAATAAAGACCTCTATATAGATGAGGAGTCTGGAGAATAAGTCTTATGAGGAGAGGCTGAGGGAGCTGGGGTTGTTCAGCCTGGAGAAAAGGAGGCTGAGGGGAGACCTTATTGCTCTCTACAACCACCTCAAAAGGAGGGTGTAGAGAGGCGGGGGTCGGTCTCTTCTCCCAAGTCACAGGCGATAGGACAAGAGGAAATGGCCCCAAGTTGCACTAGGGGAGGTTCAGTTTGAATATTAGGAAAAATTTTTACACTGACAGGGTTATCAAACATTGGAATGGGCTGCCCAGGGAAGTGGTTGAGGCATCATCCCTGAAGGCATTTAAAAGACGGGTTAGCATAGTGCTTAGAGACATGGTTTAGTGATGGTTTTTTTATCAGAGTTGGTTGGTGGTTGGACGAGATGATCTTAAAGGTCCCTTCCTACCTAGACAATTCTATGATTCCATGACAGCACTTCGTTACGTGGGTAGGTATGTATATAGGACCTTTGCTGACCAGTAAAACAGGACCCATGTTTTATTTAATTCACACTTCTAATAAGTTTTGCCTTCACCATAGCTTTTCATAATTCCAAATTTAAAAGAATGAATTAAAAATGTGATTTCAGTTATTGCAAATAATTACTTTTTATCTATCCTGAACTCCAATTCGAATATGACTTGGCTATAAATCAACAGCACAAAAAACAACTAACGCATAGCTTTAATCTATTTTTTTTAAATTATCCAGACTCACTCCTATTATACTGACCCTCTTTTGTGGCACCAAAGCACTACCACAAGACATTAAACTAGATGTAAGTAGACTTAATTGAATCACCATTTATAATTACACAATTACAAAGAATTCCAGGAATATCATACTTTGACACTGACTACAGACCTACATAAGGCTAGATGTGGATAAGTGGAAGATGTCCTCCAGACTAACTGGGGGATGATGAAGGACGCACAGCAGGACATGAACGTGAAAGTAACTGCATAGTACATTATCAGGCTCTGATCAAAGATTCTCTTCAATAAAATCAGCATGTATATAAAACTAATTTTAAGTATGTAGAAAGGATGATATTTTAAGTGTGAATACTGTACTGTGGAGTAATACAAATGCTTCCATATTTCCTTCAAAAATTTTTAAAACCAAAAATAATTCAGAGTAAGGACTGTTTAAAATCACTTAAAGTTGTGGAAGAGGAAGAAAAACAACAAGAAAATCAACAACTCTTATATCTGATCTGGTATCAACTATATAATGTTATTTTTATATCAAGAACTTCAAAAGTGAAAGTCTGGTTTAAATATTTTAGTCTCCAGCCAAATCACATCTTATCTTAAAAAGGCTGCTCTATCATGGACAGGAATTCACTAAAGCAAAACACCTCAGCCAAATGAATAGCAAACAGAAAGGATGAATAAAGTTCTTAACAAACAGAACTCAAAACAAACTAAAGTACACTCTTGAGCATTTAGCAGATACATGTAGCCTGTGTTAAAACCAACTCTAGGAAATTCAAATTCATGAATAAGAACTAAAGCACTCAAAAATCAGAACTGAAATTAAAACTAAGCACTCGGCACTGAACTTTCTATCTTAACCTTACTTAAGCCTTTAAAGTACCTTCCTTACAGATTTTCAATATCTAAAGTATAAAAAGTGCAACTTTTCATACAACCCGAGAAAAGTCAATCACAGCATAGCACAGAAACAATGCAGAAGACACTGATTTTGGCTTGGTAAAATCTGTAAAGTAAACAGGGTTTTAGAAACTTCAGCATTTGTAAGGCCAAGAGAATTTCAGTTTCCTCAAGTTTGAACTGAACTCTACACAAACTCAAGGCAGCTCACAGAAGACTTGGGATATTTCAAATTTTGAACTTTATGCAATGCATCTCTCCTTGCAAACAAATAAACAAATGACACTAGATAAGAAGGAAGAGTCTACAACACTGATATCACAGAAAAGGCCTGAAAAATACCTTTCCTCAAGGAAATACAGACCTAGCTATATGGTTAGAGGAAACCCTGGCACGTGAGCTGTATGATGACAACACTATACTGATGAGCAGAGGGAAGCACATGTCCCAGCAGGCACATCTCATCTGTTGGTACCAACCTGAGCTTACTGCTTGAAGCAGGTATGCTGTACCTGCAACTGAGTGAGCCTTGACGTGCCCCTCAAATTTCAATCCTACAAGAGCGAAGCAATGAGAAACGCAAGCTGAGAAAGCGAGAGATTTTCAAGGGGGGAAAAAAAAGGGAGAAAAGATGGGTTGATCTGTATGCATCCAATGACACCATTTTCTACAGAAAAAAAAAAAAATAGTAGGGAAACTTGTTTCTTGCTTTCATAAAACTGAGTAACACGCATTATATGGAAGCACTTCCCTAAACAACTACTGAAAGAATTTCTAGCTTAAAGTCAAATGGAAATTGTACAACTGTCATGATACATCTGCATCTCTAATATGAAGTTTCCTGATTTTATGACACAAAAAAAGCCTATAATAAGAAACAGATCTGGACTGTATGTACCAAGTATTGTATATTCCTGGCAAAACAAATCATAAGAAACTAAATCAGTCTGATAAATTATAAGAAGAATAACATTACAGATTACTGTTTACATCAGGTTTGTGAATTTGTTTACAGTCTACTTCTTAAATTTTCTCTTTTCGTAAATAAACATCATGTGTTTAAACAGCACCTGTTACACAACATACCAGCAACTGGAATGACCAGGCCAATGCTGACATACCGAAAGAACAATAACCAAGAGGCACTCCATTTTCATCTGGACAGTAAAAAAGCAGCCTTTAAGAGTGTATTCCTATGCTGATTCAAAATTAGAGATCTAAGAAGCTCTACCTTACAGCAAAGACAGACACAGCTGACCTTTTGTACTCCAGTAACAAAACACGTGCTGCAATCTCAGTAACAGAGAACAATCCAGCGTCAAACTACAAATTGTCTAAAATTCCCTGTCACCAGGCACATTACGTCAATGTCTACCTGCATACATAGACCCACATACACACACAAACACATACGCACACACAAACACATTTCTGTAATGATTGCATCACTTAAAACCACTGAAAACAAGAACTCAAGGTGGTAGAATTCCCAGTTGCTTTACACCCTGCCTGGAATTCACAGGGAAGTCTAACAGCACTAACAAGGATGAAGACGCATTAGCAAGAAATCAGTCTCCAGTGCCACATCTTATACCTACAAAGTCAGATCCCATTTAAGTGTAAGAGTGTTGATTACACGTTAAACTATAAATCGTGAGAATTTAAATAACCTAAACTGGGAACACAGTGAAGAGAAAGTGGAAACAGGCAACAATTCAGAAACCGTGCCGGCACCATCCATTTTAATTCTGCACATAAGCAGAAGTGCAACAAAAGCTAAATTGCAGAACAGCATCATATACAGTCATATGAGTATCTAAGTGATCTTTAGAGCTAAAAATACACCGATGTGTCTAACAGGCAATGAACTAGTGACTAAATATCACACCTAGCTGACTTGTTGTTCATGTATTTACTCGGCCTTTTTGTACAAATACATGAAAATTTGATTCAACAAAGATGGAGTATGTTAGAAAATGTCAAAAGCAATAAGAATTACAAAAATACATAGGTTGTCAGAATGATTTAATATAGATTTGACAACCTACATATTTCTGTAATTGAACATATACATAAGTTACCAAATATCTACACTTGTAATGCTAAAAGGTGCCTTTATAGTGTTTCATATCCCTCTTCAGATGATTTTATGTAATGTGAAACTTTACTCCTTTACCAAGTTTTCTTGAAAGATGCCAAATTATCATTTACAACAGAGACTTCTTATTCACAGAAGCGTGACAGATATGCTGTGCAAAAAATGGCTGAAATTCATAACATGAACTTATTTCCAAATTGTAGCACTTATTACGAAACAGTAGAGTGCAGGTCTCTGCTTGCTGCAGAAAACAATGAGACTGAAAACACATCATCATTGATGATGACTTAATTAATGCTGACTGAAGCAATACGAAAACTTCAAATCATTTTTTTAAGCTGTCCTGTGACACAGAGGAAGCTCAATTTATTGCTATGGACTTGTACCTATGTAAAACATACTGCCAACTTGCAATTAAAATAAAAGGTCATTTATGAAAAGAATCCTAAGAAAGTTGCATTATACAGCCGAATAAATCTATACATTAAAAGGGAATTTAAAAAAGAACTGCATAATATATTATGAAAAAAATAATATTTGAGCCATTCTTTATAAGTCTGTCTAACCAAGTATACACACAGTTCCTACCACCAGGAAAGAGAGTTAAAATGCCTTTCCTTTTCTTTCCTTTCCTTCCCTCGCTAATGAACACCTGTTTAAAAGGAAGGGCTATTAAAAGAGCCAGAAGAGTAACAGGAAGGGTAGTGCGTTTGGAGGAAGTCACAAATCCTTAGGCGGGCACGGAGGCTTGGGCTGATCTCTCCACCAGAGAGAAACTCTGGTGTGTTAGCTGCCCTGTTTGTGTGGGTATTTATGGTCAGACCAAACTGCTGAGCAGACTTCGCTCTTTACTGCTCCGTCACTCCGGTTAGTTATCCTGTGAGCTCACACAGTATTTTGGAACAGCCAATGCAAAAGGTAAGAGACCAAACTCCCAAGTTACAGCAGCAATACGTGAAGTGTCAACAGGCATTTCACTCTGAGCTCACTGCAAATTCAAATTAGTAGGTTCTAAACAACAAGGGCACAATTTAAGTTCTTCATAAGATTGCATCACCTTCACAGTCAGCTGATTTGGAAGAGGTGGCACTTTCACTGTTACAAAAGCAGACAGTATTTTGGGCCAAGAAATGAGAGTCTGAGCTCCTAATTTCTAAGTCTGCAAAATTTAAAAAGAAGCTTATCAGTATCTAACAATCTGGAGGATTTAGTACAATCTGTTTTAGCACTAAGTGCCTTAGTACTAAGAACAGAGTCGGAAAGGAAAATGACAGACCACACTGGCTTTATCTGACTGGTGTGAAGAGAGTGATTTTGCACTCTTACTACTGTTATCATAGTGAGAAATGGCTATACAGATGTCCTAGGAGAACAGCAAAACATTAAAAATCCTCATAGCAAAGTTGTTAAAAGCTGCTTCCTGGAACAAAACCTTGAGGCTTACTGGAAACTGGAAAAAAATAAATAGGGTAAATATTTCTACCATTTCCTCAATAGTCTCATTTACAGTTGTGGGTCTAAAGCTATATCCATGGCAGTAAAATTAATTTTAGGAGGTCAGAGAGCAGTGGCAACCTGCAAACATTAACCAGGACTTCTGTTGTCTGCCTATTTATTACCAGCCAGTCAGTGCTTTACACCCTTGGAAGCTAAAGATGAAAACTTTCTACGTACCATTACAAATAAAAACATTACTCAGTAATTTCTGTTCAAGTCCAAATATACTGGACTGATTGTATATATAACACAGTGCTTTAAGCAACACACGATTTTTAAAACAGTAAGACTTACCAATCCACTTAAGGCTAAAATCCAGATGTAGGAACCAGAGGTTAAGAGCTAGAAGACAAAAGCAGCGATTTAAAATTTTAATTTTACATAACTGTTGTTGTCTGAGCTACTATGTTGCAATATTATGTAGGCTATGTACTTATCATGGCAAAAGAGAAGTAAGACATCTATTTCTGAGAAAACTCAGTTTAACATTAAAAAAGACATATTCCAGAAGTAGCAGAAGTGGAAAAAACACAGGGATCCAACAATTGTTCTCCTTCTACAGAACAATACATTTTATTTTCATATAGCGTACTAAGTATAACAGGATGTCAGTTATAGGCTGCAGAGAAAAACAAGTCTGAAAGACAGACTGAAGCAAAGGAAATGACTCAGCAGCAAGAGGAGAAGAGTTCCAAGTGGGCCAGGCAGTGCAAGTGAAGCTCTCAAACGTGCAGCTATGGAGAGACTGAAGGTGAGCATCAAAATTAAAGAAATAAAGGTCTCACCCCGTGGCATATTTGTCGACATGAAATCGTACAAACAGGTTGGAGTGAATTTGAAAAAAAAAAAAACAAACACATCCTGATAAGCCAACAAGGCAACCCATTGTTTCTAGTAAAGTATGTGATTAATCACCTGGAGAAGGTTATTACCAACTGGAAAAACAGGCTGAAAATCAGACTGATACTGGTTACTAAAATAGTTCTGCACCCTGCCGACTGAATCATGAGAACACCTTCCCTCTACACTTCTGCCGGAAAGAGTGACTTGAGATAAGGGCAGAGTTTACAAATGAGGAGAAGGCAAATGATTTTTCCCTCAGCCTCTGTGTGACGGCAGCAATCGTTCTGTACGTGGCAGGGAAAGATCCAGCAAGGAGACAGTGATTAGTAACAGTGGTGATCTGTACCAGAGGTGGTGTGTGTATGAAAGGCAAAGGACACGATAGAAAAGAGCTCAGACTATACCATGGTTTTCCCAAAGACCGGAATAATAGTGGTATCGATGGGTTTGGAAGAGAAGAAACAAGATTTCCCTAAGATCAAGAAAATAAGGTGCTGGAGCAGAAATCGGAGGAGTCCAAAGGCTGAACAGCAAAATGGTTGAATGAAATATTCACGTGGAACATGAGTCAATATTCTGAAACTGACCATTCATTCTAAAATACTTTCTACCACACTTCACATAACTATGGTGCTTTCCATTGCTAGTGCTAGAGCTATTTTTGAGTCCCTGGAATATATAAAAATGAGTATAATTTCTCATAATTTTGCAGATCTCATGTTTCATAATTCAGGTTGTGACATGACTGTCCATTCATTTCTAGGCTGCTGGGGTTTTTTTTGTTGTTTTTGTGAATAAGTACTGCCTTTCTGTAACAAGTACCTATATTTTTCCACTCATATTTAACATAATACTACATGATATCGCTGCGCTCTAGGTTACACTATTTTAAATTACCTATAACACGGTAATGCTTGCTATACAAATAATATTAATTTATATAAAAGTGGAATTCAGCCAAAACCTTGATCATTTACTGAGAGTCTTACCATAGAAAAATACTGTATTCTATAGCTTTTTGTGAGCTCTAACAGACAAGGGGAAAATAAACAAAAGCAAGAATATAAGCAAATTAGAAAGGTGAAAAATACATATGCCTTAGCATCAGGTTTCATCTATTTTCATCCAGCTCATTTCGTTTACACAAAAAAAAAAAAATTACAGAACTGTCTATTATATTTTCCTGTGCAAGACAATTGAGGCAGCGGACAATGGAAGAAGAGCTCGCTTGCCCACCACTCCAGCATACAGAAATGCAAACTAGCAACAGATGTTTTTCAATATTTCAGTTGATAGGACAATCACTAGCTAAACATACGTGGAATCACAGGTGTGGAAGCATCAAAATTCATAGACAAACATACAGAAATACTATTACATTAATAATTCATTAAAATATGAGCAAGCAAGTACATACCATACCTGTAAACCCAGTATATAGACCAGCGTCTTGTTTGTGATAGAAAAGTGGCCTAATACTTGTGTCACCTGCACTCTTGGAATGGAGGAATAAAATGGTACAAACAGAGCAAACACAGGACCCAAACTGCAAAAAGAAAGATAGAGATGGTTAATGAGAATGACAGTATCAACACTAGTGTAAAACAATCAAAAGTAATTAATCCTAAGTACATAACAAAATGTAATACCACCTTGCAAGCAAAGGTCTTTTTTGGGAAGCAATGATTAGGTAGCTTGTGGCATTCAGGATAACAGATTTATTAGCAAACAATGAACCACTGGTCTTTGGTAAATATCTTTGCACAGAAGAGACAGGTGACAAATAGTATCTTATTTCCAAATGTTTAGGACTGGAGGCAGCGGAGAAGACAACATATTTAGTCTAATAGCAGATTGTTTTTATAAAATACAGCACACAAGAACAGCAGTAGTGCCCCACATCAGAACAAAACTGCGTTGATCCAAGCAGACAAAGGGCAAGGATTATATATATCCCAAAAGGTCATAGAAACCACTTCACTTATGAAGTTAAGCTTCATATTCACCACGTTTAGGTGTTAGAGGATTGCTGATAGACTGCAGCATCTGAGATGGGATACTGACCATTTGATTTAACTTCCCTTTGCCAGTGACTTCCATGGCCCTACAAATAATTAACTTTGTTCAGGGTCCTCACCTTAATCACAGCACAAGATGTTTATTAAGTTTCTAAACCCTTGCTGGAAGTTTTGTAGAATCTGAAACTCAAGCACCTTTTACAATGACCAGATACCCAGACTGAACTTGTGACCATAACCGATGGATTTCATATGCCCAGATACAAAACCTGTGTTCCTCACGATAAAACATCCAGAAAATTAAACCACATACTAAAAACAACAGGAGAGGCCACAGCAGAACCAATGCCAAAGGCATGGATATGGGAGATTCTGGAAGAAAAACACTTTGTAGGTTGGAGAAGGGGAAGTAAAAAGGTCACTTCAGGTAGACACAACCTGCTCCACTGGTGGAGCTGTGGTGATGGTGACCTCCAGGCAGCAAGCTGCAGGCACGAGGAGGCTGTCAGCAAAGTGCACATCTGCCCCAGCTGAATCCTCGCCCGTGGTTCATGCTGCCTTGTCCCCACAGGTGTGGGATTCTCCACAGGGTAATTTTTCACTGCTTGCTAGCTTATCAAAACTTGCAAGTGTTGCAGTTTCCACAGGTCTTTACATGAAACGGATCTCACTGCCCTGCCCATGGCAGGGGGGTTTGGAACAAGATGATCTTGAAGGTCCCTTCCAACTCAAACCATTCTATGATTCTGCGATTATACTCAGCAGGAATTCTGCAAACAGCACAAACCAAGAACTAAAAAGCTTGAAGTGTTCACTCAAAAATACATCTCCCTTCAGGAGGAGCTACTGATAGGAGTAATACTATGTGAAATGATGGTCTGAATACTAAAACTTACATTTCCTGAATAACTGCCAAGTGCAACACCCACAGCTATGAAAAAACCCCTTCGAATATTAATTTTACTCATTTAATGGGCTGTGGCTTAAGAGCATTTTGTTTGTTATATTTGAAATTCAGCTTGCTGAAAAGCTTCCTCTTTGAGAACTGAAATACAATTTAATTATAGAAACATTTTTAGTATCAAACACACAGTCAGATGCACTTGAATGTATAGAGAATGCTAACTCAGGAACTACTGAAAAATGTTTAGTTTTGCATATAATCCTTCTTACATAAAAAACCCACCTGTATAACACATTCTTAAAATAAATTAAATTATTTAAGTTGTAGGAGTTGATAGGCACAGACACAAGAGTGCCACATAAAAAAATAATTCTTCATCAGAAGTGTTCCATTGTAGACAATATTCACTGAAGTAAATCAGGTTTTGGAAGTGAAGAGACAAGAAAAACACAGAAAAAAGTTCTTTCCCCTGTTAGACAAGTAATTTTTAATTATTTCTTTCTACTCTTACCACATGACCTGAAGGAGTATCAAAATTGTGGCATGCTTTTCAGGTTTTATTCCTCCTGTGATAAATAGTGACTCAGACACAAAGATTTCACATGCAAGAGTGCACTCAATCACAAGATGGGAAAGTACAAAAAGGAATTTCCCATGACTGCAAGTACATTTTAAAAAGAGATTAGAGAATGTTAAAAGGTTCTTTAAATGTTAATATTCACCATTAGTGTCAACAGAAACCATAGAAAACACCACCCCAGCCCAGGGTAGTGACCTGTGTAATTCCAAGTCCAGTGTCTTGAGACTGCTTGGTACCTGACAACCTAGAGGAGCCAGAGGAAACCTAGTGATGGACCTTTTCTCCTAAACCAGTAAGTTTGTTGGCACCTCAATGCATCCAAAGACATCAGTTTTTGGTTTTTTAGACAGAGTTTACATCTAATATAAATAGGTATTACATAAATATCCATTCAGGTATCTTTTTTTTTAAATGTCAAAACTAGTGCCCTTCAAAATATTTTGTGAAATTCACTCCTACAGGTGAATCCACTGTGTGAAAAGTGATTCCCATAAATTTAAAACCTTCGCCCTCATCTTTCATTATATAATTCCATAGTTCTACTTGGAAAATTTCAATTAATCTTTTCTGTTGCCTTCAGAATGTTCTAAGCATTACGCATGCTTTGTTTTAGAGTACCTGTATGGAGATGGTGCTCATCTATAGCAGGTCTTTCAGAGAAGTTACCTATGAAACAATACTAGAATATGACTGACACATTAAGGGGCAGCCAAAAGGTGGCTAAGGAAAATGTGGACCCACCGCCTGGTGGAAAAAGGGTCCTAGTGACAAAGGACATGAAAAAAGCCACAGTATTGCTTGCCTTTTTTGCCTCAGTTTTCACCAGTTAGTTTTGCCCTCAGGCCTCCCAGGGCCCTGAGCCTCCTGCAGGCCTGGAGATCACCTGGTGTAAAGGGAGACAGTTTGGAAGCTCTTGAGCCCAACTGGCCATACCGGAGTCAATGGGACCAGATGGGATGCAGCCCAGGGCACTGAGGAAGGCAGCTGGTGTTACTATCACTGAAACACTGTGGTGACAGGGGCAGATTCCTGATAACTGGAAAAACACAAATGTCACACCCATCTTCAAAGAGGGCAAGAACAGGATTCAGGCAGCTACAAGATTCACCTCTATCCCTGGGAAAGTTATATAGGGAATCTCCTAGAAGCCATTTCCAGTCACACAACGGACAAGGTGACTGCTAATAGCCCCTATAGATTTACCAAGGGTGACTCTGGCACTGCAGGCAAGGAAGGGGAAGGCAGCAAACGTTGTATGCTCTAACTTTATGCCTTTGACTCAATGACAAGAGAGAAGTTGTTCAATCTCCTCTTATGTCCCTGAAGAAAATACGAGGAGATGAGGACCAGCTAGATAAGCAGACTGGAGGGAAGCTGGCTGCACTGCCAGGGCTCAGAGGGTTCTGGCCAACAGTACGAAGTCCAAGCGGCAGCCAGTTACTGGTAGTTTCCCTCAGGGATCCACACTGGGACCAACACTATTTATTGTCTTTATTAACGACCTGGATGACGGGGCAGAGCGCACTCTCAGCAAGCTGGTGAATGACACCAAATTGGAGGGAGCAGTCAATACTTTGGAGAGCCAGGCTGCACTCAGATACTCCTTGACAGGCTGGAGAAATGGTCTGACAGGAACCTTACGGAGTTCAAGAAAAGCAACTGTGGAGTCTTCCACCTGGGTCAGAATAACCCTGTGCAATGGTATAGACTGGCCATAAAACAGATTTGCAGACAAGGAGCTGGAGAACCCTTTGAATGTTTACCAGCAGTTCACCCTTCCAGGAAATGCCAATTGCGTACAGGGCTGTATTATCAAGAGTGTAATCACCAGGCCAAGAGAAGTGATCACTCAGCACTTCTGAGCCTGAACCTGAATCATTGTGTCCAGTTCTGGGCTCTTCGCTTCAAGAAAGGTATTGATATACTGGAGCAAGTCCAGCCGGGGGTAACGATGGATGGTCCAGTACTGCACCAGGTTGCCCAGAGCCAGAATCTTCATCGTCACAGACACAATCTGGACACACAGCTCTAAGTAACCTGTTCTTGCTGGACATGCTTTGAACCAAGGTTGAACTAGATGACTGTCAAAGGTCCTGTCAAACCTAAGCTACTCTTTTATTCTGTGATCAATCAAAGCCCTGTTCCTAAAGTTCATAATCACTAGAGGGATTTCTGCTCCTGTTTAAAAGGACTCATTCTTAACTCTTATTTAATTAAATTAATTAATTGTTTGGTAACGTACAGTCAGATTCAACACCTACAAGTGGAAAAATACTTTTATTGGAGGACTACTACAATTCTCTCTTTTCCTCCTATTTTTGCTTTTCCCCTCATCCCTTTTATTCACCTTTCCTCTACTTTCTCTCCTTCTCCAGAGACCTTTGCCCTGGCCCTTTCTTCATTATACTATGAGAATATCAGGAACATTCCTTCAAGTGCTATGATTAACTTCTACTAGAAACTACAGATGTCTGTGTGCAAAGAAGGGCCACAGACACAAATGCACGCAGACTCTAAACAGAGTTTATGCCCACTTCATGTTTAGGAAGTTAATTTCAGCCACGTTGGTTAGAAAATAAAATTTTCAAATAAACCAGAAAACTCTAAACCCCGAAAGATTAAAATACAGAGTTTGAACACTCCATATCCTAGATGAAGGGAAGGCCGTGGATGTTGTTTATCTGGATTTCAGCAAAGCCTTTGATACAGTGTCCCACAGTATCCTCCTGGAGAAACTGGCTGCCCATGGCTTGGATGGGAATAC
>JAOXNO010000001.1:154616570-154650370 GCA_028565335.1 Limnodromus scolopaceus
CACACTGTTCCTGATACAGGCCAGGATGCTGTTGGCCTTTTTGGCCACCTGCGCACACTGCTGGCTCATGTTCAGCCGACAGTCGACCAACACCCCCAGGTCCTTTTCTGCCTCACTGGAAGTGTGGTGATAAATAACACAATCTCCTTGGCTTACAGTCCGAGCAGAAGAGGACAGGTATTCCCCAAAGCATAGCTGCCTGACTCTTTTGGCTGTGGCCCAGAAAGCTATGCAGATGAGGAACCTCTCAGCAACATTGTCATCTCCTTGCAAAAGACAGTAACAACAACTGCCCGAAGTGGTAAACAAGCTACCACAAATATTATGATTCCTCAAGGTGGTTAATGACTCCTCTTAAACCAGCAAGATCATTAGTACAAAGAGCTTTGTACTAGGCTAGCAGGAGCTAGCTTTGTACCAGGAGCTAGTACAAAGGTTTGTGGTTTGGGTTTTTTTTTTTAAACAGATATTGCATTAAAGAATATTGGATTGTTCTGAAAGTCGGAAGCTTGCAGATAAGCAAGGAATGATCAGACTTCAAGAAAACTATGAGACAGCCTGCAACATAAGAAAAATAGGGTGCAGCTGAAGAAAAGAGTAGCTTTGCCTTACATGACCAGTTTTGGAGGAACTGAAAAGCCATGACGTACTCTGTCTCTTCTGTCTCCACATCTGTGGTACAGAGCAGGGGAAGAACTCAAAACAGACTAAGGTTTGTATCTTAGCAGCATCCCACTATGCTGGCATAATAAAGGCAAGGTCAACGGACACCAAGAATCACTAGAAAAACATTAAATTCATATGAGTGAAATATTTCCTAATACAGTCTTGGCTAAGCCACTGTCTGCAGACTAAGGCTATAGTACAAAATGAACTCAGGCAAGTTCATTTTTGTGAAGAAAAACAGAGGAATTGCTATTTGTGTAGTAAACGCTCAGACATATTTCCTCAATTTTTTTCCCCTCAGAATACTCTCTTGGCTTCCTGCAATGTCTAACTTCAGACTTCCTGAGGCAGATGTCTCATCAATGCACGTGACAATCCTCAATCAATTTTTCTTCCATCAGCCTGTCTGGTCCCCTTCTGAACTCAAAATGTCTGCGCCTGAAGCATCTTGCAGCAAGAAGTCCCGCAGACTAACCACCCATGGGTGTGTGGAGCCGTTTTCATTCGCTTGTGACACCTGCTAGTTTCATGTGAAGTCCTCTCGCTTCTTGTACTAGAAATGAGTGAACACAGTGATTCCCTATTTACCCTGTCCATATTACTCATGATTCTACAGACTTATATCAAATCCCCTTCCTTCAAGTCATCTAGGCTCTTCTCCTATGAACAGTCAGATCAAAGCTGTTCACCACTTCACCTAAATTGTAGAGAGAGGAAGGAAAGAAGGTGAAGTCCAAAGAAAGAATGCAAATCCAACCGTGCTCGAGCTGGACGGCAGAAGAGAACAGACTATCTCTATACATAAGGAGATCAACAGTGTAGTGATTCAGTTTTCCCACTGTAGTGGGAAATCACTGTAGTGATTTCAGTTTTCTAACACAGAGCTAAGTCTCAAAATTGGCATCTTTCCCCATGACTTCCAGATTTGGACAACCTTGCTCAGATGCATTAAAGAACAGGACTTCAATGGGCTGGAAAAATGCTCTCCCAGGAACCTCATGAAGTTCAGCAAAGTGAAATGCAAAGTTCTGCATCTGAGATGGAATAACCCCACACAAGAGTGCAGGCTGGGCACAGCCTGTTTAGAAAGCAGCTTGGCATAAAAATGGATTGGGTTCCTGGGGGACAAAAAGTTCAAGAGGAGTCAATAATGTGATCTCATAGCCAAACACATATGGGACTGTGATGGAAAGAACATCAAGGGAAGTGGTATTTCCCCCCCACTCAGTACTTGTGAGATCACACCTGGAATCCTGTACCCAGTTTTGGGCTTCCCAAGATACTGCAAGAAAGATACTGAGATATCCAGCAGAGGGCCACCAAAAAGGATGAAAGGACTGCAGCACATGTTACAGAAGGAGAGGCTGAAAGAGCTGAGATGGTTCAGCCTGGAGAGGGAAGACTATGAGAAAATGTTATTGCTGCTTTCAACTGCCTAATGGGGAGGGCTACAGAAAAGATGGCAACACACAGTAAGGGTCACAAGTTGCAGCAAGGAACAATTCAACATTAGGAAGCATTTTTCCATCATGAAGTTAGACACAGGGAAAGGTAGCACAGACAGGTTGTGAAATCTTCCTCCTTAGAGATACTGAAAACTTGACTAGGCACAGTCCCGATTAAATTGGCATTACCAGGACTGGACAAGACAATCTCCAGAGGTTCCTTTCAACCTGCATCCTTCTACAACTACCAATTTGGTCAAAACTTTAAGTTATACAAGAAAGCAACATGAAACTCAATAGCCTTGCAGTAAAACCAGCAAATAATATAAATTTAAAATCTTCTAGTGTTGTCCTCTATTTAAATCTTTATCAAAATGCTGTCATTTGCATCCTCCAAAAATAAAGCAAGCTCAAGACATAGCCTAGATTTTTTTCCAAAAAGTTGCATTCATTTTTCCTTGGTGCAAAAATACAAGTTTCTCCTCTTCCTCTTTTCTTTTCCTCAGTTGTGACAGATGTTGTGCAAAGGGCCAAACTAAAAAAGCAAGTTTTGCACCTGTTCTGAAGGCAGCAACATTTGTGGTTATCCTATCCCCTCCAGAAAAGTATACATTGTCTTATACCGTGCATAAGGAGAGTTATGTTCCTCCCTCTAATAAGCTAGGCTTAGCAGTTTCATCCTTCCTGTGGCACGTAACTTTCGAGGGAAGTTGTGGTTAGTTAGCAGAAGGCACCCTCAGGCAGCTTACTTTAAATATAGAGATGCTGAAAACTGATTATTCTCAACATACGAGCCTACAAAGCAGCCAGATAATATATTATCAGCAGCTGCTGATACAAAGGGGCTAAGAACTTGATGAAACCTTAATATCACAAGGTCTAAGTATGGAAAGTTACAGCAATTCTGTCATTGTCCCCAGATGAACAGGAAAAGATGAAGCATCCCTGCCAGCTGCATGTGTGAGGCATTTTTGACAAAAAGACAACGGAAGACTCCTGGACCCCTGACAAGTTATCAGACTATAAAGATAACTCAGAGACAATTCTCTTTTTTTTTGTCCCTTAAAAAATAAATACAGTGTATTCACAATGCCAGCTACTTGAAACAGCTAAACACCCATCAGAATCTCACTCCTTCACTCAGATGACCGCAAACCAAGTATTTTAAATGTGTCGGGGCTACCTACTAGGATAGACACATAATAATGTTATTTATGCTAAAAGAGGGATAGAGGCCAAAGATTTGCATTTATATCCCCAACACTTAGCAACATCTCGTGATCTCTCCTAGTGATTTTATCTTAGACAAAAACCAACAAAAATGATCAGACAGGACATCTAGAAAGAGGCTGACTAGAAGATAACACATTGTATGTCACTATTAACAAGCTGACCTGGAAGAAAGTATCTCAGTTCTGTGGAGAGAAAAAAATAATAATCAAGCCATCTGAAACTACTGATATAATGGATTACATTCTATTAATTTCATTAAAATCCTTCCTCTTTAACTCCTCTTAACTCACAAGCTAGAGCTCTAAAACTAGCATGCTTGGATATCACCACTGGCAAGCAAAACTAGTGAACACAAGCACCAGGGACAACTACAAAACAGCAACTTACAACTCTGGGCACAGCCAGGCCATCTCTTTGCCCCTCTTTGCTTTTCTCCCAGCCTGTTCCAGCCATTTCTACCTGCATCCCATGCCCTTGGCCGTGAGGAGTACCTCCATACCGAAGAATGCAGGGAGAGCTGACCACTGCTAGGCAAACCTGCAGAGGCCAAGCTCGTGGCTGAGAGCAATTAGCTGAGGAACACCATAGATGGAGAGCCTAAGGTCAGGAAATGCCTCCCATTGTCTGAACTGATTTTACTACCTCCACAAAAGGTCTCTTTACGTTTCCTCCACTGCATGTGGTAGCTGTACTTAGAAAAAATTGTTCTCCTTGCTACACCCCTGCCTTCCTAATAGCGTGGTTGCTGGTGCTGTGGAGGCACTTACTGTACAGCTCGGAGTCTCTCTTCAAGCAGTCAAGCACCACACTGCCATCATATATCCCTTTGCAGTGTTTCTCATGCTGCAGCTTGCAAATTCCTGCTGAAATTAAGTGATTAACGATCAGAACTTTAATTTAGAGGTGTCCATAAAAAGATTTTTGGAACAGATATCAATACAGAGTTAGTAACATAACATATTTTAAGCATAGATGAAGTTTTGTTGTCATATGGCCTAGATAAGGTCTTTACAACTGAAAAGAAAAAAAAAAGAAAAAAGTAGTATTTGTCTTTAATGTTTCAATCAGTTCTATTAGGACTGAGCAATCTTTACAGGCTAATTTATATCCTCTGTCAAATTAGCAAGGCATAAAGACTGAGATTGAATTCTGAAATTACTTTTCAGAAATCTGTTTCTAATGCTTTTTCACAAGGTGCCATTTTCTTGTCACAAACGAAAAAAAAACAACAGGAAACAAGTGCGCCTCACTGGCCACAAACACGTTGGTGGAAGAAGTTTTTGCTACTTTCTTTTCACAGTTCTATCCAACTTTGTCAGCACGTCAAAAAAAAAAAAAAAAAAAGGTCTAAGTAAATAAGAACTACGATTTACCCTCCATCTGATCTGATGGTATAACTCAACTGCTCGCAACTCTCTCACACCCAGGACAATGACAGCAGCGGCCAAGCGGGAGGGGAAGAACGTCAAGATGTACCAGCAAGACGCACCAAGAACTGCAGAGCCCCTCAGAAGTATAAAGGAAATTTTACTTCAGTTATGACCTTTGCTTAGAACAGCAATACTTCTTGGATCCGTAAGAAACCAGAAAATCAGCAGTACTTTGGACCAAAATGTTTGCAACTGCAGAATTAACCTTATCAATAATGATTTGTTTATCTACTGTATTAGGTAGAGGTGGATGTCTATTCTGTGAAGAGTTAATGATCCACATAACTACTAATTGAGGTGTATGTCTCTGTATCATGGATACTATGTGATTGCTACTTAGTCAAGACATCTAATCAATAGTACAATAAATCAATGTATGCACAGTCAATACATAATGCACATTTAAACTTAAGTATACATATAGTTCACTGTCACATTCATGTGAATTATTATACACAACAGTTCTGGGACTGCAGGTTTATTATTAAGAATAAGAGAGTACATTGTCCAAGGGAGTCTTAAAAGCTAAGTCCTCGCTCCCAGCTTGATACCGTCAGTGACTGATGAATCTGTACTGTCAGCAAGACCATAAAGGAATACCAGTGATCTCAGTGCTGATGAACCTCACCATGGATGGGATCTACCCTATGTACTGTCCCCGACCATAGGTCCAGCCAATGCTGTAACATCTCAGGGATCCCAGCAACAGAAGAGACACAAGATTTCTTAACTTGCTATTGGCTCTTCTGGGCTATTAATTAACAGTTATCTGCCTTACGAGTGTTTGTGCCTTTCTTACTGGGATCCAGAAAGAACTGCCCTCTCCTTGAGGCAAAACACAGCATTTTATTTATTACTTTTCTAACTGCCAACACAAGTAGGGTAAAAGATAAGTCATAATTCTTTTTCTCCAAAAGAAAAGTGTTCTTTCAAATAAAGAAGATCAAAGTGACTATGTTAAAAAACTTAAATTGTTGAATTTTTGTTATGAGCAGAATGAAAGTGTACAAACTAATGATGGGGCTTCGCAGAGAATAATAAAAAAAATGCCCACAAGTCATGGGGAGCACAGCAGCGAGCTATCCTAAAATCTGTGAGAAAGAATCAAGCAGTGCTTCATTTGAAAAAAAACTGTAATCAAACTGTAAGAAAACAAGGAATTAAAACATGAATCTGAAAAAATTCCCACCTTTTAGGGTGTTTAGGATGGCAACAAACACACAAAAATATAACAACCAATTAATGCTACATGAACTTGGGAAAAATGGCTAAACATTTTTAGTGATTTCTGCACTTTATACATAAAAGCTTAAATACTAGTGTCAACAAACCCACAAATATCTCAGAAGTTCAATAAACTTGTATTTTTTTTTGTTCAAAACAAACTGGTGTAAAAAAATATCCCTTAATTTAAAAACTTAGATTTTACTATTTGAGTACTCTTATCTGTGCTTCCCAAAAGACACTTGTTGGCCTCTGGTAACAACACCAAGCAAATGAAATACCGTGGGCAACATCATAATTTGCTCTCCCCATTTGGCTTCAGTTTTAGCTTTTTAATATTTTCCAACAGGCACGAAGCAAAGACTACCATCAGAGTGGCTAAAATTCTATTGAAACAAATGTTTCCACTCTTAATATCTACCTTCCTCCTAGAGAAACTGGCTGTATGGAAAAACAATACCCGATTGAAATTTTAAATTGTTTTATTTTTAAAAAATGTATTATTGCAGACAAAAATAGTGTCTATTTTTAAAAGTTTTGTTGAAATATAAAAGATAGTAATCCATCTATCTTTCCTCCTCTTTCAATTTAATTTTTAAAAGTTCACAATGTCGGTACAAAGTAACTCTCATCAGCATCACCACCCCCCTACCCCCTCCTCGCCCCTGCCAACTCAACCCAAACTTCATTACCATTTCTGTTTCCTCACACATAATAAGAATAATGGGAATTGCCACATCAAAGCACATTTCTCTCTAATCTGCTACCCCCGTTCTCATAGACAAATACTAAATCAATCAGAGAGATGCAATATCTCATAATAATATGCCTATTGTGCAGTTTCTTCATAACAATTACTGCTTCTTCTAACAGCCCTGGTTAAAAATTACCCAGTACAGAAATCCAATTACAGCTCATTTATCTTTAAAAAGGGTTAAGACAGCTGGCAATATTTAGTCAAGCTGGCAAAGACACATAAAATGTTTACCTCCATAAGCTGCTTACGGAATACTGACTGCAAAGGTTAATCCTGCTGCAGGGCAGACCAGCTCCTCTCCCCTTAAATAAAAACACATTTCCAGTCTGAATAATTACACTTAGTTCACAGATCTCTAATAATGACATGCCTAGTACTTTCCACTTCATAAAAGCAATTAAAAAAGGTAAGTGTGAAAGCGGTGACAGCCTGCAATTACAAATGCCACTTAGTACTCTCTGAATTTGAAAGGGGCGGCTCATCTCAGGGAAGCCTGTTCAAAGGTGTACCACTTTGATTCCAGAAATATTCAACCACTGGTAACACTTTTTGTCAAATTACCTCCCACTGCTTTCGTCGTCTTAAATAATATTACCCAATTGTGTATTCTGTGTGCAGGCATGTGTCCCTGTCTGAGAGGTGTGATGCAATGCAGAGGTAATTATCCTAATTACTGTGAAAATGGAGCACTGCCCCATTTCAAAAACACCCTCAAAATCCTCAGCAAATCCTGACACCAGTTAAGAAACAGCTGATTATCCATTTGTTATTATAGTCTGATATCTCAGATGGCACAGCTTATTATAGGGCAGAGCTTTTGGCTGATAATGACTTTTTGCTTTCTTCTTACAGTTATTAAAATCAGGACTCAGTGTGATAAACTGCAGAGAACCCAAGTTCAGAGGTTACGGTCTTCTGCCCCATCTGCCTCCTTCCTCTGGCAGAGGACTCCACAGCAACAAAGGCACTAACCTCAAGCACCTGAACCTGGGCTGAAGTAATCAACTGTGAATCTTGCGGTATAGAGTAAAGGAAGGAGAAAGGCCACATTTCTGCCTTCCAGCTCCACGTTCCCATCGCTTTCCTCGCTCTGGTGCTGCCATTCAACCCCCCCAGAAGTGAGCAGGTTCAGAAACTTAAGCCAGTGGGAAACGATCCCCGCAAAAAATATCTCTGTTTTATTTTTAAACATTATTTTATCTCCCTATAACCGCGGCCCGTAGGAAGTCAGATGACTTGCGCTGCAAGTGGTAGATAGGAAAGTGCAGGCTGTGGCCGAGCGCTTGCTCCCTTAAGAGGCAGCCCATGCTTCAACTGGCTCAGCCCTGCTGTAAAACTGCACCTTCAGCAGGTGAAGGGAAGCCACATGTTTGTTCTTGCTGCCTCCTTTGCAAGGCTCTGGTAGAGGAGTGGAGAACACAGCTGGGGAACCCATGTCCGTGTTTTGAACTAGCACAGCTCTTCCCATCAGCCCAGAGTAAGGGTGCCTCCAGTGCATTTATTAAGAGTTTTTTTTTTTTTGTCTACCATCATTCTACTTCTTCTGCCCCATGTATTAAGATCCCCATAGCTCTCTCAAGACTCTAAACATGCTAGGTCTCATTTTCCAATCCTGTCTCCTTACTCTTTAATCTCTTTTCTCAATCACTACTATATTAAGCAGAAATTAATTGAATTTACTGCTGAACGTATTTGACCCAAGATTTTTTTTGGCATGGGATAAATAATTCATAGTCTGGAAGTGCATAACTTACATACTTAAGTGCAAAGACTTTTAGCTTTAGTCCAGTAAGGCGGACTCCTGTCTACTTCCCTTGTTGGTTGAAAATACTGTAGAAGGCATGAAGTACATCCTGTCTTTCCCATTTGTCCATCTGACACTTCCATCTACTTCAGAGGTAGATGAGAAGGTGGAGATATGCAAATGGACACACATCCTGATCTTCAGTTATAAGCAAGCCGTCCTTCTTTTCCTTTGAACGAATATTTGTGTGAACATCCACTGGGGTTACTGCAAACACTCACCTCTCTTAACTGCAGCCCAAAGAAGTTACCTGAAGAAGGAACGCAGCACTCAGGGCAAGAGAGATCAGGCTGCACAACAGCTACTGCGAATGCTGTCTCAGACCTGGAGCCAAAGCACCACTTTCACTACGGCACAAATAAAACTCCAGTTTTTGTTTCTGGAGTGAAATCTTCCTTAGTGATCCCACTGTGGACACCGAGGCTCACGCCTGGTGTTTACCCCTAGTTCCCATGCTGTCTCACAGTTCACTATGACAGCCAGTACAGAGACAGCTGTCGCACTGAAGAAGCAAGAAACACTCCTGAACAACCTCTATAAATATATATATAAAAAAAAAAAGTGTGTTTGACATCGAGGAGGTACAGAGATGCCCCAGTTCTAGAAATACGAGGCTTTAGATGGAAGACTAGCAGGCTGATTTTCTGACAAGTGATGTATGAATCTGGCTTGAATTCTGAGGAGAATCTTGAAAAGAGGGGAAGCACAGGAAGTTACACTGCTTCAGCCACATGGGCTTGATTCTTCTTTCACACTTCTGGCAGAGCACACAGCCACCAAAACACCTTCATAAAAAGGTGAAAAGAGCTGGTGACCACAGGCTCAAAAAGCTGTAGTGTGAGAAAATACAGCACCAAATTAACATCCTATTATGGAAAAGGATCATTAAGCAGAGGCAAAACAAACAAAACCATCTCTCTCATCAAGCCCTTGATAAAACCCATGGTGACAAGTGACTGAAAAGCTCATCACAGAAAAGCTCGGAGATTACTGCTGAGTATCTCTTTATGGAACCGATTTTATTTTCTTAAGCACACAAGACACGTAAGTAAAAACGTAAAAAATACTGAACAGAAGTTTCAAAACACAGAAAGGTATTGTATCTCATACCACAGGGAAAAACATTTAAGAACTGCAAGAGAATAAGTGCTTCTTCTTGATTGACTGTTTCTTACCAGGGTTTAGTGGACATGCTTTACCAAACACAAAAGCTAACCCCGGACCAGAAAGCAATGACAAAACACAAAGAAGTACATGTGAGGTGACTACACTGTCAGCTGAGAGAGTCTGAATGAAAGCTGCATCCCAGGTGGAGTGCTGCCATCACAACTAACTCATCTGCATCCTGACCAAGTTCTCTGTATTGTTAGAAAACTGGTCTCAATGTCTGATGGGCTCCAGAACAGAAAAAAAAAAAAACATTTTTAAAAATAGTCCTGAGAAATCATGTCAGATTTCCTGCTTGTGACACACCGGACGTTAGCACTCAAAACACCACTCTAATTTGCCAGTAAGTAAAGTCAAGTCCCACCAAATGACTGACATCCCTAACCAAAGCAAGAGGGTAGTATGACACCCTTCACATCTGCATAATACGCTATAGTACCGTCAGCTATCACTGTTTGGGTAAGTTCCTTGATGGACAAAAGGTTCACCTAGCCCACCTTTTCTGAAGCTGTTGCATGATGCACAGACAGGGAAACTGAAGACACAAGGTCTCTATCCCTCCAAAGATATCAGAGAAGGTTCTTGGTTTAGGTAACAAATCTGTGACTACATACCTGATAATTTTTGAAGACAAAAGGCTAAAATCCAGTGGGTGTGTGTCCTACCACCACTGTACACTCTCTCAAACTATGCAAGGTGAGAAATGAGCAAAGCATCATGCATGGACATACTGCCAAGTGTCTCACTAACACTACCCAAGTCCAGAGGAATCAGAATAATTTTAGTTGGAAGAGACCTTTAAGATCATCAAGTACAACTCTAAACCGAACACTACAAAGTCTACCACTAAACCATGCCCTCCAGCACCACATCTACACATCTTTTAAATACCTCCAGGGTTGGTGACTCAACCACTTCCCAGGGCAGCCTGTTCCAAGGCTTGATAACCCTTTCAGTTAAGACACTTTTCTTACTATCAAATCTAATCCTCCGCTAGTGCAACTTGAGGCCATTTCCTTTTGTCCTATCACCTGTTATTTGGTGATACTCCCAGCCTCTGTAAATTGCCCTCCAAGCCTGGATGCAATCAAACTCATGTTTCTATGAGGGTCAGCTGAACCTTTTACAATCTTTATGAATCTAAAGAGTAGAGAGCTGTCTAGTAGTTGTTAGGGATCCTGACACTTATTCTGGTAACCTGCCATTTGTGAGCCACTCTACTGAACCATGAAGCAACTTCGTACTGAAGCATGAGCAGCTTCGTTTAAGACAGGAACTTCAAGAAGCTCTTGAGACAAATATAACCTTAGAAGTAGAACCTTACACAGGGTTAAAGTGTGCCAGTCCTACCTGAACTTAGGGCTCCCATAACTTCACTGGTTTCATGTTTCTGGTGTAGGAAAGGCAGAGAGATGCACAGGGTAGCATCAGCCTCCCAGAACCATTTGCTGGGACAAGTCTGACTATGTGACAACTGTCTGTGCTGGGGAGGGAGAGGTGGGCACCACAGGTAAGAGCTTCAGTCTTTCTCATCAGCTTCTAACACTCAATCTCCCACTGTGCTATGACTTCCCAACACAGAAACCCTGCTTCTCTCCACCCTCCTGATCCCACACACCATGCACACCACCCCATCCACACCTAAGTAACCCCAGGGGACACATCTCATTACGTGATGGGCTGAAGAGGGTCTTTGCTCCCAGGTCCCTGCTAATTTAAGCACTAAATGATGATCTTTTATCAGTATCTGTTTTTAGCATAAAGCTTGGGCAGAGCGGATCCAAAGGATGGTGACTTAAGACCTAAATTGCAAAGCACACAAGCTATTTTTGCCTCATTTATTATGACCTATTTTCATGGTAGAGACAGTAAGTGGGAACTAACTACTGAAGTGTGACTCATATATCCACTTGTGGATTGTTAAAAAAAATTATAAAAAAACTCCACCAAATCTCTTCTCATAACTTACCACATTATAATTAGTACATTGTAATGGATATCATAACATCTTCAAAGGCTAAGGCCTAGTAAAAAGAGAGGTTTTAATGTTCATCTTATTCACAGTTTGCCTTACTTCACAATACTTGAAAATAAAATGGCTCCCGCAATTTTTATTTTTGTCAAGACACCATTCACACTTTCTGTTGTTTTGTGGCTATAGCTCATTTTTCTTTCTCCCCCCCCCCCCCCGAAGAGAGCTCTGTATGTATTCTAAGGCCCAAGTTGCTGGCAGGAAACTGTTTAGCTTGTTCATGACAAAATAGAAACAAAATAGAAAAGCTGTAGCAGAGAAGTGATTTCTTTGCAAAAAATACTTCCCCATTAAGACCACTATCTAACCCTTTTTCACAATTACAGACCAAGGTGTCTGAAGCAAAGTGATGACTAATCAAAAGGAGAGCATTTGGTAAGCATAAAATAAAAGCAAAGAGGAAATTTTAAAAGAAAGTCATACCAAAAAATCTTGTTATTTATACAGAAAGCCTGGAAAGTCCTTTAACTCTGAAAAAGAGATGTTCTAATTTATTATTTAGTGATGAAACCACATTAGTTATTTTACTAATTATATGCACTGTCTTATGTCTCACACGTATTTGTTTGGTTTTTTTTTTAAAGTCTCAGTCATACAACTATGCCTTCTCAGAAAACCACCAAAGTTACTGAATCGACTTCTGTCCATTACTTTAGTAAATCAAGAGGACTTTTAAGCATCAGTCACTGCAAGACCTCCTTTGTAAGGTTAACTCAGTTACACTCCTCCTGTCTTAAGAGAGCAATCATACAGCCTTTATTTTGCAAAAAGACATGACAAACACACTATCTCCTCATACTAATAACATCTCCAACTGCTTTGAAGAATTATTGATACATTTTTCTTCCACCTCAATCAAATAATTAGCTACCCTAAAAATATGAGGAGAGGGAAGAGAGATACATAGACCATCATTGGAACGGAAGCAGTACATTCCATGGCAGAGGGAGATATTTTATCCCTTATATGAAAGGATTCCAGACCCTTAAAACAAAGATGTTGTAGCAATCCATGCTGACAGCAGAACTTCTACAGATAGGAGACAACTGATTTTTCTAGGAGGTAATGACTACTTTGAGATTCTTTTCCTTCAGATGAAGTAATATGGGGCACCGCTGACAGTAAACCAATTTGCAAACAATAGCTGAAATTATCATTTGCACAGGATTGTTTGGCACAGACATCTACAATTAGATGCAGGATTTCCTTTTAAATTCCAAAGGGACTTCCACATCCCTGTCTTCCTTTACTATGGTTGAACAAACAAGGTGTTGCTACTTCCTGAAAGAGGAAGAGAAGGGGGGGGGAAAAAAAACCCAAGAGCTGCCAGTAAAGACAGAAGAAAAGCTGATTTTTCTTAGAGTGGATCATCCCCACGTAGACCAAAAACAACCTTTAAGGGTCAACTATTAAGCTAAGAAAAAAAAAAAAAGAGGCCTCCTATTCCCACATGGGAAAGAAGCCATTCTTTATTTCCATGAAATAATTTAATCATAAAACTTTTAGAACATGAACACTCACTCCTTCAGAAAAATAAAGTACTGTGGTGAGAAAGTTGTTGCTATTGCATCTTATTTTGACAGAGATGTGTCAGACAAATAAAACACAACAAAATCAGGTGGTGGGTAGCTTTAAAAACACAGAGTTACTTAATTTTTAATTTTATTTTTTTATCCCTCCATTATATAGTAAAGCCAGAGGAAGAACGGTAAATGTTTTTTACCATCCTTCTCCTTCCTCCACTAGATGTCTTCTAACTCTTTATTTTTCCTGGGTAAATTCAGACTATACACAGTAAGGAAGTGTTCGCTTGCAACCCATTCTCAGAATTGTATCTTTTTTTTTTTTTCAAAAAGAAACGCGAGCAGGAGACCTGTATGAACTGTAACTCTTTGACCAACAACAGAATTTGCAGTTCTACACCCACAAGAGCAATCAGAGGTTCCTTGCCACACGGTACTTCCTTCCAAGGGGAAAGTCAGAGTGGTTTTCACTCTTCATAATCAGTTTACCTGCACATGTGACTAAGCAGTGCAGGTGTATAAAGGAATGACCCTACGACACCGGTTTTCTGCTGTTCCAAAGGTTAGGTTGTTGTGCTACCTAAAGGTCTGTAGATGGCAGCATTGATGCAGTAATTAATCCTCACCACAGCAGAGGTCAAAACGTGTTTCACAAAACTCTTTCTTACTGGAGCCTAAGCCCTACTTTCAGATGTCAGAGACCTTAGCACTGGGCAGTGTGAGCACTGGGCCAAGAACTGTCTGGCTGTAAGGAGAAACCAGGTGCACCATCACTACTAACAGATACTACGCCAAGCACCCACCCAATAACCCTGACAGTTTTAGGCCCATCATCTTGGAAATGAACTACACCATCTCGACATCAACAAGCGCTGTGAGCCATGGCCTGCTGGTAGATTACCTCAATATGCTGTCAAACTAGAAAGGAGGAGGAATACGGAGATGTCCCACACCCCTCCACCTCTATCGCCCACCCTTCCTCCGCTGCACCTTATTCAAAACAAGCTGTGCGCTCCCTCCCATTTCTGCAGCTTGGGCAAGTGCTATTGAATTTGGTGTCCCCCGTCACCATACACCACAGAGCTCAGCTGCAAGCAAATAAATGTAATGTCCCAGATGTGCTAGGACAAACAAACAAAAATGCATTGACAGCCAGTATGATTTGAAGGCAAAGGATGAAAGTGTCAGAAAATTCTACTCAAGTCCCTGTTCAGCTTCACTGGCTCACCCTCTCTTAAAGCTACCTTTACCAAAACAGTGCCTATGTAAGGAAGCTTGCTGCTTAAATTACTGAAATTCAAATCTATTTCCTGCCTTACTCTGTGAGGCTTCTTCTTGTAATAAAGTTCAGGAGTTTCAGTCCCTTCCCTTTTAAGTGCATACGTGTGTGTGTAAAATACATATATTTGTAGTTCAGAATCATAGAATATAATAGTTTGGGTCAGAAGGGACCTTTAAAGGTCATCTAGTTCCAACCTTCCCTGCAATGAGTTGGGACATCTTCAACTGGGATCACGTTGCTCAGAGCCCCATCCAACCTGACCTTGAATGTTTCCAGGGATGGGGTATCCACCCCCTCTCTGGGCAGCTTGTTCCAGTGTCCCACCACCCTCATTGTGAAAAATTTCTTCCTTATATCTAGTATGAATCTTCCCTCTTTTAGTTTAAAGCCATTACCCCTTGTCATATTGCAACAGGCCCTGCTAAAAAGTTTGTCCCCATCTTTCCTGTAGGCCTCCTTTAAGTACTTTACTAGTTTGTCAGAAAGTATAGAGTCCTCTGCCAGGACCCAGCGTTGCACCTTGTTGAGATATGATGAGAAAAGGCCTTAAGGGCCTTTGTTTCTTGCCTTTCTGAGTCTAAAGGAGAATTCAAAGGGCAGAAAAGAATGGCATTCTGATAATCAGCCTTCATGGAGCAGTTGGGTAGTACGCCTCCCTCGGTATTTTTCACACAGCGGAGACAGCACGCAGGGATATGACAGAATGCCATGCCTGTATGCCAGGTGCAAAGAGAGTGACTTCTCTGAAATCATCTGCTTGCAGCCAGCTCTGCTGCCTTCCTTTGCCAGCTCACAGCGTCAGCAGGACTTGTGCTCAGTTCAGGTGCACTGAGCATATTCACATTCAACTTCTCCTCCATTTCCCTCCAAGGACAGTGCTCAGCCTACACCTCGAGCAATCCCGCCCTGCAGAGATCCAAACTAACCATATCCACTGCTGTGTGGCAGGAATTGAGGTGCTTTGTCCCGCTCTGGACTGTGCCAGCCCCTTTCCCACCTGGTATGCTCCCTCTCATGTCAGCTCAAGTTCCACCACAGCACACCAAGCTTCACAACCTCAACACATCGTGGTGTTAGTGAACCTGCACAGCTCCCTCTCACTTCAGGACTTCTTGATTAAACACTTCACACACATGTTAAAGCGTATGCAGCATTTTGTAATTATTTAATTTCTGATTACATATACTCAGGCTAGTCACTGAGCAGAGAGGTTGTCCAAGCTCCTGAACTCTGGAGGAGTCAAAACAATATTCCCTACTTCTGCACTAGACTTCATCAAAAGATTCTGAGTATAAGCAGCTCCCGATAAAGACATTTCTCTTCAAACATTAACTCGATCCCTGGGAGCCATATCAACTTTCAGAACAGTACTCCTACGCACCTGAGACTTTTAAGAGCAGTAAATAGTAAAAATTTTATGCAACACTTACTTAGTAAGGAAAGAGTATTTGAAAAAGCTCTTCTAAAACACTTCCGAACTGGAGCAACCTACTGCATAGCTCCTGACAATGCATACAGATTTAAAAAAGAAGAGAAAAAAAGATGACTATTCATTAAGGTTTTAAACAACTATGAAATATTTGTCATGAGAAATCTGTACATTTTGGAGAAAAAAAAGCCTGCTTCCCAACACAACAGAACACACAGGTGGAAAGCAGAACGCAGACATAACATTTTAAGAAATCTGCCAAAGGCAATGTGGGTTCATCAGCCAGCATGGAGCTGCACTGGCATTTGCCATGAGCCAATATTAGACTATATACATTTTAAGACTGCTGCTGCATAACAAACCACTGTCTCTAGTCCATTACCCTACTCTCAGACATCTTTGAGATGCAACTTTCATTTCAAGTAATTTTTGAAGTATTGCTTCTTTCAAAGGCTGACACTGCTGAACAGATGAACTAGAGGCCAGATGCACTATATATTTTTAGGGTATTTAGTGACACAGAGTGCGTTCTGGCTGTACAAGAGGAGGAGGGGGGGAAAAAAAGCAAAAAGCCCAGGAGAAACATGTAATGTCAATTTCATTACTGATTTTTTTTTTTTTTTAAAGGAAAAAAGAAATCAGGAACTCCTTCCTCAAACCATGCTGAATTCTAGCAAAACACAGAAAAAAGATGTGACAGTAAATAGGAAATGCCAGGTACAGCTAACTATGATGCAGTCCTCTCAAGCTGCTCTGCTTCCCATTCCTTCAGCTCTGCTGCACACAGCATTTATATTCCTGCACATGTTGAGGCGTGGGAGAGGAGGGATAGCTATGCCATGACGCAGCCTCTGAGTAACACGCATATGGCATAACTGGAAACAATTGCAAGAAGTTTATGTATTCAGTGCCATGACAACTTTTAACCAGTAGGCTATTAAACTTTTGCTACGGTACAACACAACATGGGAATAAAAAAACGAAGGACAATTTGATCAAGGTTGAGAACAGTAACCCAAAACTACATGGGAACTCGGCCACAACAGCAAACCAGTAAGTTAACGAACTGATGCATGGGAAAGTCGCTTCCTGCACCAGTGGTGCACTGGACTGTGCAAGAAGCTTCAGTTCTTGCTTTTCAATAGGTCCAAATATGGGAAAGTTCGGAAGCAGGAGAACACAAGCTCAAACCTGCTCCTTACCAAACCGAAGCGGAGGGCAACCCTTCTGCCCCCTGCATGCAAAACTTCTCTGTCCGAGCTGGACAAAGCTTGCATTACACAGTAAGTGGACAGGCAAAACATACTTTTGCGTACCACGCCTAAGCCACTGAAAGAGAAAGACCCAGCAGTACATTACTCCTGCAAAAGCAACGGCATGAAGACAATCCCTTCAGTGCTGCACTTTCACACTGTTGCAAGTGACCAAGCTCATTCTTGCCAAGGCTTATCGCCAGTTATTGAAGGCACCGTAACAGATCCCACGTGCACTCTGCCTTATCCTCCAACATGAATTACATTGGCTTAGCTTTTAACTACTCAAAAACAGCTTTAACACAACATAACGCAATAACTAAAATGATCTTCTTTACTCCCCAAACCTCAGAATAGCCAAAAAAAGACCCTGGAGGGAACTGAGCATTTATTTCAGTAAAAGCTGGAGCGGTGGAAGTACTCACCCATCTGAGGCAAACCAAGGCAAGACACTCATCTCTAGCTGATAAAACAGTACCGAAGGAGAAGAAAACAAAAATAGAATCAGGTGCTTCCTACAGCAGAAACCGAAGCGCCAGGGGACCGCAGCACAGCGGAGCGGCCCGCTGCCTCTCACAAACCACAGTCAGCACAACTTTTCACTGGCGTGTTCACCTCCAAATGTTTGTCACCCTGCAGCCGCAGCCAGCCTGAGAACCTAAGACAAGAACGAGCACGTTTGATGGTCCTGCAAACACTTCTTTTCAGCACATGGCTCCAGGCTCACAGAGAAGGCCTTCCAGCTTGTCAGCAGCAGACCTGTTTGGCCGCCTCTTCACCAGGTGGACTGTGAAAAAGCCTGAGTGAAAGCAGAACATAGACTGACATGTATTATGGTATGGCAAACCAGCTGGAAGGCTTCTGTGCCCACAAACTCAACCGGGCTGCTGTTATCCACCTGTGTAAACTGCTAAGTTAGACTTGATTCCAGCTGCCCTCAGAAGGCATGACCTCCCCTGCAGAGTTGGAGGTGTCACCCACCCTCTTCAGACAAAATGAGACACAGCTGTAAGACCTCACGCCCCCCCAGCCTCCCCCAAGCAGACAGCAAGCCACGAGGCAGCTCACCGCATACAGCTTCTCTGACCCCAGCCTCAACATCCACCTGGTTTCCATCCAAATCCAGAATTACTGTTGTACTCCCTCTTCAGCTAAGGGGAGCACTCTCTATCCACTCGCTTGTTTTGTTACACTGATAGTGCAATTCCAAGTGGGAAGGGACCTAGGGACCTCCACACATTATTTTTCTCAAAATAAAGTACTCTTGCCTAGGAAAGTTCAAAAGGCTACTTATTCTCCTCCAGGAGTCACACACTCTTTTTTAAACCTTTTAAAAGTATATGTCACCAAATTTCAATGAGCTTTCACTAAAATTAAAAACAGTATGAGTGACTCATCCTGACAGAGCATGCTCCAGAGTTGTCTTGCTAACAAGAGCCTTCAACACTAGCTAGTCCTTTTAAGATACTCCTTAATCCTAAAATATTAAGCACTTTTTAACAGATTTATATTTCTATGGGATGATCTGGGTAGGATTTGCAGCTCAATGCATTTAAGAGGCCTTTGGAATGATCACAAAAATTAAGTTTGGTATTAGTTCCCCTAAACAGGAAAGACCAAATATTTAAATATATTATTTATCTACACATTGAAAACCACACCCAGGTCCCTCCCTGCAATTACTTCACCCATCACACTGACCTACACAAGTACCCACACACTTCCACAAACCCATTCAGCTGAGATAAATTACATGACTCCAGCACAGAAGGTATTTTTCACAGAAGTTATCTTTAGCACTAAGCGAGGATCACCTACCTACAGAACTTTTTACAGTCAGTGACGAAAGATGTCCCCAGAAACAAACCTGATTCTGTCTGCATCTGAACTGCAGGACTCTGTTGCTTCTGGCACCACGTGCACATCCCAACAAATTCTTGACTGCATGCCAGGAGGAGACCAAAATATTACTGTTCCCTTCCTCAAAAGCCATCTACCTGCTTCATTTTGGGGGAAAAAAACGGAGGCCACAAGAACTAACAAACCCTCCATAGTGTGCTTCAATATCCCAAAGACTGACAGTCAGAGACCTGGAGCTAGCGAGCACTCTACAAAGAATTTGGAATGATATCCTTCTCTGAATGGCTCTTTCAAAGGATGGATCTTTTTCCCGAGTTGACAAAGAGAAAATGCAGGAAATTAGTCTTCTTTACCTAGTAGCCTTTGCGAATACTCTCATCCTACCAAAGGTGTCTGTTGCAGTGACACAGTTCAGAGATTTGACTCCGTTTTAAGAAAGGCTAAATCCTCTCTTCATGCTATTATTTTAGACGTCAAATAAAATATAGAAACATTGTTGTGTTTGTAAAATATGGTAAGTACATGCACAGATGAAGTCACGTATTCAAGTGAATCAAACTTCTCATTTCAAATGTAGCGAGTTTCTGTCACTTTCAGACTGACTACTACCCAAGGCAAATATAAACAAAATGGGGATTTCCACAAAAAAAACAGACTACACTTTACAGAAAATGCATTTACACTGTGCTTATTAGGAACTTCTGCATAACCAAGATGGATGTTCTTCCAGATACCTTTGCATGTGAACGTCAACCCAAAATATGCTTTCTTATACCACAAACATTTAAAAATATATTTTAAAAAACTACATAGTACAACAGCCCAGTTTGACCACACTGGAAATATCTCAAAAGCTTGTCTGTTCAAAGGTACTAGAATTATCAGTTCACAGACACCACACGCAAGTGAAATTTTAGCAAGATACTTTTTAAGTATGACCAATAAAAGTTCAGAACCAGCTGGATTGCGTCACTGTTTCCTGCCTGCGAAGAGGAGCTATTTTAGCTAAGTGAAGCTGAGCGGAGAAGAGGAAGTCTAGATCTTCTACAGCATTGGGGCTATGAAAGGAGCATCTCTGAAGAAACTTTACAGTGCACCAAAGGTGAGTAACAGTCCATTATACTATTCCAACAAAGTTAACTTGGATGTTTATGTATGTTGCTAAGATAGACTTCTTTCTTCGGAAGCTGAACATGGGCATTTATTCTATAGAATCACAGAATCATCCCGGTGGGAAGGGACCTTTAAGATCATTGAGTCCAACTGTTATGAAAAGAAATTTGATTCTTTAATGTACTTTCAAAGTGAATCAGCAACATTCTATAAATAACATATAAAGCAAAATGACTGCATTTGTAAAAGCGTGGTACCATAAATACTGTTGTTTAGAATTTTAACAATAAATTTTAAAATATGCAATAACAAAAAGCATTGGTAAGTATGTTATCACTAAAGGAAAAACCAAAACTAGGAGAAGATCTTGTTGCTTGATCTCTCTCTGCTGCACTGAAAGCCATGTCTTCCTCAGGGAAATGTGAGCAAACGTAAGGGACAGCCAAAAGAAAAAAAAAAAAGATGGGGAGGGACTGGGAAGAAAGATACACACACAATCCTTTAAATAGAGTCACTGTTGCCTAACTCATAGTAAGAATCTGGAGGAAAAGATTTAATTCTAGTTTTGTTCTGGAAGTCTTTGTTCTTGTACACAGTACCTAGATGGGTTTCACATTCACATTAGGCATTCAGAACCTCAGCTATCATTAAAAAATTAAAACAGATTGATAAAACATATGGACCAACATCACAGTAATCATTTACAATTAACACAGACAGACATCCAGAAACCAGTGACTCCAGGGGCTCTTCAGCAGGCACTTTAATCAATACCAGTAAGTAAGTGTTCCCATTATGAAAAACGGCAACTAGGGCAAAACCATCCACCCAGAGGCACCCAGAGGTCTACTTAGGCTGACCTGGAAGATATCAACATGAACTCCATGCGGATGACTACTGACGAAAAAGCAGAACATCTGCATTTGCGTATAAATGCGGATAGGTAACTACACACTTTTTTAAAAATCTCATTATTTCTTATCTACATAAATGTTAAATTTTAGATTCTTACATATTAGATTTAGGAGAAATACCTAATTATAACACTGACATGCATTTAAACTAACAACATTTGGAAACAGCGTCTTCAACAACTAAGCAACCCCCCTCCCTCCCTGCCTTTTTGTAACAGTAGGTCCATTCTTTGATTTATCTCAAAACTGGCACAAATTTGAAATAACCAGCAAACATGGCATGGAACTACAGGTTTTTCTGATAGAAGCTTACGCCAGATTCAGCTTCCCCTCTTCCCATCAACATCAGCCTACCGGTTATTTCAGAAACAGGACCTGACCAGCAATGATTACAGTCACTGCAAGTCAAAAGGAGAGAAGAGCAAAACCAAAACCAAAAATCATGCTGTTTATTAGCATACATCTACAAAAAGTGAATTCTTCCACCTATCCTATACATTACCACTCAGTTCACCTGCTAAATCAGTCAGGATCTTGAGATAGGTAGTCATGCACTGCATCATACACAACCACTAGCAAGAGAGAAAAAAAATAGAAAAAAGAGAAAAAAGCACTTAAAATGTGTGTGTGTGTGTGTGTGTTGAGCAATATTTGGACAGTTTTATGCAACAGTAATGGGAGCAGGACAGTACACCAGATAACATTTCAACTGTGCTACAAGATAGTGCTACAAAAATTTTCTTTGAAGCATATGCCATCTACCTTTCAATAAGGTCTGCTATCATGCTTTAATTTTTTTATTTTTAGTATTCTTCACACAATGAGCATTCATACAGATGCCCTCCAAACCTCTTCTTCCGTCAGTACTACATTCACAGTTTTTCCCATACAAAACATAAATTCTATTATATGTTCTAATGACCTTAACCGACTAGAAAACGCACCTTTTTGTTTTGTATAGCTAATTAAAAAAAAAATCTTTGAGAGAAAAGTTTAGGGCTAGATACTTGTAAGCATTTTTTTTATTTGTATTGTAAACTGGAGAATTGTAAGAAAATCAGAAGTCCAAACTTCATATTTCAAGGCAGAAACTAACCTGAAAAAAAGATTTTAAAGATTTAAGATTTAACCCTTAAAAAAGGTCATACTTAAGTTAGTTACTCCATAGGTACTCTTCTCAAAAGCAGCTGATCCTTGCAAGTGTCAAACCAGAATGTTCAATTAAAAAAAACAGTGTTTCAATGCACTATGTACTCCTAAACCACTGAAAAAAGTATCTGGTAGAATCACAGAATCATATGGGGTTGGAAGGGACCTCTGGAGATCGTCTAGTCCAACCCTGCCCCGGTAATGTTAATGGTAACATTACAGTGAAAGCATAAACCAGGTGAGCAGTAACAATAAGTTTTTATATAATGCATTCTCCACTTTTGGAGATAAAACACACAGGAACTATGCAGTCTTCTGCCCTTGAGTTTCGGTGCCTAACTGATGCTGTAGAAGTTAATTGGCTGTCTGTCACTACTGGCAAGATCAGATAAACAACTAATTCTTTCCTCCTCCTCAAAGCTGCCACAGGGCTAGATAAAAGAGCAACCCTCCCATGCAAACTCATGAAACTGTGACCACAGCAAGAGCCGGGAAAGTGTGGGTGTGTGCAGGTGAACCAAAGCACCCATGCAAACACCAGGTAAGGTCTGCCATCCTCAAACAGCTCCAGAGTAAACCAGAGGTTAACCTCGTTCAGCTGTCATCACCGGAGTCTGCATAGTGACGTTTCAGATGTCCAAGCCCTATGGCCGTGAAGCTGAGAGAAGCAACACAACTGTGCTCCGGGGCAGCTGGGTACCAGATAGCAACTTTTCCCCCCAAAAATACTGTTCACACAGGCCCTGGTTGAAGACTGTGCTGCTTCCCATCTTTTTACTGTTTTAACTAGAAAGTTTATCAACCTATCAATGTGTTCATCTCATTCATATGTCAGGTGGCTGGTTCTGACACCCTGGGATTAATTAGAAGCTACATAGCTATTAAGGTAGCTTTTAAATGTCTTTTATGAGCAAGAACATGCACCTATTCTTTTGGGAGCTAAGTAGTTCTTTACACAGATAAAATGCAAAGTCAATACTTCGCTTTGCATATCCAAATGTCACTACATGCCACGCTCACTTATTTCTTTTTATAACTAGTTTTAGTCATTAATTTTTCAACAGGGACAACCTGAAGAAATCTTTTCTTTAGAAAATAGCTCTCTTACCTCAGTTAACAACAGTTTGAATCTAACTATCAGCTACTAAAGCACACTAAAAGTAGCTGGTCAGTCTTGACTTCTTGATTCCTTATTTAAGAAATCTCTTAAGTAATTAAAAATATTTAATTAAAGCTCGCTTATAAATACTATTTCTCACAAGTCTGACAATACATACATGTACTCCCTTCAAAGCACAATAAAGTATTTGTAGTCAGAAAAAGCAACAGAGCTAGCACATTTTCACAGCTAAACAATACAATCTCATCACAAAACCACATCCTACAACATCTTGTTTGTTGCTAAAGAGAGTTTTTATTTGACTGAGAATAACTTTTCATATTTTATCTATTTTTCAGGGTATTTATGGAGTGCAACAACTGTTCCTAAATTCAATTAGAATATGATGCCTGGAAATCAGCACCCTGAAGAATACAGGATTGCATCACTTGTCTTCTACAGTTTTGTATTCGCAGTGGGATTGTTGGTGAATGCCACCGCGCTATGGGTTTTCAGCTGCACTACCAAGAAGAGGACAACGATAACTGTATATATGATGAACGTGGCGTTACTTGACATAATTTTTATATTTTCCTTGCCTTTTCGGATAATCTACCACGGGAAAGAAACATGGCCTTTTGGAGATACATTCTGTCGGATAATCAGTGCTTTCACTATATTTTACCCAGCCATCGCTCTGTGGTTGCTCACTTTTATAAGCGTAGACAGATTTATGGCTATTGTCCAGCCCAAACATGTCAAAGAACTAAAAAATACAAAAAAAGCTGTGTTTGCTTGTACTGGAATCTGGATAATGACCCTCGCAACAACATCCCCATTGCTGTTTTTACGATCTGATCCAGACAAAAGCTCGAATTTCACCACCTGCCTGAAAATGCTTGATATCATCCATTTAAAGGAAGTAAATACACTGAACTTTTCTCGCTTGATATTTTTCTTTTTGATTCCCTTGTTTATCATGATGGGGTGTTACCTAGTTATAATTTACAATTTTGTCCGCGGCAAGACTTCCAAACTGAAGCCTAAGGCTAAGGAGAGATCCATAAGAATTATAGTTACTCTGATTGCTCAAGTACTCCTCTGCTTTGTACCCTTCCACATTTGCTTCGCCTTCCTGATGCTGCAAGATGAAGGTACAGCTTACAATCCCTGGGCAGCCTTTACCACCTTTCTCATGAATCTCAGCACGTGCTTGGATGTTATACTCTACTACATTGTTTCTAAACAATTTCAGGCAAGAGTCATCAGCGTAATCCTTTATCGCAATTACCTTCGAAGTGTGCGCAGGAAAAGTTTTCGAACTGGGAGTGTAAGGTCACTCACTAATATCAACAGTGAAATGATATAAAAAGAGGGGGGAGAAAACCCAGGGGTTTATTCTTCTTCCGAATTCTAGCATTTTTACTACACTGAAAAATGTTCTATAGCAAGAAGAAACAGATACGTTTGTTGCACTGTAAGTATGAGAGAAGCAGAATAATAATTGCACCTCTTTATATGTGCTCAACAGCTTTTGTAAATCTGACATGAACCAAAACCTACTATCAGTGTTACATTTTTCCAATGCCTTTGTCATCTCAAAAGACTTTGAATATTGCCAGACATGAAATAGTGACTATTAATATAATAAAGCAGACAAGACTGACAAATTCTGATGCAACGTACATATTCATTTTTTTATATTTGCACAACCAAATGCACCTGAAACTACTGTATATCCCACACTTCTAAAATTAGCTTCTTTCTCTCAAGATCAACGTTAGCATGACTTAAAGAGAAAGCATATATAACATTTATCTTTCATTCAACTAAAAACTTCTTTGATGTAGATTTCTTTGTACTTGACAACACTCTGCAGTCATAGATAAAAATACCATCAAAAGGTATAATAGTCAAACCGTTCATTAGTTCCCTGTGGGTGTGATGTGCACATTTACTACACCTTACTCTTGTACAAAGTGTTTTTTTTTTTTTAAAACAAATGAAAATACTGAATTTGTCCAGACACACTAGCAGCCTCTGTCCCAGCTACAAACTTCAAGGTATCAAACATGATGAATAACTGCAGTACTACTCAAGCTTTCCTCTCCTTTTGAATACTCACTCACTACAGAAAGGTATGTCTTCATAACGCCAAACATATGCTTGTTCTTCTTTATTAGATCAGCCTTTAAGAGACACACTAAAAACATAGAAGTAAAAAAAGCCTAGCAGGGTGTTCAATATTAAAAATTTTGCTTCTAGAGCTTTTATTATAACCTCAGGGTGTGCAACACATGGAAACTCAAGCCTGTATGAGGCTGATGTCGCTTGTCAGAAGCTTAACCACAAAGGCACTGCAAGCTCTATAATTTACTGTAACATGTACAACCCTTAATAAGTGCAGAAATCTCAAATACAGATTATGCAAAACTGAATCACTCAATAAACCACCTTAAAGCTTCAAGAACTTCAAATGTAAGCACTAAATGGAATAACATGCTCTAGCACTCAGCTTTTGAAGCACAAGCATACAAAATACCAGTATGGAATGTGTATAACTGCGTATACGTTTAAAAGTGAACATAAAGATATAAACTAGTTGTGCTGTCTTTGTGATTTAAGAAAGAAATCAGCACCAACCTGATTTCAGTTTTCAGATTTACCAACTTGAACAAAAACAAATACAGCAATAATTTGTGCACTGCAAGTCGTGTTTCAATCATGCTGATAGTGGAAATCAGATTAACAGAATGGAGAGTAATCATTATATGGATAAATAATAAATTAATTAGCCACTGATCACAACTAGGAAACGAGCGTTTGCAAATATATTAGTTGTGCCAAGAACCTTTACACTGTAGTTCAAAATTGTATTTGAATTTAATTTGAAGGGTTACACAAAGAAGGTTGCGGGCTTTTTAAATTAAAATTTGCACAAAATAATCCCTTGAAACCAATCTATAAGGATCTACTTACAAACCAGAAGGCAAGCTGTTGATGGTGATGCCAAATATATACTGAGTGATTTCTACAAGGAGAAGATCAAATAAAGCTGAGAGCATCCAAGCACCCAATAAAAAGGACTGGAAAGAAAAAGTTTAGTTTTAATTAATTCAACAGTTTAAAAACAAGGTTTTAACATATCTTTAAATAAAAGAAAAAACAAGAAAATCACTCTATAGTTCAATTAAGACAAATAAAATCTTTAGCACAACATAATTCTAGATCCACGTGTCCAGATACTGAAGAATGAAGAGTTAGATTTGTTACCAAAATTAAATTCTATGGGTCTGATAACTTTCAACTGATACAGCTGCACCTTTAATCAGAATAATCCACTGACTGCAAGATATTATCAACAGAAATGTAGATTTACGGAAACCAAATTCTCTTTAAAGTCCTTTTAACGTAAATTTCTGTACAAAATGTTAGTAATAAAACTGCAATATTAATCCAAGACTACAAGACTCAAAACAGTGTAGAAAACAGTTTCTGTTTAAAAAAATGTAACTGGAACTTACTGAAAATTTTCTGCTGCCATATCTTCTTTCAAATATTCTAAAGTTGTAAATGAGCAGACTGCTGCAGAATGTGTCTTTCAAGTCAAGACATATTGTTCTCCCACATACAAGTCTCCAAATCTAGAAGGTTAAAGATTGTCATGTTAAGTCTCTCTTCCTTCAAGAGAATTCTTTACAGAATTTGTACTCAGAGTGAATACCAAATTCAGACAACAGGAATGCAGTACATTTAAGGAGGGAAATAAAGAGAGTAGAATGCTATGGAGAGTTCAAGGAGCCTGTTTAAAAATAAAATATTTTCAAGGAAGAGGTCTACCTGTTAAAATAAATCTACAATTGAAATGAAATAGTACCAGTACTGATCCTGGGGGGGCTCTTCCCTAATTAATACCTGCCAATTGGACTTTGCAGTAATGACCATAACTCCATAGAGAATCCAGTCAATTTTCCACCCACCTTCTTGTCCAGTTATTCAGCACATACCTCACCAATCTGACTTCAAGGATACAATGGGAGAGTGGGTTAAAGGCCCTGCTAAATTTAAGTATGCAAAATCCACTGACTCCCCCCCGCTGTCTGCATGTCTGCAGCACCACTTGCCTCACGGAAGAAAGCAACCAGTTGGTCAGGCATGTTTTCGTAGAATCATAGAATGGGCAAGGTAGAAAGGGACCTCTGGAAATCATCTAGTCCAACATCCTCACTGACAACGAAGTCAGCTAGAACAGGATGTTAACTGACCGTGTCCAGTCTGTTTTTTAATACCTCCAAGGATGGAGACTACACAATTTCTCTGGGGAAACTGTTCCTCTGTTCCATCAGTCTTACAGTAAAAAAAAGCTTTTTCTCTAAATGGAATTTCTTGTATTTCAATTTGTGCCCATTGCATCTTGTCCTTTCACTGGGCCTGGCTGCCTCTTCTTTGCTCCCTCCCATCAGGTATTTACACACACTGGTAAGATCGACCCTAAGCCTTCTCTTCTCCAGGCTAAACGATCTCAGCTCTCTCAGCCTCTCCTCATATGTCAAACGCTCCAGCCCCTTACCATACTGGTGGCCCTATGTTGGATTCTGCAGTATGTTGAGGTCTATTGCGTACTCAGGAGTCCAGCAAAAGTGACAGGACTCCAGATGTAGTCTCACTGAAGCTGAATAGAGGGGAAGGATCACCCCACCAGGCATCCTTGTGAGGTTCCTCCTAATGCAGCCCAAGATGCTGTTGGCCTTTTCAGCCACAATGCTGCATTGCTGGCTCATGCTCAGCTTAGTCTCCGCTAGGACCTCCAGGGCCTTTTCTGTAAAGCTGATTTCCAGCTGGTTAGCCCCCAGCCTGTACAGGTGCATGGGGTTACTCCTCTCCAGGGGCAGGACTTTGCATTTGCCTTTGCTGAACTTCATAAGATTCCTGTTGACCTTTTTCCCCTCCTCTGAATGGAAGCAGAACTAACTGGTGTATCAACTACTTTTATGCCATCCACAGGCTTTTTGAGAGCACACTCTGTCCTGCTGTCCAGGTTATGAATGAAGACACTAAACAGTATTGGCCCCTATATTCATCCCTGGTGTACCACTAATGACTGGCCTCCAGCTGGACTTTATAGCACTGATCACAACCCTGTAAGCCCGTCAATTCAGCCAGGTTTCAATCTGCTTCACTGCCCACTTATCTCATCTGTATTTCATCAGTTTGTCTGAGGATGTTACAGGAGACAAGTGTAAAAAGCTATACTAAGATCAAAGTAAACAACATCAACTTTTCTTCCCTCACCCATCAAGACAGTGATCTACCTCATCACAGAAGCCTATCAGGTTAGTCAAGATTTCCACTTCATAAATCTGTGCTGATTACACCTCACCACTTAGTTCTTCATGTGTCTGAAAATGATTTCTAGGAGGATTTGTTTCATCACCTTCCCAGAGATGCAGATGATGCTGACTGACCTGTAGTTCCTCAGTCTCCTTTATTGCCTTTCCTGAAGATAGGAATGACATCTGATTCCTTCCACTCCTCAGGAACCTTCCTTGATTGCAATAAGCTTTCAGAGATAATCTATAGTGGCCTCACACCAACACAAGCCAACTCCTTCAAAATTTGTGGGTGTATATCATCAGCTTTCACGGCCATATGTTATGTCCAGTTAGTTTAAATGTTCCCTAGCCTGATTCTCCTTCAGTGAGTTTAAGCCTTTGCTGCTCTAGACCTTTACACTGATCTCAGGGGTCTGGGACTGCTGAAAACAAGTCTTACTAGTTAAGAACTGAGGCAGTATCAGCACTGGATACCTCAGCCTTTTCCTAATCCACCCCTGCATGCTCAGACATAGTCTCCATATTCCTCCCAGGTCACTCGATCTGCTTACACCTCTTGTGTGCTTCATTTTTATGTTTGAGTTTAGTCAGGAGCTCCTCGTTCATTCATGCTTGCCTCTTGACACCTCTGCTTGACTTCCTGCATACTGGATGAACCATTCTTTAGTTTGGAGGACATGATCCTCGAAAATCAACCAGATCTGCTGGTACACTCTTTTTTCCCTCAACGGTATCCCACAGGAGTCTTCCAAGCAGATCCTTGAACAGACCAAACTCCACTCTCCTAAAGTCCAGGGTTGAAATCCTGCAATTCACCTTGTACCTTCCTCTCAGGACCCCGAACTTCATCTCATGGTCACTGCAACCAAGGCTGCCCCTGATGCTCACATGCCCAGCCAGTTCTTCCTTGTTTGTAAGCACAAGGTCCAGACACAACATCTCCCATCATCAGTTCCTTGATCATCTGTGTTAGGAAGTTGCTATCAACACACTCCAGAAACCTCCTAGACTTCTTCTGCCCTTGTGGTGGAAAGGTAACAGCTTTCCACCACATCATCAGGATGGTTAAAGCCCTCCATAAGAGCCAGAGCTTGAAATCATGAGGTTTCCTCCAGGTGTCCGAGGAACACCTCATTTACTTCTTTCATTTCCAGGTGGCCTGAAGCAAACACCACCACCAAAGCTGGCTGTGTTGTTCTGCCCCCTAATCCTGACCTATAAACTCTCAACTTCCCCATCTCCCAAGACAAAGCTCTGTGCAGTCCTGCTGCCCTTTCACATAAAGAGCAATTTCGAGCCTTGACTGTCTTTCCTAAAGAACTTGTATCTGCCTGTTGCAGCACTCCCATCACATGAGCTAACCTACCACGCCTCTGTGATCCCAATGAGGTCGTAACCCTGTAGTGGCATATGACCTCTAATTCCTCTTATTTGTTCCCTATGCAGCAGGCACTAGTGTACAGGCACTTCTGAAAGGCAACCCAGTCGTGCTGATTTCCCAGAAAACGTATTGGTGTGTTCCACATAATGCTGTCCTGTAGGCACTTCCTTATTTACGTGCATACACTTGAAGTAGGCACCTTTCAGTCCTATTTTGCTGCTTACAAGATCCCTTCTGTTCACATCACTCTATAGCCTTAGCTGGCTAAACCAGTTCACTGCCTACTAACCTGACTCTCCCTTCTGTGCTGTTCCCATCTTAAAAGTCCTCACCAGGTTGGACAGCCTGTTAGCAGAGATGCTTTTGTCCCACTTGGTTAGGTGGATTCTGTCTCGTACAAGTAGTCCTCAGTCCTTAGAGAGGGTCCCATAAGCACAAAACACTGCTGCCCATACCAGCTGTGCAACCAATTGTGACCCACATGATCTGTCCACTTCGCTATGGTTGGCTGCTCCCAGTCACCTTTGTGCCCTGCACGTGTTGAGAAGTGGCTTCTAAAAAGATTTGCTCCATGAACTTCCGAGGGAGAAAGGTAAGGCTGAGTGGCCTGATGTTACCTGGATTTTCCTTCCTGCCCTTCCTGAAGACAGCTGTGACATTAGCTTTTCTCCAGTCACAACCTTCCTTCTGCCAAGACCTCTCAAAGATACTAGACAAAGGTCTCACAATTACACTTCCAGCTCCTTTGGCATCCTCAGAGGCAGCCCATCTGGTCTCATTAACTTGTGCGTGTATACTTGGGTTAAGTGATCCCTAACTCTATTTTTCTCAATGGTGGATACTGCTTCACTCTCACAGACTCTGCTAGGAGGTTTAGGTACCCTGGAGACCGGAAAGCAAAACATACTAGTACAAACCAGTAAATGTATCTGCCCGAATATCTCAGCCTTTTGCATATTTTTTGTCACCTAGGTCCCCTGCCACAATAAGTGCACTGGGACCATACTCTCCTTAAGCCCTTATTTTGCTGCAGACGTACTTAAAGAAACGTTCCTTGCTGCCCTTCATCTCCCTTGCTAGTTTCCTTGCTTTAGCTCTCCCTGCTCCACTTCTTAAGCCACAGCCTGCTAGGCATTCTCCCCTCTGTGGGAGTCCAAGTGTCAACACACTACCTGAGCCTTACGTTTCTCAAGGTCTTTAGGCCTCAACCAATGCTTCTGCCCCTAACTTCCCTGGCACACCAAAGGACTGAACAAGAAGAAAGAAGCGGGACCTCACCCTTCTAGCTGTCCCATGTCAACATGCCCAATGTTAAATCCCAGCCAGTAGCATGAGTACCATCCTTCCTGAAGGCCAAGCTGGCAGGGCTGTGACACTGCAGCTCAATGTTTCATGATACACATTAACTTAACAGCCCTCACATAGATTATGGAAGGCTTCTAAGGCTAATTGCTCTTTACTTCAGCCAGCTTAAAAAATACATAGGTCTAATGTAATCAAGATCTTAATTCTACACACACCATCTTCATTGCTCTGGAGGATCCCCTTTATGGAGACCAAAGATCTTTTAGTTTTGGACAGTACATATTCTACCTTCTAAATTAAATGTAGTCTTCTTCAAGCACTAACTTTATTTTCTATGCTCTCTACCAGCTTTAACAAGTGTTAATATTCAATATCCAAAATGTCTGTTCGGCCTCTGGAAAAATTCCATTCCATTAAACTCATCTCCATAGATGAATTTATTCTAAACAATTTTTCTTTTAAGTGTTCTCATTTGAACATTAGCATTAGATTGGCATTAAACGATCTGGTCTCCCTGATCTCAGCGGTTCACAATTATATGGTATATAGCTTACTCCAAAGGCTATGACAATAAATGAAACAACAATTTCAGGAAAGAAAAAACTCAAAACCCACAAGTTCCCCAAAGCATCACAATAAAAGTATCATAGTTTCTACAGATGCTTGCAACTGTTTATGCTTAAGACACAGTAAAGATGGTTTCTTTGAATAAAACACAGCTACTACTGTTTTTCAGCGGATCAAACAAATAGAAAGGAATCTTCTAAAGAAAAACCGCAAAACAAACAAGCAAACCAACCCCAAACCCACAAAATTTCCATTTAAAACTTGAATAGTTTCTCAGACTTTCATCTCCCCCTCCCCAAACACTTGGTTATAACACTTTTAAAAGGTAGACATTAATTTATGTATTTTTGCTGCACAGCTTTAGCAAGACACTTGGAAAATATTAGCAGTGTTTGTAATCTACAGCATGACAATAAAGCTCTTGTTATTGACAAAAAAAGATCACAGAGTGCAACAGCATGGAGAACTACTTGCTAGGTCTAATAACCTTTTAAGGCTTATAGGCTACAGTCAGCATCCTCAAAAACATTGACTACATAGTTCTTGCTGATGTAACTGTAAAACATGTAGCATAAGATAATTATGGAGGCATTTGCTGACCCTTCCCTGTTGAGCAGCAGTATGCCATTTCATAAAAACCAAAAAGACCAAAAATCCCAACAAATCCCCACAAAACTTATCTAATCACTTCTAAGTGCATTACTTTGACAATTACAACTGATACCAGAATATTCTTAATTAAGCTGAGAACAAAACCTTACAAGATGCAGCACCTAAAAGATAAAGTATCTCAGTTTGAACTGGGAATGTGCTAGTAAGATAAAGAAACAATTCAGCACATTACTGGGGAGCATGGCAAATTCCCCCTATCATGTAAAAACTTCACATTAGCATCAGCAGTTCTCTTGGGCGGGCAAATTTTAGTTTCCCACAACTAACTATAGCAGAAGTTACAGAGTGAAAGTTATGGCCTCTGTTGTTAAAAGAAATCATATTTAACCGGAGTACCCGATCACAATAGCTCTCCTCAGCCTCAAAAACTAAGCACAATAAGATACGGACATTCATAACAAAATACTTATATTATTATATGGGTTAGACCACACTTTATTGACAGCAAGCTTCCAAATGTCAGTGGCTGGAAAGAAAAATAATACAAACCAAATCACTTCCCAGACAAAAGAATGAAGTGAAAAGCTACACTGATAGTTTCAGATCAGTTTGTCCTCACTTTTTCCAAACAGTGGCCTACTGGGGTCACATAAAAAAAGGTAATAACAAGCTGGTCTACAACAGCGAACAAACGGAAAGAATGGGAAGAGAAACAGACTGGGGAGAAAAAAAAAATATCACGTAGAAGAACATAGTTTGCAGTCTCTTTCCACACAAAGTGAACTGACTCTTACCTGAAAATCCTCTTTTATAGCTTGTAGGTTATATGCAAAGAACTTCTGATAATGTTGGAAGAGCAGAGTCAATAAAATTGAGATGGCACTTGGGACTAACAACAGGCTCTTTGACAAAGGTGCCTTATCTTAAAAAAAACAAACAAACAAAAAAAACATCTTAGAGAAAAAAATTCTCACATTTGAAGAGTGACATATTTAAACAGGTGATTGGAAAACATAATAGCAGTGGCACCACCTTGACTTTTTATCTCAACAACTTCCCAAGTTCTCAGCAACTTGCAAATAGATAGGAAAAACACACCAACCAAAGCAAGTCTTTGGAGATATTAATGACAGATAAATATTATATACTGGGACCAGTACTATTTAACATCTTTGTTGGTGACATGGACAGTGGGATAGAGTGCACCCTCAGCAAGTTTGCT
>JAOXNO010000001.1:154650470-154660593 GCA_028565335.1 Limnodromus scolopaceus
GCCAGGCTGGATGGGGCTTTGAGCAACCTGCTCTAGTGGGAGGTGTCCCTGCCCAGGGCAGGGGGGTTAGAACTAGATGATCTTTAAGGTCCCTTCCAACTCAAACGATTCTATGATTCAATGATTAATGACACCTTTGGTTTTCAACATTCTGTCATGAAATTAATCATTTGGCTGTAATTAAACCCAAACTCTCTGCACCTATAGAGGTCATGCACTCCTCCGCAGCCCTCCTAAGGCTTAGTCATGTTTCAGGAAATAAAATACTCTTTTTCGCTAGTAAAATACACACGCGCATCTAGTTAAATACCTGTTTCCTTTGCATTAGGAATTAAGATTAGCTTTTATTCTAGAGGCTATGACACTGGAACTACCTGAGTAAATTGACTTTCTCTTCACCACACTTGGACCCACCGTTCAAGGAAACATCTAAGTTAATTTACATTACATTCATCTTCCATTCAGTCATTGCAATTACTAATAATGATATTAATAAAGTCAAGATGCTTGCGATATCAGAAGTTCTCTTCCCTTAGTAGCATGACTTTCAGAAAGGACACTCAGAAGAAAGAAAGCAGAGAACAGAGAAATCTGCAATACACATTTACTAAAAACTGCTAAGTGGAACATCCAACAAGAGCATACCCAGTGATTCATCCTAAATCGTTGCTGTAGTTGATGCAACAAAACGCAAACTCTTGCCCAACAATTCAAGCCAATACAGAAACTCTGAAATATTATTTCTTCTGTGACTTTTCCCTTTTCATACATGGAACTTTAATCATATTTACTTCTTTCCCAAGCATCCCGGTTACAGCACAGAACCTACAGATTTTCAGACAACTGCTTTTTTACATGGTATACAAAATCTGTAGTTGTTGTCATTATTCTTAGATAACAAAAGAATCAATAACACTACTTTAGAAGTACTAATGGGAAGTAAAGAGCAGGAGCACAGGAAGAGCAAAACTGCATTAAAAAAGTGTAACGCAGGAAACTTTTAGTATGTATCCAGATAAACTGACCACCATAAATGATTCTGTCAACATCTGCTGCACACTGGACGAATGAACTGCTAGAAAAGGAAGATGGTAATAGGCACCAAAGCCAAGAGTCTAATCATGGCACAATCCCACTGCCATCAAGAATATGGTTCGTACTACATAATTTAAGCATGATCCTCATCCAGGTACTAACAGATAACATAAAGAACTGTGACGGACACAGTTAACTCTTCTCAGTTCACACCACCTTGAAGTCTGCAGTCTTCTGATGTTCACCATGTGAAGAAAACATTTCTTCCTATGTATATCGTAACATAAACTTAAAACTCCTCTTTCAGTTGACAATCTAGACCTTTGAGTTCATTATTTACAGACTCACTTTCCATTTAAGCAATTAATGCCTTGAAGAACTATCCTTTTATAGGATACCATAGGCAGTACAGGAACTAGGCAGTGATTTGGATTGACACAGGTTGATGTTACTCTGCTAACCATAAGCTCTACTTTTATGACTAGGTTTTCTCTGATAGAGAAATCAGGAGGGCAGAAAGTCTGGTTGATTTTTTTTTTTGAAACTCAATTAAATTATCCACCTTTCAATTTAATACCTTTCTTTGGATTTTTTTTGCTCTCCAAAAATAAGGTCTATAGTCTTTAGATGTCCATTTTTTAAATTATTCATTCCTCTGATTTAGTTGGATGCTTCAAAAGTCTGAAGCCATCGGAGTAGTGTAGAACACCGTGGGGAAAAAAGAAGCTGGAGCTGCCTGAAAGTTACTGTGCTCAAAACGCACTCACATATTCACTTGAAACCTCAGCCAGTGTTCCTTTAGTTAACTTAACTTAGTTAAATTAACATTTCTTAATGTGAAAAGGTCTGTTTTATAACCAGGATACAACAGATATTTGATAGTATCATCAGATCTGATAGCCTAAATCAGAACAATAGCAGTAGTCACAACAGTAGACATTTCTGAACCAGTTTTATTAAACTTGCTATTTTACTACCAAACACATTTATATTATTTCATGAGTTTAAATAAATTTTTAGAAGAACTCATTAATCCTGTAATAATTTTCACATGAGGATCATGCTGCCAAAAAAAAAAAGTGACAAGCAAATCACTAGATTTCCCACAGTGACTATGTATTTCTATACAGGTTTATATTTTACTGTAATCTTCGTATCATTAGATCATTTTTACATTACAGGTAATACACACTTGAACTACTTTAGCTTATCAAGGTCATTCCTAATTTGAATGCTTTCAAAAATAACCAACCAACAGAATCTTATCTGTTTTCTCAAAAAGGGTGAACACACATTTTTATTATGAGCCTCCTTTTAGCTTTCAGCTTAGACACTTTAAACCTTGCTGTAGAGGAAAAGTACTTTTAAGCGTGTCACCAAGTGAAAAACCACAGAAGTAACTAACCCATTAACGCGACAGTCACCCACAGGGAACGTCACATGAGTAACGGAAACTTCTACTCTCAAAATGTCATCATGGTTGATAAGTTCATTCTTGCCCAGTAAACTTGAGAAACAAATTCTTCCAGAAAAATAACACATATCCTGAAGTGTTTTTTCCAAGTGTTTCACCGTAAAATGCAGCAGTTTGCTTTACCCCTCAACAGCATACAGATCCTGGTTACAGGATACATACAGGTACAAAGACCACTGTGAGGTTACCAGTGAAGGAGCAACCATCCCACTGCTGTCAAATATCTCAAACAGTAAAACCAAAAATAGCTAACAATCCCAGATACTGCACAATCAGGCATTCTGACACCCAAGTCAAATTTCTTACTTTGAATGTAAAGGTAAAATTAAAAAGCAAAATTGTAGTCAAATGGGTTTGCAACTGTGTGCAGGATGGAAACACGTACTACCAACCCACACTGGGTACCAGTGTCTACTGGCAGCACCAAGGAAAATGTGCACAAGGAGGAGAAAAAACACAGTGCCTCTATACCACAGAAAGAAAGTAGAATGAAAGGATAAACTCTTATTTTGGCACTGAAGAGTTAAAATAAATCAAATACTATCTTCAAAGACCTTGGAATGAATTTGCAATGCCAAAGTGCTCCTTAAGCGCCAATTCTTTCAACCAACAGGCAGTAATAGCACTGGTGCCCCAACACACACACTGGATTTCCATCTAAGTGAACAGGGTAATTTTGTAATAACTAGCAAAGCACACCCATGCTATGAGGAAGAGCAAAGAACCAGCTTCTGCTACAGAGCTTTGCTTCCCTCTGGTGCAATGGAGAAGTTCTCCCCACAACTGCCCTCATAATCTAACAGGCAAATGTCACAACTTTTGTGCTACCACTGTGCAACGTGAGGCTGATCCTAAAATGCAACGTGATTGAGAAAACCACCGTTAAGTCTTCACATTCCACCCCTACACTCATTACAAAGCCCATGAATCCTCTTCTTCCACAACCTACCACTTTTTTGGTTGCCAACACCCCTTTCAAAGTAGAAAGGAAGAGGAGATGTGTCTCAAGCAGAGGGGAAGGTTTATGGCACAACTGCTCAGGTAGTTGCCGCTTCAGAAGCCCCCATGGCACTAATGAGAAGAATACGAAAGTTGTGGTAGCAGCAACAGCTACAGTTTTTTAAATTATTTTCCTGTTCCCTGCCTGTTCACCACCCCCAGGTGAGAAGAGACAGCAGACGAGCATGGCAAAACAGACAGCCACGCCAAGCTACTGTTTCAGAAGGGCTTTTTCAGGGAACAACTTCACACCCTGGATTGCTATTCTGAGCCCAAGACTCATGCACTGACTTGGGCGAGGACCTCACTGCCAATGCCAGTTGACTAGCAGTGGCTGCAGAAACTCAAATTGGCTCAGATTAGATTTTGTGGGGATCCCTACTGAGCTTACAACAGTGCTGCAGACGAAACATGCTGTTTAACAGCTTATTTTTTGTTTCACTACCACCTGCAAACTTTCCAAGCCCAGTTGCTATATGGCAGACACACCACTTTCATACAGACAACTGACTGCTGGGGGCTGCTATGATGGCACGAAACATGCACAAACCACCTTTTAATGCTGATACACAAGATCTGTGAATCTTTTAAACCGTAACTGATGCAAACCTGAATGCCCAGTACTTCCCAAATGCACCAACAGAATCTGTATTTCGGCTGGGTTTGTTACTCCTGCATTAAGCTGTCATGCAGATATTCATCTGCCGTACTCCAAAATCCAGCCAAGGACCTCCGGCAGCTTCATCAGAGTTTTAAAGGACTCTTGCCTACTATTTTCCCTTCAGACACAAGTTTGTTACACATCAAACAGAAATAGCATTTACAGCACAAATACCTCCTCCTGAATGCTTGAAAATCTTACTTGTCCTTTATTGTAATAGTTGATGAAACTCACTGTCAGATACTTGAATCTGAAAAGTAATTTTTAAGTGCTTCCTAGACACCAATGTGTGCCTTTGGGAGACTGGAGCAACCCTACTAGATCCGAGGAGTAAAAGCTTGTCTTTATTATAACCATGCACTGAGTCCTGAACAGCAGCCAAGAACAAATGAAAGCATGCCATGGAGGGAGGATGACAAGAGATACTGACATGTGTAATACTCCCGGAGGAATCTGGAAGACACCAGGAGACCGAGTGCTGACTGGTAGGATGGAATTTGACCATATGATGATATTTTAGAGTTTGTTTGATCTAGTGTAAGTATTTTTTTCAGTATTCCACCTTTTGGAAAAAAAAAAAAAAGCAATACCAAAGGACCCTGCAAAATCAGAGAGGTTACTGCTGTCTGAAAGTATTACACGACTGAATGAAAGCATTCTGGGTCAGGGAGGCAGCTCTTGCCCCTGGTCTAGGCACAGACACAGGAAAGGGATCCTGTGTTCAGACTGTCACTTCACAGCATACTCCGGTGGTTAATCATCATGATGCCTGCAAGTGAACACAGGAACAAGAGTATCATTGCAGGAACAGTTTTCCATCAAATGCTTATAAACCTAATGCAGAAGCTGAGAGGTGAATAACATTAGTATATATACTAAGAAAGTCAATAAAGAAACCAACTGTGACCATGTTTTAAACCTATTTTTAAAAGGCACTGGTAAGACTATAATCAAATCAGTTACCTACACATTTACTGTTTAGAAAACTGTTGGGTTTTTTAGCATATGTCACAAATGATAAAAGAATGAGCTACTAAAAAAAAAAAAAGAAAAACTTTGTTTCTAAAAGGAACATTTGAAAAGGTTGAAGTTAACAAAAACGCTTTTCTCCCAACCACAGATCATATCACCATACTACTATTAGTATACACTGCCAGAAATACCAGGCATGGCTACACCACAACACCACGCGGAGATCCCCGCACTAGCTTGAAATGAGCTAGCTCTGCAGCAGCAGCAGAATAGCCACATTTTTGTGGTGTTCAATGCGTGGCTAGTTGAACTCTGTGGCTATGTTGCTCCCAGAACTCAAGCTAATATTTTGAACCAGGTTGCACTGTAGCATGCTGATGTACAAGCTAATTTGTTTTCCCATACAGTACTGTACTGCATAATATTGTTATGTACCAAAGTCTGATATATTCAACATATACTTCATTTTTCCATCAGTGGTACCACAAAGCATCAACTTGCACGCTTTTATTACTTTCCTGATGCCTGCACACGACAGAGCTCAGTCTTGCAGGCTGTGCAAGCAGAGGAGCACAGCGTTCCCTTTGTGCCTTGGGGATTTTTAACAAATTGCTAGCACTGCACTAAAGGTTCACAGAGAGGTAAAAGCGTAAGTTGCATCAGCAGAAACACATGCAAGTTCAAAGGACTCTACTCCCTACTACTACATGAAGTAGCTTGTGTGTAGTAGGCAAAGTAGTCAAGTATTTTCCAGATGTAGCAAGTAGATAGGCTTTAACACATGGACTCAGATTTCAGCTCAGTAAAGAGTAGCTCTAACAGGCTTTCCTACTATACGCACATGCAGCACTTCACATAGCATGAATAATATTGGAAAGGGGTATCACAATGTCTGCAGAAAAGTTGGTCTTACAAGTTTAAGTTGCTGGAAAGGCCTTGGCGTCTTATAATGGAAAGCCTTCTGCATATGCTTCACGTTCCTGGGATGCAGCATGTCGGAGAACAAGCAGCAAATACAGCTAAGCAGCACTACAGTAAATCAAACAGCCAGCCCAGTGCCAGTCTTCATGCACTCATGCTAGCCTTTGCCGTGCCACTGAAGTGCTTCAGCAGCGTTCTTCATGGGACTGGCGTTGCCGGCAGACTGCAACACAAGAAACCAGCCTGGGTCCAGCACCGCAGCCCACCTCCCGAGCCCCTTCCGAAAGGCAGGCGGTACAACGTGCCTCCTGAACGTACAGCAATTTTGTTTTAAGAGTCAACTCAACTGGGTTAGCATTTTGAGTACGTCCATGCTGTGCTTCCCACTATCCAGGGTAATTGGCTTTTTTTACTCCAGGGCATACCAGCCCTTCCAAGATTCCAGATAACAGAAACAGTTTCCCTTTTCAAGGGCAAACTGTCTTTGTCCTTTTAAATGGTGTTCCTCCTTGCTTCCTGACTTCCATATCTCATACTTGTAACATGTACCAGGTATGGTTATTTTTACACCTCCTCATCCAAAACCATGCATGTCATGCCCTGAGCAGGTGTGTTATCAGCTCCCACAGGGTCATCATCTGCTACCTGTTAGGAATCCAGTGTATCACTGCTAACAAGGGACCTACTTATATCTGAACTGGCTCATGTGCACCCGGGGTTGGACTGTTCGTTTTTTGGAGGAGTTTGCTTTTATATATCTGCCTCTTATAATGTCACTTTTCAAGAACCTCTCTGCCTATGCATGTGGCTTTAAAGAATACTGAACAGGAGAAGTAGGAGGGAGGACTTACACCTGGAACCTCTTAAACTAGAATAAAAAAATATTATAAGAAACACTTTATGGAAGAACTCAACTGCAGTGCTCGAAGTCATGAGACATATTCTTAAAAGGCACATGGACAAGGTCAAGGACTTCACTACACAGGCCCAGCTATTCAAGCGTTATTTACAATAAAGTCTAACTTCAATAGAAGCAATCAAACTCATGAGGAATACCTGAAGCTGAATCTATGGTAAAGAACTTAAAAATTCTGAATATTCCTTGGATGAAGACAGTATCATTCACCTCACTGAACTACAGGACATGAAAAAACTTTCCTGGTAGCCACATACCATAGCACAGCATCCGCTGGAACCCACAGTACAGAGACGATCCATAAAGTTAGCTCGAGGTAAGTAATAAAGAAGTAGTTTGTACTTGCTAATAACTTTGAAAAATACTGTTTGTTCAGCATAGCAGGGGTGCATTTAGCAGAAATAAAATTTGCCATCAACCAAGCAAAGATCCATGTAGCAAAAAGAGCAAAAGGCTTTATCTATGGCTAGATCTAGACAATGTTTTTAGGACCGTTTTATCAACTGACTCTAAAAGTAACAACAACCTTACCCTGAATGAAGAACAACAGCAACCAGGACAGATGGAGTAAGTAAGTGGACTTCAGAAAAGTTTGGCTGAACTAAACTTACGTCAGCAGCAGTATGTCAGTGCCACCTGATAATATAAAACTAAAATGCATTTGGATTAAACGAACCAGCCAGTATTCTTGGTCTAGAAATCTGGAATCGCAGCTACTCAGTAATCTGCACATAGCTGAACTCCTTTTATTGATTAAATTAAAATACTTAAGTTTTTCACTAACTAGCTCCCAATATTCTATTCATGCATGTAGCCTAAGATTTTCCCAAATAAATGTTATAAACAAACTGTGCTAAAAGGAAGCCAGAGTGTCTTCCTCCCACGTTCCCTAGAAACAGTACATCAGTTACTGTTAAGTGGCACCAGTCTACCAAAGTTCAGTCATCTCTTCTGCCACATTTTGTCATATTAAAAGTTTGGAATACTAAACTATAACTTAAATTTAACAGGCACACAGGCTTTTTATTTGAATTATAAGCCATCTTCTCTTAAGCACATACAGTTACCATGACTGGGACATAATGAAAGACAGAATTGATTACAGGGTCAATCAAAGTTCCATGGATTTTTTACAGTTGGAGGAATAACGTATGATGAAAAATGCCCAAAACTTAATATTTTAATTAAATTAATTCTACATGAGGAGGGTCAAAGACCTGTTTAGAATACATATTTAGCAAACTGCTTGAAAATATCCTAACCATGTCAGTCTCCCTATAGTTTAAAAGAAAAGTTTTGTTTTCATCAAAACATCAAGAGATGAGAGAGGCTGCCAAGAAACCCTGAGAAGACAGTATGCAAGAAGGGGAAAAGGGACTAATGGAGTATCAGTCAGAAAGAGATAGGCTTTGTAAGACACTGATTACTAATTTGATCTATCAATCAAATCTACATCAAATAAAACATAAGGATTCTTGAGTTATTTCTCTCATTTAGACCTCTAATGACAACACAGACTCTATAATGTTTCCACTATCTGCTGGAATTATACCATATAGTCCACTTATATTAGTTTATTCTAAAATTAGCAGAAGAAATAATAAACAAAGAATTCAAAGAAATGGACAAAAACATCCTCATCCAAGATTCTATCACTCTTCACTAGATTAATACTGCCAGATGGAGCAAAAACCTTATAACCAGCTGCAACTCCTGCCACTAAGAGCCACTAGTTACTCACTCATGTCTTTCAAAAAAGTATTAAATGCAATTTCAAGAATTAACTAACCAGAATAATTTACAAGAACCAAAAAACTTCAAGTGAGTTAATTACTTAGGTCCTGATTAGAAACTCCAAAATCAAAAAGAAGTTTTTTTAAAAAGGTAAGCAGGCCAAAACCAGACTTGCTTCTAGAAAACTAGGCAGAAGACTGTCTCTGGTACCCTTCTTAAAACACATAAAAAGCCCAGCAAAAAAAAAAATTAAAAAAAAATATCACATTTACCAAAACCTAGCAGAGTCCTGGAGTCATTTATTGTTTGTTTGTTTGCCATTGCTAAAGAGAGAGATTCTCCAGAAAGGGGTGAAAACAAGGCAAAAAGAATACAGCAACCTCTGACATTTTTCCCACCACACCAGTGTCTAAAAGCCCTAAACAACTAGAAATATAATCAACAACCAGGTCACTTTTTAAAATAACTTAAAATACACATGGCTAAAAAGAGCTTAGTATTACACATTTTTTTTCCAAATGATATTGTGATATGTATTGAACCAAACCGTACGGATATTAAGAAGCCTGACAGAGATGGCACACCAGGCTACAGGAGCCTTCAGTCTGACCTGGCACGATCATTCTTATCACTGAGGACCCAGGTGTCTGGTTATTTTATCTCAAGTCTCCGATACAGGTCCATTTATCTACCATTGCCCTTGACAATATTAATGTCATTGCCCTTCTGCTAGAGGTTACTGCTCCCAAGACCGAAGGGCAGAACAGAACACGGACACACACGTATACTTCCCTGATGCAACATCAGGCACTGATTCATAAAATGATTAAACCATCAAATTATGCACATCAGTGACTGAATCCTGTATTGCTGCTGCAGCAGACAGTTTGCTACAAAGGCAGAAGCAAAAGTCTGAGGGCACAGGGACATCTTAAAGTGCCACAGTTGTGCATTAGGTGAGCATATGTCACTGCCACCTAAATCTCTGCCTCTACTAGAGTGTGTCAGTGCCCCTGTACCAGCCAAGTTTTATTGTGAAAAATTACTTTAGGTCAACAGGCGAGTTCAGTAAAAGTGTATGTTGTACCAGTTTCCCAGAAGAAAAAAGGTACAACACTTACTTTTTGCAGAATGGAACCTTCTCTAGTTTTTTCTCCTAGCACAAGTATGTTTCTTGTGACTACCATTTTCCACTCACCCTTCTGAAGAAGCTATCTTGGAAAAACTTCAAAATACTGACCATGACTCTCCAGCCATTCAGCCAAACAAGGATACTCTTCACCACACCTTCTTTCTCATAAAATCATAGAATGGTTAGAGATGGAAGGGACCTGAAAGATCATCAAGTTCCAACCCCCCTGCCATGGGCAGGGACACCTCCCACTAGAGCAGGTTGCTCAAAGCCCCATCC
>JAOXNO010000001.1:154660693-154694549 GCA_028565335.1 Limnodromus scolopaceus
GGATGGATTTATGTAGAGACTGATGGCTCATTCAACAGCTGCCACGCAGACCCTGGGGCAGACATGTGGGGACTGTGCCTGTGTTAAAAGGAGCGGACCCACACCCCCCCGCGTCCCCGAGGCCCGGTAGACCCCGAGGAACGGCGGCGGGAGGTGGGCGGCGCGGCTAAGGCGGCCGCGATGGGCCAAAACGCCGCCGCTCAGCCAAGTGTACGGCGCCCCCTGCCGGGCCCGCCGGGACAGCGGGGTTGGGTGGTGGCTCCCCCCGCCTCAGCTTCGCCACTCCGCCCCTGCTGTGCTCGCCCGGCAGGCAGGCAGGCTCGCTGCCAGCCAGCCGGGTGGCCACCGGGCGTTCTAGAGGGCATACGTCCTGTCAGTGAACCCGCGGGGCAGCTGCTGGTGGCGGGGAGGGCGCCGGCGGGCCCTGAGGCGGGGAGGGCGGGCGGGCGCGGTCAAGGGCCTACCTGCGCCGTGCGTCATTACTTCTGGCTTTATGAACGCCATTTGAATTTGAAATGCGTCGCCGCCACGGGGAAGACTGGCTCGTCCCAGCTGCGAGGAACGCTGACAGCCCGGGCTCACCCTAATTTTGTGGAGTACACGAGGCGAGGGCCTAATTAGGAGCCGTGGGTAAGCGCTTACTGCAGCTAACGGAGACAGCATCACTGAATCACAGGGGGTTGGAAGGGACCTCTGGAGATCATCTAGTCCAACCCCCCTGCCAGAGCAGGTCCACCTAGAGCAGGTTGCACAGGAACGTGTCCAGGCGGGTTTTAAATGTCTCCAGAGACAGAGACTCCACCACCTCTCTGGGCAGCCTGTTCCAGTGCTCTGCCACCCTCAAAGTGGAGAAGTTCCTCCTCATGTTTAGGTGGAACTTCTTATATTCAAGTTTGTGCCCATTTCCTCTTGTCTTGTCCCTGGGCACCACTGAAAAAAGACTGGCCCCTTCCTCTTGACACCCACCCTTTAAGTATTTACAGGCATTGATCAGATCCCCCCTCAGCCTTCTCTTCTCTAGACTAAAAAGACCCAAGTCCCTCAGCTTTTCCTCATAAGGGAGATGCTCCAGGCCCCTAATCATCTTTGTAGCCCTCTGCTGTGCCCTTTCCAGCAATTCCCTGTCCTTCTTGAACGTAGTCAATATTGAGTCATAGTCAATATGTTCAGTGGAGAGCTTTTTGGATCATTAAATTAAGGTATGTTCTTTAGGGTGAAATAAATTGCTCTCTCGGCTCCGCTGACTGCATTCTGGCTAGCTGTAACAGTAAGTTGGACACCTAGCTCTCCACCAACATGGTAGACGTCTAATATAAGGTCAGCCAAATTCCCAGTTTCATTCAGGTGAGGTATAATAATAACGTGGTATAATTCTATAATAAGGCTGAGATTACAGAATCACAGAACGATATGGGTTGGAAGGGACCTCTGGAGGTAATCTAGTCCACCCCCCCTGCCAAAGCAGGTCCTCCTAGAGCAGGCTGGACAGGAACGCATCCGGGCGGGTTTTGAATATCTCTAGAGAAGGCGACTCCACCACCTTTGTGGGCAGCCTGGTCCAGTGCTCTGGCACCCTCAAAGAAGTTTTTCCTCATTTTGAGATGGAGTTTCCTGTGGTCCAGTTTGTGCCCATTGCCCCATGTCCTTTCAGCAGGCACCAATGAAAAGAGTCTGGCCCCATCCTCTTGACACCCACCCTTCAGGTATTTATAAGCATTGAGGAGGTCCCCTCAGTCATTCAGTCAGTCAGTCAGTTGCCTGCCTCAGTCAGGCAACAAATTTCAATGACATTTTCCAGTCCATGTGGAAATTGGAGTTATATGTAAATAAGTCACACTAGGCATTGAAAAGGTGATGATGCTCTGCTCTGCATTACAGAAGTGAATATTGGGAAGCAAGAGGCTGAGGTTTGTGCACTTGGTAGAACCGAGCGCCTCAAAGTCACGTTTAGTGTACTGCAGTGCAAGACTGAGAACAAATGTGATTTTGTCAGCTGCGGTAACAATTTTTAAGTAGGCAAGCAATAGAAAAAACTTTTTAGGTCAGTGTCCTGGGCTGAGAGACACAGGACTAACTTTTCTTCTAATGCTGGGGAAATCTGCACTTTTAGAAGACTCTAGCATCCGAATTCATGAAAATATTTACTTTAAAGCCAGCCAGGCTCTGTGGCATTCAAGGTCTTAGTGTTTTTGAGCCTTGCCAGGTGCAGGGACAAGGAGGAGCAAGGCCTGGGCATTTGACCCAGGCTGGCCAACAGGATTATTTCATACCACGAACGTCACATTCAATATAAATTAGAAAAGTTTGCTGAGGAGTTCTTTCTCTCCCTTGATGGCAGCCGTCCAGACAACTCCTTGCCCTGGTGCCGAACCCCTGAGGCCTTCCCTTCCTCCCAAAGCTGTAGCACTCGCAGTGCCCCACATTTGCTGTCCCTGCTGGGAGTGCACAGCTTCCTGCTGAAATGATTGGCTGAGTATAATTCTTATACATCTTATATCAGTATCGGGATTAATACTGGTTCCTTAGTATTATTGTTAATTATTTAGTTTTATTCTATTAAATCTATTTATATTTCAACCCTTGTGTTTCTTTGTGTTCCCCGATTCCCCTTTCCAGGTGGGGAGGGGTCATCGGGTGATAGAGTAATTGTCTAAAGACACCAAATTGTTATGGGTTTTGTCAAACCATAACAGTCAGTCATAAGATTTTTAGATTCCATAAACTTTTCATACATAACACCAAGTATGAATATGCCTTTTGATAATTACATTCAAATGCAACTGTCCTGAATGCAAAGATCCTGACTGTTTGTAAACAAAATCTCTCAATATTGTCAAGGGGACGTAAAAAGGTCTTAGCTTGCATCCACAAAGACTTAAGCTAAGTTCAGCATATCAGTATGTAATTTTAAAATGTCCAGCTCCCGGAACTAATTTCAGGTTTCTGTCGCTCACTTGTCCTCTCTGTACGGGGCTCGCAGTCAGGCAGGTAGGAATGGGATGCACGGTTTGCTCACAGCACAGGAGGTATGTCTAAACTAGCCAGAAAGAAGGACGAAAACAGCGGTGCGTCAAAAATCCTGACTGTCTCCCAGGCTGAGGTTCTTTCCTCAGCAAAGAATCTAAATCGGATTCACAGCACGAAACCCATCGTGTACCTTGTGTCTTTGGCTGCAGTCAGCTGGCTTACTCTCTGCTGTTAAAGCACAGCTGGAAGAAGTGATTTGCTACAGAAATTCTCCTTCCTTTCAAATGCAAATGGCTCTGGCTGCTGTATGTTACATACGCAAACTCTGTCTTGCCAGCATGCTGCTGAATGCGCATAACTCTACATAAGTCACTGGCAACCCTCACTCCTAAGGAAAGGGAAGGTAAATAATGAGGTGCAAAGCCTGCAAAGCTTGTAACAGTTCCAGTGTGAAACCTCATTGGGAAAAGCTTGGGTGCCTCCTGAAGCTTTAGACATCTAATGAGGTACTCATGGATTGATTAATTAATCACCATTCTGGACTTTTTTTGGCTGAGCTCCATTTAAAGTAATTAAGCCTTTTTGTGGATCTGGCTTTCATACAGGTGAGGATAAAACCTGCAAACTTTACCAGCATTGCCTGTGTAATAGGCTTAGGATTGCTGTTTTAGTGCTAAAGATAAAGCTTGCTTTCATTTCTTTTCACACTCACACAGGAAGGAGAGACAGAGCAATCATTCATTTAGAGGTTTACAGTCCCAACAGCTGAGAACTAGTGTTCTGCTGTTTTATAAGCTCAGTTTTGAAGATTTTGCTAGATTGATGTCCTACAAGGTAATCATATTAGAGGGATTCTTTTCTGCGACACTGAGCCCTGGAACTGGATTGAAGTCAGAATTATTAAACATACTAGAGACTTAGGCATGTATTTTGCTGAAAAAGGATGCATTTGGGCAAATATTTGAGAGTTTTTTTGAAAGCAACTCTGTGGACTTGTTATCACTGACAGATACAGCAAAACTGAGTGAGTAGCAATAATTGGCAAGCTTCTCTCAGCACTGTACCAAAATACTTGCAGATTTGTCAGTACCGCTGGGATATTTATTTGCCACTATCTTATTTAAGTACATACAAATTTAATACTGAGTCTATGAAACATCTAACGATATCCCCTGTTTCAAAAAAGATTTATTAGGTCACTTTTTCTGGGATTAGATCAGATGAGGTACACTGTGTTTTTGAGAAACTACATACCCCATGCTCGTAATTATAGTTTCACCTACTGATTGAATGGTAGAGGAAATGTAGGTTTTGCCCTCAGATACAGTGCCAAGCGTGAGGTTTTTTATCGCAACACTGTCATTGTCAACTGGTAGCTTGTCATAAGAATTATGCAAATTATTTGCCTTATTTAAATGTACAGTGTTGTCCACTTTGGAGTTAAATGAAATCGTCAGTCCTCATGCTTGCCTTGGAACGTATCCCAGAATAGGAAGGCTAGCTCTTATCTACTAATCTACTCAGAACAAGTTTAGAAGGCTTTGACACTGCTCAAATGTCAGCTTAAATATCTCCATTTGCTTATTAAATCTAGTTAGTGGGGTCAATTTGGTATGTCCAAAATAAAGTGATTTAAGTTTCCTGCTCAGAAGAAAGTCCCAGGGGGCTGGAATTTATATTTCTATCTGTTCTCTGACATGAATAGATTGCTTTCTTCTCTGAACTTGTGATGTTTTTCAACCAACTCTTAATTACTAATTAATCCCTGACAGTCGGATGCTCCCCTGCCGTATAGAATGAAGTATAGTGGCAGAGTAAAACAGGGTGGAAATGTAACACCTCACTTTCTGTCTTAACTCGCTGCAGGTTAATGATTCTGCAGGTTAATGGCAGGTGCAGGTTATGTCTCTCTGACGTCTGGGGTTTCCGTGGCATTCATAGTAACGCCTGCAGCTGTTCCAATTACCTGGAATATTAGCAGATACCCGAAAAGAGGTTAATGTTAAACTTGATGATTCCAGTAACCTCTCCCTTCAGTTTCCAACCCTTGTCTTCAGTTACAGAGGGCTGTAAAGAGGAAAGCTGTGCTCCATCCATGGCCTACAGAGGAGGCTCCCGTGGCAGCGCAGCTTGCCGATAGCTGCTTGCATGGGAACAGGAGGAAGGGCAGAAGGCAGAGATTCACGGGGCTGAAATCAGACTGACTGGTCCTGTGCCTTTCCAAAATTAGAGAATTTCTCTCACTCCCTCAGAAGTGAATAAATCTTTGGATTGCAGCAGACCTGCTGTCCTCTTAAACTGTAGTGGGTTTGTTTTATTACACAGATTTTTATTTTTTTTACTAGAGCTAGAAGACACGGAACATTTTCTAGGATAGTTCTTCCACAGGCTTACAGTTAGTGCAAGGAGCAACAGAGTTGCTAAGTTCTTTAGGTGTTTTTTTAGGTGTTTCTTAAGTTCTAAGGAAGTGTGCAAAGGAAGGCAAGCTAGTGGAAAAGATAGCAAAAGTATTGTTTTTTATCTGTTTGTTTTGGGGTTTTTTGCAATTGATTTAGCATCACACTATTACAAAAAATGTAGAGTGCTCAAGTTTTCCATTTGTTACAGTTCTAGCCATTTCACTGAGATTTTTTGTATAATTTTAAACACCATGTTAAACCTGAGCTTCATATCAATGTCTAGTAATACGAAACTGTACCTATTGCTTCAATAACTCAAACATAATTCAAACAGCACTTTCTTGTTTTTCAGCTAGAACCCCAGAATGGGAGGCAATCATGGTACAGAGTGTTTAAGGGAATGGCTCATCTGAAGCTGAGCCAAGTGACCAGCTGGTGGCCACCAGCAGCCACAAGCTCCTGCTCTTTGCATTGCTCACCTCCATCCCCAGCCAGGGCCTTTTCTTGCCTACTTCACTGCTGGGTCCCTCTCAGACTTAGCCACCTTCCAACAACAGTCTCTGTTTTGTCCCAGCAAATCAACAGAAACGTGCTGCATCTGCCCCCTTCTGGACTCATGCCATGTCCCTCACATCGTAGAATCATAGAATGGTTCAGGTTGGAAGGGACCTTAAAGATCATCTTGTTCCAACTCCCCTGCCATGGGTGGTAGGAGAACAATGGCGTGGTACATTTTGCAGAGGTGTGTGGAGGAAGAACAAGAAAACAAGTGCCTGCCTGGACCTGTGGAGGCAACCTTGCTCTCTTCTTCGCATTGTGTCTTTGTGGACTGAACACACACACTGACAGTTTTACACTGAAAGCCGTTAAATCCTCCCTTTTCACAGCCAGCCTTGTGGTCCTAAGCACTGACACCACATGCACCCAGATGTCAGCATCTCTGTGCTGGGGGGCAGCACCAAGCACTTGATCGGCAGCTTTGGCTCTAAATACTGATAAAGCACTCCCTTAAAGTTGTCACCCTTAAATTCTTTGTCCTGGGTTATTTCAATGAATGTTGAGGTCCTGTGAAAAACAAGACCACATGGTAGCGTAACCAGGAACTAGATCCTAATGCAAACACATTAGGAAAATGAGTTTAAGATAGGCAAATTGATTCTGATGTTTCTTAATTGTTGATTTCTATCTCAGTTTTTATGTTTAGTGTTCTGCGTTCATGTTCCATTTGACTTAGGTGAGACTTTGTTCTTGTGAGAATTAAAAATATGCTGGTTTGGGTGCTCTGGGCTGAGCAGCTGTCGCTGGATTTTAGTTCGCTTATCTGAAGTGCATTAATTTACTACAAGGTAAATTGCAAAACATCAGTAAGCATCAATAAAACGATGAGATTTAAGCCTAGTGCTCAGAAGGCCCAATTAAGGAATCCATTAGGAGGGCAAAATAATACACGTAGCATTGCATAATGCAACACACTTTGCATATCTGTACTCTTTGATGCACACTAAAGATCAAGAACTGATCATCTATTTCAACACTGAATTTATGTCAAAGAGTACCTTTGTGATGTGATCTGGAATATATGCTAAATTACCCAGAATAACTATCAGCAACAGCAAAAACTTAAGCCTTTAAGATGCAGCAAATGGGTTGCACTGTTTCATGCAGGTATGGCTGTACTGAAATTGCCTATTCTAAAAATTAGATTTTAGAAGATATTTATAAGGGTATTCAAAGGATTTTTTTTTTCTCCCTGTTACCTGTCTGTGTTTCTCAGATATCCTCCTCCTCTTGCTTCACACCTGTATTGCAGTCCTATCTGTGTATCTCCACACAGTGCAAAGGTTATGAAATGCCCGTATTTACACTTGGAAGCAAATCTGTGTTTAAGGGAACAGGTGGCCACCCACACCAGGATGTTAGTATCCTATAGCATAACACTGCTAACAGATAAAAAAAAAAACGATTAAGCTTTAAGCAGTTCTTCTCCCCAAATGTCGTTATCTTATTTGTATTTGATTTAAATTCAAGCATGAAGGAACAGTCTCGTCGTCTTCTCCCCTAAGTCTAATTGCCCATACCATAGGACGTTTGTGTTCTTATAATTTTATTGAAATACAAATGATCCCTCAGAAAAACTTGCACGAAGTTAAAGGATGTTCACCCCCAAAAATATACTTGCTGCATGATATTTGCAATAGAAGTATGTAGGCTTCCAGGAAATAAGCATCCCTGGGGTTTCTTTTTTCCTCTAAAAATATTAGAAATGGCAAAGCTAAGTGCCAAAAATCTATATCATACAAAAGCGTAAAACTTCACCCACCTGTGGCCTTTGAATTGCCATCTGAAAACTAAACTGCTCTTCGTTATCAGAAAGGGGAACTGCTGTAAAAAAAAAAAAAAGTCAATGTTTCAATAAATCACGCTGAAATACAGCAGAGCTATTAGAAACAAAAAATATGGTTTATTACAATTATTCTTGATCCTATGCTATACTTGTTCCCGTGTGGTCCGTTTTCTACTAGGGAGATTTCTAAAGCTGAGGATTAGATCTAGTCCAAAACTGAAATATAAAACTATTTAAATGCAAAAGCCAGCGTTCTTACTGTTCCTTTAGCTCTCTTCTCTGCCCATAGTATTTCTTGCTCAACACCGTTTAATATACTTCAATATTTTTTTAAATAGAGTAGTTTATAAATTAAACTGATTTGAAGATACCTATCTGAAATGGGTGGCGACTGCTTGATCTTTAGTATGCATCAAAGGGTACAAACATGCAAAGTATGTTGCATTATGCTATGCATATTATTTTACCCTCCTAATGGATTCCTTAATTGGGTCTTCTGAGCATTATGCTTAAATCTCGTTGTTTTATTGATGCTTACTGACGTTTTGCAGTACTTTATAAATTGGGGTTGGGGTCACCACAAAAATCTGTGTTCGTGGGGCCATTTGTAGCAGAAGTCAGCGCCTGCGGCAAAGAAATCTTTCCTGGCATGAAGATGATGTTCTGGACCTGCACCCAACTGCCGTTTCGGGCTCTTCCTCTCCTCCCTCACCCACGAGGTGGGACCATCCCATTTTCTAGTCAGCCGGCACAATGGCGAGGGCAGTTTTCCACTGGGCTCCCAGGAGAGATTTGACTGGGGTGTGAAACCAGAGAAACAAGCACTGACATTTCGTGCCAGCGTAATTTTTGAAGCAAACCCCAAAATGTCTGGATTCTGAAGCTTTTGGGGGGCATTTGTGCGCTGCCTTCAGCCTGGACAGACCAGCCCTGGCTCCGTGCTTCCGTGCTCTCGGGTGGCTTGGTGGCTCCTCTCCAGCAAAAGCGCCGGCGGCCAGGGGAAATGAGACAGCAAGCGGGAATTCATCGGGAGAGGAGGAATTGGAAGGCCTTGCTTGAAGGTGGTGTCTAAACCACAACATTAATCTTTTCTATTGTTACAGGTGCTTGCCACAGGCTCCTCTGGGGGCACAGGCAACCAGCTGCACCGGGCGGCTGGAGTCCAGCGACGTCTTACCTGCGCGGATACTCATCTGGCAGTCGCACTACAGGTTGCCTTAAGGCCGTTTTTGGCATGGTAATCACATCAATCATGTCAAGAAATAATGATTGAATACAAAATTAGCTCATACTAAAACCCAAGTTTATTGTTACGTCCCTACTGTGAACTAAGTCAGCAAGTTTTTCAAGTAGGAGAGAAATAAACCAGCAAAGTCAATAAGCTCATTTGTACATACAAGACCTGCATTTGCTCCAGCATTTGCTCCTTAAGTACATATTTGATCTCCGAGTATATGCGCTAGTTAATTTTTAGAACACAAGTCATGTTACACAGGTGACAAAAAAAGTTACTAGTGCAAACATTGGTTTAATTCAAAAATACCGGGCAGGTCATAACTTTTGATTAATTTTATATGTGAAAGTATATTGAGAGGAAAGTCTTTTCAGTCATTTTCCTACGGCTTTGAGTCTAGATTTCAGTGGGGTTACCCTTCCTCAAGTCAATAGGGGTTTAGAATGATTGAAGCGTATTACCCATCACTATGAGCAGGAACTGGTGTGTTTGTATATACAGGAGCTTGAAGGCTGAATTCAGCATCAGTGATCTCCCAGGCTACACATAAGTTTGAGGGCAAAAATTAAGCTTTTGTATCTTAGGGTGTATTTAGATATCATACCCCACAAATTTTGCTGAGTTGTAGGTAAACTGTTTTCCTCTGAAGGTCGTGGTGTAAAAGGGTAGACACAACGTCCAGAAAAAGCACCATTTTGGGGCTTAAGTACCTGCATTTCTTGCCACACTTGTGATGCATCAGCACGTTACGCTGTCACGCAGGAAGCAAACAAAATGACAAAAAAAAAAAAAAGGGAAAAAAAAAAAAGCGTGTGTCTGCCCCAGATGTTTTACATCCCTGTTTCAAAGCACCCTGGATTCAACAGCGAGAGGTCCTGCTGTGTTTGCAGCGGGGTTTGGCTGGGAAGGGTGCACTTTAAACTCCCAAACCGCAGCCGGAGGAGCAGCCAGCCGCCCCGCCGGGGCAGATGGAAATTGCCGGTCACCGCCGGGCTGATTCAGGGAACAGATGGGCTCTGCCGCCTTCTTCGGAGAGGGGAGCGGGAGGATGCGCGGCGAACATGGCGTGGGAGGCCGCCTTTGCTCGAGGTGGATGGCGACGGCGTGGAAGAAGATATTAAGGCCAGGACAAAAAAGAAAAAAAGCGAGAGAGGAAGGGAGCGGTCGGAGGAGAAGGCTGGGCGGAATGTGCGGAATTAGCATGGGGTGGAGCAAGAGAGAGGGGAAGAAACAGAGGCGCTCTTGGGGTTATGCAACTTGGCAGGTCTTAAATCTGCTACTGACAGGGGAGGAATCCATAAAAAGCTCTGAGGAGGAGATGTGGCAAAGGGGGATTGACAAGAAAGGCGATGCCGATGGGATGGAACCCAGGTGGCCTGTGCGCGGCGGAATGATGACTTAAAAAATTAAAGAGAGAAAGAAAAAATGAAAGAGAAAACGAGATAAAAAAGGTAAAAGAAGAGTTGCTGAATTATCTTGAAGAATTCTGGTTGTCTTTTATGTTGTATCCATAGAGTTTCTTTTTCTTTAAATTCATGCAATGAAAAGGTTTTCTGAGCTGCACTGCCTAGCCAGGATGTCCTCTACCCTGGGTACCCTCATGTTCCACTTCAAGCAAAAAAAGAGGTACAGAAAATGTCTTCCCTCTGCAAAATCCAAATGTTATGGGACCTTCTGATTGTGTATGTGTGTAAGCAACACACAGCTAAACGCTCCAAATAATGTGGAGGTAAGTAATTTTCTTGGGGCGTGCTTGTCAATAAATATTCTGTGTACATGCACGTACGCAACCACAAAACACACAATCCGTAATCTGTGAGCTAAACGAAGGAGGTGCTGGGAGGCCAGCTGAAGACATCAGGGTACTGCTCCAGCAAACCCTCCACACAGCTAAAAAGTCACTTTGTCTAATATTGGTGCTTCTGTCATAGAAAGTGCTTAATGGAAACCTGGGATGATCATCAGGTGACTATTTCATGGTAATCAAAAGTAATGACACACACAAAAAAGCCTCATCAGCAGCTTCGGCCAAAGAGAATGAACCCTCGCCTGATACGAGCAGAAAATGGGAAGAGATCTAATTGTGCTATGTGTATCAAATCCTAATATAATTCAAAACTCAATTATATAGACTTTGAACTGAAATTTGATGACTCACCGGTGTTTTGGTGACTACCACAAGCACTCCTAAGGAAGTTTCAAAGTTCTTTGCAAGTGAAAAGTTAATGCTTTTTGAATCCAGGGAGTATGCAACCTGGCTTCTCCCTTCTCTGAAAGAAGCTCAGGGAAGAAAATCAGTAAGTGGATCACTTCATTCAAATGACATTGTGTAACCACCTACGGTAAGAATTTAGGGTGAGGCCTGAGAAACACTTCATCAAGATGAAAAATTATAAAAGGTGTGTGTCTTTCATCATGTATTGTATTTCTTCATTTTGTCTTGCTGATATAGTAACAGCCAAGACAATCTTCTCAGACATAGCTGTAATTAGCAAGGCATTGGCCTGGATTCAAGACATGAGTGTTTTAGACCTGTAAGAACAGAACTGAGATCCAAATGGGTAGCAGATCTCTCACTGTTGAATGAAGACCTTCAAGGATTTAATTAGTGTGTGGAAGAAAATCAGGTGGTCTTTCGCAGTGAACAGAGGTAAATGTGGAGGTAAATTCTCTCGTTTCCTGGGTTCTCACATCCAGCAGGGAAGCCACTATTCATGAGGAACCAGCAGACAGTATCGTCAGAACCCAGGTACTAGTATTGTCTTGGCTAGACCACAGCAATTGCAATCCCTCTGTCATCACCCTGTCTGACTTTCCCACGGATCCAAGGAATGGAGGAGATTATAACACATTTACAAATAACGATTTAGTCAAGCAAAAAATGTAAGGAACTCCAGATTTTGGCCTGTCTGTTTGAGGAGATGATTAAACAACAGTTGTTCTTGTCTCCTACAAAGGTTTATTGACCAATAACCCTGCCCCTTTAAATCACAGTGTACAAGTGAGTGTCTGGTATTCTATTAATGGGATGATAAAAAAACCAAAAACGGGGTAGTCTGTCTGCTAAATCACTTCTGTGCTTAGGAATATTTGCTGACAGATGTACTGCTTTCATAACCAAACTGTCTTCTGACCCAGCAGGGATTATTTTGTCTCTTCCTTGCTGTGAGCGTGCTCATAATTTGATGGACTGATTCTGCACATTCCCACTGCCCAGGCGTGAGGGAGCTGACTGCTGCTCTGGTGTTGCCACAGTTTCTTTGCACAGATACCTAGTCTTTCAATCAGCCACGCTGCTTTATGGCAAGAGAGGAGCCTAATGAAATTATGTGTTCTCAAGAGACGGAAAATGGAGGTGTGGCCTCATATGCTGTGTGACAAAAGTGCCAGGGGCCAAATACCTCATCCACCCTCTTCTTATGTCAAGTGACCTTTTCTTGAGGCTTGTCTCTGTGTGGCAAGTCTTGTGCAATAGGTATGAAACACAATTAGAGCTTAATAACTATTTAATATGTGCCCTCTGCGTGGACTTTCCTATTTTGCAAGAAAAGCTGTCTTGAGGTTCAGCATAACCCAACACAGAATAACTTTTGCAAACAAAACCCCAGCAAGAGACTCGATGCTATCACTTGGTACACAACATCTTTCTAGCACGACTTGTTTCAGGCTTTTCCTTCATGTAAACACGTTTGGTGAAACTTTTCATAACTCACCAACCAGCAATATTTATTGCTCTCAGACACTTTTCATCAATCCTAACTAGAATGTATGCTGGGGTGGTGGATGACCAGTCTCAAACAGATGATTTATAATCTCACTAGATGGCTCATAAAGCAAGAAGGACTTACGCAGGGATTCAGAAACAATAAACTCAAGAGTGACTGAATCAAGGTTGTGATGTCCATTTTAGAAAGGATTGTGAGGTTTTACATTAACCAAGGGTTTGGTATTCAACCAGATTAAAAAGGGGACCCAGAATGCTTACTGTTTTACAGGACTCTTCTTTAGAAAAGAAAGAGTGCACAAACCCCAGACAGCAGGGGTTTTAGTTTCAGAGCTTGGGCACCAGGAAAATATACCCTGTATGAAGAGGGAATGGCAGCCGACAAGGAGATAAACTGGGCATTATGCTGGCTGACACATCAGCTCCTAAATAGTGCTGATGGTATTTACAAGCATTATGGAGAGAAGGAAAGCTGAGGTGTGTGAAGACATGGATGCTGACCAGGGCCATCTTGCAGCTACAGGGGATAAAGAGAAACCGAGGGGCATCCAGGCATCTCCGCTCTGATCGCAAGAACACACTGGGAACAAGGCAATGACAGTAAGAAGGCGACTCTCCAGTGCAGGTTTAAAAGTTTACAAGGTTTAGAGAGAATCAAATGTGTGTCTAGCTGGGAGACTCTCTCTCTAGGTGATTCAAGGGGCTAAAGTACTCACTCACTCACCTACTCACCACAGTTACTTTCAGCAATCCTACCTGCGTGAGAAGCATGGCCTTACACGAGAGAGACACTGGTGTCATGGATGTAGAGCTCAGAAAGGGCTATTTCTGCATATTGGGTCAACAGCCTGAATGGCTACATGGGAATTTCTCCTTGGCTGTAAAGCCCATGACTAGGTTATGTGCTGACTCTACTTATTTCCTTTTCTGTTTTGACCGTTCACTTTGTAGACAAGTACTCAAAAATTATGCGAAGGTAAAGGTTTGATTCGCCTTTCACATCCATGTGAACTCAGATTCAAATATTATATACACAGACACACATATTTTCCTCATCATGACTGACGGCCCTGGAGCGTGGAATTATTTGTCTGGAGTACATGTACGAACAGGCTGGTAGCAATGTGTGTTTCAGTGCCTGCCTTTGCCATTCTATCTCTGCACTAGAGAGGCTGCAAGATGAAAAAGTAGCCCAGATGTATTACAGCATCCTGTAATTTCATTATGAGACTTACTATATTTTGTGGTCTTCTTTCAACCCCAGAGACTGAAATCCAGAGATTTCCCGAGAATCTGTGCTTTGATTTTTCCGAAGGAAAAGCTTTGAGGTCTTGACATTGCAAAGAAAGATTTGAAAATGGGGATGCAAGTTTGCCACAGAGATTCAGAAGGAAAACACCAAAAATGACAAAAGGCATTTTATTATCCGAGGAGGCTGACTCATGTGCTTTGGGAAATGCAATTTTCAGTATTGTGTAGGGTCACTTCTGCCCTACTTCACCTATGCAATCACTCGTACCAAAAAAACCCTCACAATTATAAAGCACTGCTATTCTTATTTTGTAATATGCTTTGCTCCCTGGTCCTGACCAGCTATGCAAAGGATAGAGCAGTGTTCCTGTTGTGTTTTCTTTAACTTCTTGGGCAAGCCTATGGATGATCATAAAACACAGCCAGCCAACGTGGTTCTTCTTTGGGGAGATCAGAAGGGGTCAGAGGCAGCAGGTCAGGCAGTGATTAATTTTAAGAAATGGATTGTGCCTGTATAAATTCAAAATAGTTGAAAGCATACAGAAACTCTGTGCTCAGGCTTTGTGTTCACATCTCGAGGTATTCTGGGGAGTATCATCTAGCCTTTGTCCTGCTGTGCACAGCTGACTTCCCTATTGCTATTTGCCCCTTCTTCGACAGAGAGGCAAGGATTCTACAGAAACAATGAAGCAGTTTAGGTTGGATGAAACATCAAAAGGATGAGGTGTTTTTAAACAAACCAACCAACCCCAGATGATAAAATATTGCATGACTGGAATGGAGAGTAGAGTTGTTCAATGACATGGAAAAGGAAACAATGCAACAAATCTAACAAAATTGGCCAACAGTTTCCTCAGTGCGTAAGCAAGACTGCTTTCAACACGGCCATTCTCTCTGCTCCTGTCAAAATGAATTTCAGAGTTGGAAGTCTCATGTTTTGTGGCTACAAGAAAATTTGATGCAGATCCTTGCGTGGATTAAGTCAATGTAGCTCCATCTATTTATTCCCTTCAACCAAAACCAGTTTGTTGCAGTTGAGGACCTGGCTTCTTCCTCCTCCACAACTCAGCACAGACACAGCTCCCTCTCACCACTTTATATAGAAGCATCTCAGTTACAAAAGGTATGAGTTTCTTTTAACTGTGTTAAAGTTCATTTTGTTTAAGCATGTGGTTCTCTTGCCTGAACGCAATAGATGCAGCTATAATTTTTTGTGTGACTAATTTGCCGTCATAGTTGTGGGCGGTTAAATATGGCTTTGCCATATTTGGTCGGCAGAGAGGTAAGCACCTTTAAATATATTGTAATTGGGCCTTGGGTGTTTTTTTTTTTGTCTAGCCTTGTTAAAAGCTTAGTTAACACCTTTCTTGGAGCTGACTTCATGAACATGCAAATGAAAAACTTCTCTGAGTTGTTTTGTAAAGCACAGCTAATTAACACTGTGAAGTACAACTGCCTTAAGTAGGAGAATCACAGCTCATAAATAAAGATAAGCAAATTATAAGAGGTGTGACTGATGTGTATCTAATTACCTATCTGGGAGCCAGCCTGATCTGGAAGAACCAGAAGAGATTTGGGAGGCAGGAAATCCTGTGTCGTAATCCTCATTCCACCAATGACTCCTGTTGCCGTAGGCAATTTGCCCTGTCTCTCCTCCTTCCCCGAACGCTAGTCACTCTATGAGAGTCACATACAGATTTATTAACAGAAGAGACAAAGCACCTGAAACCCTTAAAGTGTGATTTAAGTACTTATGAATATTACATGGCAGAGCAAAATTAAAATTTTCTTGGACCATTCTCCATATCCTGTTCAGAAGTGAGGAAACGGAGACTCATCACTTCTCAGCAGTTGCTCCTTGAAAGTTAAACAAATCTGATTTTGGTTACTTTAACGTCATGGATTACAAAGCAGATTGCTAGAAGGGAATTATCACAGTAAGATGCGTGATACTGAAGAGGGTGCTGCCAAAGGGCTGCTGATAGCCCAGAAGCAAGGTTTTCTGTCTCCTTCAGACAGGAACAAGAAATCAGTGTCAATCCTCAAAAGGAAACAGAAAAAAAAAACAAAAAAAAAAAAGTCTGTTATTATAACTCCATGTTAATCCAGAATTTTACTCAAAATCAATGTTTATAAAAAGGATAGCAACTCCTGTTTTGTAACATCTCACTCCTACAATAGACAGAGGAAAAAATGTCTAGAGATGGGGAAATCCAAGAGGAAGTAAACTGGAGACTGAGTCAACATTGTAACCACGCAGTCAGAGGGTAGAGGTAAAATCCTGAAATGCTTCAGGGAGCTTTGCTGATCCAGATCCAAATGCATTTAGACAGACAGCGGGATTCCAGCCGTCTCCAGGGCGTTCCTCAACATTCAGACACATACCCCTGCCCCCCCCCCACTGGGTGTGAGGTGTCTTACAAACACAGCTGGAACATCTGTGTTTTCCCGTGTTACATGATGACTGCCAATTTGTAATACCAGCTTGTGTATGTTGTCTCATATTGTCTCATCGCTGTACATCTGAAGTTATTTACCCACCTTGAGCCTGAACAGATCACCTTTGTAACCCGTTAGGGGTTAGCACGGGGCTGGTGAGAGGAGCTCCTTCCAGGCTACCGCCACCGATACACAGGCGTTTAGGGCACAGGGAGAGGAGCAAACCCTTTTCAGGTTCCTCCTAGGACAGGCTGCAAACCCTTTCTCTTCTCAGTATATCTAATTCAAGGAAGATTCTTACCTCCACTAAATCAATGTAATTAATTTAGGCCAAGTCACCTCGCATACCTGCTAGATAGACCACGGCACCGTGGCTTCTCTGGCCCCTATAGCTCTGTGACATCCATTCACAACGAAGTCTTGTATTTCCTGTTAGGGTGGGTAACTGCACCCTTACCAGGCGGAGAAACCGAAATAGGTTGACCTCTTTCATACTTTTCTGTTCTGAGTCATCGCTGAGCAAACAAACACTATTGTGAAGGAAAGAAACTTAAGAAAATGCCTGAGCAGGACGGTGGAGCTGCGTGTCGGCCCACTAGTGCTAAAAACAGCTGGAAATGCAGAGGATAAGGGGGCATGCATTTAACCTTCATCTGGGAGTAAAAATCAGAGAGGTGCTGGTAAAAAGTCAGGCTAATGAAAGGTATTCCTACTTTTTTTGGTTACAAAATTTATTTTGCCCGGGTACTTGGAAGATAATGGCTCTAACAATACTACAACCACAGCAAAATAGAAACCAGCCAGGTCATAGTTTTGTTTCTGGCAAGGAGCTGAAGCACTTAATACCTTTGCTCGTGTTTCATGAAACCAGGCCGATGAATTATGAAAGAGTATTACAGAATGTGAAAATGTAAAAGGGAATTGAAGCATATAAGAAAGCTATTTTCATCAGAAGGCAGATAAAGAGGGTGAAACGCCGGAGAAGGTTGACTGGTCGGGGGCTGACTGTTTTGAATAGTTGACCTGGATGAGGCAAGGCTATTTGAATCTGGAACATAAGATTCAGAATTGGAAAGCTGGAAGACTTGGGTTAGATGTTAACAAAACAACTAGAATTTGTGAAGCAGAGGAAGTTACCTAGCCCAGCTGGAACGTACAAGAGGAAGGACAGTCGCCTCGCACAGATGCCAACACAGAGATTTCAGAGCTCTCTGGCAGAAAAGCCCAGAAGCAGAAAGACAAGCGCAGATCAAATTTCAAATCCTTTGGAAGAAAGTAATAAATAATAATAATAATAATAATAATAATGAGGAGGAGGAGCGACACGTGTTGCAACAAACAACGTGAGCCAACACGATGTCTGGCACGGGGATGCTGGTGTAAGATCTGCAGAGGGTTACATCACTCGGCGAGAGCTCGCCAGCAGCAGCAGGTTGTGCCCAGCAGGCTGGGAGGGATGAGAGCAGCCCCGCCAGCTCAGAGGAATGCTTTGTACAAGCATGGAAGGCTACAGCGTGCCAAGGGAAGGAGCGAGCGAGCGGGGGAAGCGAGCGAGGGAAGAAGGAAGCATTGTTCGGAGAACAAATGGGATATTGGCGCTCAGGTGTGCCGGCCAGCGTGATGCCACTGGGACTCAGGAAAATCTAGAGCAGTAACAGGCTGGCAAGGGCAAAAAAAAAAAAAACAACCAACCAAACAACCTGTTCTCATTCTGGCTCGCTGATTGTCAGCAAAAGGGGTGCACAGCCTTAAGGAGAGAACGACCTTGGCAGAGACTGAGGCACGAGTGTGGGGTGGTCGCAGGGAATCTGAAGACCTTCTCTGTGCAACAAGGACTGCAAACGCTGAAAGGCTTTCAGCAGGAGACTCCCAGCGGGTCTTCTGAATTTTGCTGTTGGCGCTATCTCTAGGGAGCCGAGCTAGTTGAAGGGAAATGTTCAGAGCCACCTTACTAAGGCTCTGGTCACAGATTCCCGGGGAGACGTATTTAACGCTACTGGCTGCAGGTGGCTTTGCAAGCATCTGCAAATCTCGGGAGGTGGGGGGCAAGAGGGCTGGCATCCAGGGACTGAAGCCCAAAAGGATTACCTCCAGCAAGAGGGGAATGCAGAAGAAACCTGCCATGAGAAAGGTGCCTTTGACAAGGTTCGTGAGGCTAGAGAAACAGTGGCAGGCCCAAGCCCTCAGTGTGAGACTAATCAGCCAGGGCTAGGATTGCTGTGGTCTTTACAGGACCGCTGGCATTGCTCACCAAAGATGTGGCTTTTCCTGTATTTTCGTAGCAGCTGGCCACTGTTGGGGACCGTCAGTAAGCAGCCTCGGCACTCCAAATGGACAAACTGTACACAAGCCATACCTCCAACACCACATCCAGCCGACCTTCTGTGTGTGCGCTGCGTATCTGACCCATGCAGGCGCTGCAGTTAGATGGCCACACGGAATGGCTCTCCATCCCACTGCACCCCATTGACCAGGCTCCATCTTCATGCCTGCGGTGTAGGCAATCCACATACGCTACAAGGCAGAGTAAAGGCCTTCGCTATGCTCCAAAATCTTTATGACACTCATGAGTACAAAGTTCAGCTCACACTGTGTTCATTGTGAAAAATAAGTTTTTCATACATTTATGGAACTTTCGCTTTTCAGTGAAAGCCAAGGCTTGTCCCTTGGAAAGTGTAGTATCATGAGGGGCTGTGAAAACATAACAGATGCCACCCAGCCCACATCATGTCACCTTTCACTAGTTCTGTACTTTCCTTTTTTGGTCCTGAAGTACGTTGCTGGAAGAGTCAGCTCTTTATTTCAATGAAGGCTTCCTTTCTGGTAACCATTACATTGGCTTGGAGGGTAGAGAAGATCCAGGGTCTCACGATAGCATTCGAGTATGCAATATTTGCAATATTTCAGTCAATCCTTCTTTCCCCCATTTCCAGCTGTCTTGAAGTTCCATGAAAATCACTCACTCCCACATCTTGACTTACTTTCCTAAACTTTGCCTCACTCCAGAAAAGTAAGACTTCAAATACATGCTGTAAGGGTTTTCAGTTGAGACAGAAGAAAAATAATTCAAGGATATGCCAGTATTATTCCCAGAAGGAGAGAAGGGGAAGCTTTAAGAGGTTATCCACCATAACCTGATACCAAGCTGAGGCGTTTTATGGCTGAGCCTCAGCTCATGCTCCTGGAGCGCAGGCAGAGCTCCGTGTGTCCATCCAAGCTCTGCCACCACCCTGCATTTGCAGAACAGGTAGGAGGACTTTCGACACCCACTTCCCAGATATTACTCGTTAGCAAAGCCTCTCATGTCAGAAGCCAGTGCTTTGGGAACATCTTGCAGGCCTTTTGTAGGGTATCTGTTACTCAGCGACAAGCCATAAGATAACTGTGTGTTACCACCAGGAACAGAACGTTTCCGTTAACATTTCTTCTTAATGGAGAAAAAAGTAGTGGCAATGTTTAGAGAAGTGATACCCACGCGGGGCTGAAAATCCCCTTCTTTCCTAGTGCCACAGATTCCTGCAGCTATGGGATCCTTGACTGGAGGGGAAGCCAAATGATGATTCAGCCCGCTCTGTGTACGGATATTGTTCAGGGTGGGAGCGCAAGCCCCTGCTGGCACCACCGTTGAGTTCATGTGCATGAAAATCTGTGGGGAGAGTTTTTTTAAGACTCGCAGTTATTGCATGAAAAACAAATCTTTTTTTTTTTTTTTCCTGACCATATCTGGATGTGGATGCGGTCAGCCCCGGGTTCTGTCCTGGTGTTGCCTGACACAAAACCATCCGTCCCGTGAAGCCCTGTCTAAACTCAAGCTATCGGAAGTTTGACAGCAAACATCTTAAAACAAGGTTACTTTCAATTCTGTGACATGCCCTTGGACTCTGCTGGATCAAGTGCTGACAGAGTCAAGGAGCTGACACCAGGCTGGAGGTGGGCTTTCTGCTTTGGTTTTTTTTTTCCTCTCTTTTTACTATTTTAGGCGCCTAATAGTATCCGAGCTGCAAACCAAAGCAGATGTGATTATCTCAGCTGTCACTGGGAGGGAAGTGGTATTGTAAATAGATAGGATCCAGACCACACAGCACTTTAAAGATCCAATTGCAACACGCCGACATACAAACAGTGACAAATAGGAAGCCACTGCAGCCTTTCAAGCATCAATGCAGAGCCTTTCACGGGGACTATCACCATTGTCGGCTATTTCATTCATACCTCTGAGTACCATCTTACCTAGAGCGTGCTGCAAAAGCTCCTTCCCAAAGCTGCACGTTCAGCTTTAACGAGAAAAGGAAACGGTAGGCAGCAGTAATGTAATTGAACTGCCACAGTTACGGCAACCCTAAGAGCGGCTGGATCAATGACAAGAGAAAAGTATATTATGGGTGATGGAGGCTTTCAAAAGGAAGAATGTCATCGAGAAGGGCAAGGTTAGAAAATCATCATTAAAACTAGATTTAAAGGCATAAGCAAAGACTCAGTCAGCCTGAAAGAAATTATCTTCACACTTTAAGCACAGACTTAACTGGACTTCTTACACAACTTAGCTTAGACTTAAACAGTTTCCCAGTACAAGTAGTAATTGTTCTTATCACAGCAGATGTTCTCTGAAATTTTGTGTCAGTATCCATTGTGGGTAAACCAACCTGTCAATGGAAAAGTTCCTTTTACAAAATCATAGGGCTTCTGATATCTAGAGCAATGAAATAAAACATACAGTTTTGCCTATTGTTGTGTATTTATAAGTGACTGATACCCACAGCACATCATTTGTTGGTAAAATACTGCCTGAATGGTTACTTAATTTTATACTTGCAGATATACTATCATTAAGTCAAGTCTGATTCTGCTAGAAATTCTAATACTCTAACTTTATATCTTTTTTAGGATTGTTACCACATTTCCCAACAAATATTTTTATTTCAAGGGAACTTTTCAGGGAGCAAGATGCTTGTTGGTGTGAGTAGAACCGGCAACACTTTTAAGGTAAAGTTTAATAATAAACAAATCACTGAATTTGCTTGATTTCTCTGAAATGGTAAATGATGTTTGATTTATTTATGTAATAAATTATAGGAATTTATTTTTACATGCTATGTTCAAAACTCTAAGTTTAAGATTGAGTTAAACATATCAAAGACTGCAAAGTCTTTGATATATTTATTAAAACCAGAACTAGTTATGAATAGGGATAAGTCATTCTTTGATGCTTCCATTGAAAGCTTATCTGCAACAAACTGTATTATATAAACCCCCAAGTTTCATTTTCCCAGTCAAATAATTGAAGTACATGTAATATGCTTCAGAGCCTAATGTTACTAAACTGTGCAAAATCTGTTAACAATCCACAGAATTCTATTAATGCAAATACTGCCATGGGTAATTTCCCTTTCTTTTTTTTTTTCCTCTTCTTTTTAAAATTAAATTAAATATAGGCACCCGATCTAATGAAGCCTCAACAAAGACTACATAGCAAGGGTGTTTTGTTCGTCTGAATTTCTGAGTATAAAATAGAAGAAGGTTTACTCCATGCTGCATCTCCAAATGAAAATTACAGTTGAATGCATTTTGAAGTGCCAAAGGAAACTGCTACTCAGGAAAAGTTCAGACCACAATCCTATGTTTGTCCCATAAGGGGGGGCACAGGTGACCCCACTGTGCACTGTGCTGACCCTACTGACATGGCTTTATCGACTAGAGAAGCGACCCTGTGCTAAAAGGATAGCTCAACCTCCCTGACCAACCAAACCTTGTATCTTTTTGCAATAGATGAAGAAATTGCAAGAAGAAAACATAGAGTCTTCTGCACTGGGGAGGCACAAGCGTGGAAAACTCATCGATGGGAAGGAACCCTGATTTTAAAAAGTTTTACAATGAATTTTGATTGTGTGGTGCAAGTACAACCCACCTGTATCCTTGCCAAAGTTCCAGTTTTATACTTTCATCCTCCCTTGGGCTGCAGCTTGAGAGAGAATCTCACACAAGACAGTTGTGGGGAGGAAAGTTAGGTATCTAAAGGATGGATATCCGTATCTATACCAGTTGCATTGCACTTCCTTTAGTGCTGATAGCTGAAAAGAGACATCTCCAAAGAGCAATTCATCTCAGTCTAAGGTAAATGGCTGAAGTAGATCAAATGAACCACCCTCTGGAGGTACTTGTTGCTGTCCTTCATCTACATAATGGGCTTTAGGCAATGGTTTAGGTGGTGAGATGTACCTCAGCTTCAATGTCTATGCTGTTTTGAGAACGGAACTGAGCCATTTAAGCCATTTAGGCCTTCACCACGTGGGAGTTTCATGCAAAGCCTTTGGTGGCATCCCAAGGTTCCTGGAGATTTGCAGCTTCCCCAAGACTGCAGCGGTACCTCTCCAGGACTCAGCGTAAACCCAAATAACATGACAACCCCTCTAGTGAACACCTCCTGGCTATTGCCATAGCCAGAATGGTCTCTGCCTGTGCTGCTGTCTCAGGGTATTCTGATGGGGCATGATGAGGCTGTGCTGCCAACTCTTTGCCACCCGAAAAATAGTCTTATGATAATAAAAATCATAGGTATAAAAGGCTTTCTTACACATTTGTGTGAAGACAGCTCACATAGGCTGTGGATGCCAGTATCTGGAGTTCAGATTTTGCAATATCCAGCCAATATCCATCCAGCAGGCATTTCCTTAGCATTTTTCACCAATATACCACGTCTGGCACAGCCCATGGGGTTCCTCTTCCATGGGGTGCTCCAGATCTCAACTTTTCCATACCAGAGCTTACACCCCTGCTACCACACCTGGAGCTGACACGAGTACAGCTTAACAGAAGCTTGGTCCATCGAAAGGCTACAGGGGCTGGAGATCTGGCTGGAAACAACATGCTGTGATGGCAGCTGGTGGCTAAGAAGAGCTGGTGGGCATGACACTGTTGCAGGGCAGGTCCATATCGGTGCTCACACCCGTGTTCAAGGAGCTGACCATTAGGTTTCATTAGCTCCTCTGGCTGCTGGAACAAAATACTCTTTTGAGTGGAAAGGCACAGCCTCAGTTTCTTAGGACACCTGCTTACGCTGCTCTTTAAATCAGAGTTACAGAATCACAGGATGATATGGGGTTGGAAGGGATCTCTGGAGATCATCTAGTCCAACCCCCCTGCCAGAGCAGGTCTACCCAGAGCAGGTTGCACAGGAATGTGTCCAGGCGGGTTTTGAATGTCTCCAGAGAAGGAGACTCTACCACCTCTCTGGGCAGCCTGTTCTTCTGCCACCTTCAAAGTAAAGAAGTTCCTCCTCATGTTTAGATGGAACTTCCAGTTTGTGCCCGTTTCCTCTTGTCCTGTCCCTGGGCACCACTGAAAAAAGACTGGCCCCTTCCTCTTGACACCCACCCTCTAAGTATTTATAGGTGTTGATAAATAGTTATTCACTCATTTCAGTCTAAATTAATATAGACTTGTGGACAAGGGAATAGTTAATTTTTGTAGGAGAAGGTGACATAGGACAGTAGTTTTTCACAGGCCTGATCTCAAACAAAATTATATTTTTTTTTCTGTTTGATGAACTTGTTCTTTTTTAAGCTCATAGTTACTGCACCTATAACCATTTACCTTGGTTCACTGCAGCTTTATAAAACCCAGCGTGATGTACTTTAAAAAATGTACGAAGTTCAGATTTCCAAGTTCATTTTAGCAGCAAGCAAAATGTTTGGCTTGAAAAACATGCCTTTCAGTAGGCTGAATGTGTTTCCGTGCAAGGAGTTTCCAGGAAACTCTTAGGTTACAATTACAAGAAGTTAAAACTGCAGTAGCAGAATTGTTAACTGGAAGTCAGAATTTCCTTTACACCATTTCTCCTATGCTTAGTCCTAACTGGACATTACTAAATGAGCTGGCTTAAATACTTTCCTTTCCTTTTCTGTTACATTGTTTTGGTATTTGTGCAAATTTATTATTTTTTTAAATTTTAATATTAGTTTTTTTATCCTAACTTCCACTTACTTGTTCTTTGGTCTGGTTCTTTTATCTTTTATTGGACTATCTACTTAAACCAGCACTTTCTAACAACCCTTCCAGGTTATGGGATCACTCCTTTAAATTTATTAGGGATATGCTGAATTTTTAAAACAGGTTAAAGGCATTTTTCTTTTAGTTCCTTTCCAGGCTTCCTAATTACATGGTCAGTAATTTAAAGAAGAATGTAAGGAGGAAAAGTCTGTGATAAGAACAATAACAAGCGTTTGCTCTAAAGAACAAAACTGAAGGAGAAGACCACGAACTGTAGGAAGAGAAAGAAAGAAGGTAATGGGTGGATTCAGTTGGAGGAAAGACACAGGGATTTTTTCCTTAAAAAATAACTTAGACAACGATAAACTATGAGTGAAGATAACTAGAGCATAATATAAAACTTGAAGAAAGGAATGGAAACAGGATTTGACAAGGCTCAGCAAACAACAAATCTAGGGATGATGCTGCAAGACAGATGGTATCCCAAACAGATCCCTGCTCTGCAAACTCAGATGACCCCTTTTCTTAGAACTCAGATGCAAGGAGATGACCCTGAGAAAGTGAGAAAGTGAGGAAGGCCAGGGCCGGAATGCTGGCTGAGCCAGCCACAGGGACAGAGGACAGTTTGTTTGATCCTATCTGCCTGTTATTTGAACAGAGATCTGAAAGATGATAAGGACCGAAGACCTGTTTTTCACAACGTATTACGGATTTCTTTGTAAAATAAATGCAAAGCTTGTTGAAAGCAGCAGCATTTATATTTAGTCTGATTTTATTGTTATCATAGGATTGAACAACCATGCTGAGAAACAGAAACAAAATTTGCATCAGAAGAAACGATGCGCAAGGCTTTATGTTTGCTTACTTGTTACGTATGTAAAACATAAAAACGCTTATGTGGCTGTTTGTACAGCAAATGTGAGGTTTACAGACGATTTGTCACGGCTGCAGCCAATGGAATGTGCCGGTAAATCTGTGGCCCCGCATCTCCTTACAGCTGCTTTTATATTTGGAGTATAAGCCACGTTAGCTTCCAAAGGATTTATCAGTTTAGAGGACAGCTGTGGAGTGTTTAGGAGAGAACCTAAGGACGACATGGCTCCAAAATAAATCCCTGTTTGGCTACTCCGTCATCTGACACGTGAGACTTTTCTACAGAGAAAAGACTTCCAATGGAGGAGCCAGAACCTCCCAAGGATCTTCCGCAATTTTTTCCCCACTCTGCACCACAGGCTTTGAAGGCTTCTTTCTGTGAATTTTTCTTGCCTAACAGAAAAAAGAAGATAATACGTGGATGGATGGATGGATGGACAAATGGATGGACAAATGGATGGAATATGTTTAATTAAAAAACATTCAAAACATACCAGGAGACACACTCTTTTCTATGAGAAAAAAGCTATGTTAGTCACACTGTTTAATAAGCTTCTGGAAGGCTCTTAGATGTTATGGTTGCTACAGATAACACTGCACAGAACAAGGTAGCTATAGCTTGCAAATAGACAACAACCTGATCATTTTATTGACAACTTATTTTCCGTGCAAGCGCAATTAAAATTAAATGTAAGGACTGTTTGGCAGTTTTTGGAAGACAGAAGAGTAAAATCTAAGTGATGTAAATCCTCTGTAGCAAGCGAGTCCAGTTCTGAATGTAACTTTCTTTACTTTTTGTGTATGGTTGTTTTTTTTTGAAGCAACATAAATACATACTAAATGGCCCGTCAGGAAAACCTAGGACATCAAGTCTAAAATGACCTTTTTCCCTTGTCCTTGCAGAGGAAAGCTGACAAATGCTCATGAGCTTCCATTCATCATGTTTCATAGGAAAATAGGAGACAGTAGGCATCTTGGGCTGGTCTGTATTGATTCATGCACAGGGATCCTCCTCCAAGACCTTTGTGCTTAATAGCTAAGCACATTCCAATTGCCCTTCTAAGAAATCAGAGTTTCATCCTAAGTCACACTGATAATTAGTGACATTTGAAAGGTTTCAAATACCTCTTCAAATTATTATTTTGATTAGGAGCTACTGCTTTTAGGCAGTATTGCCTAAAAATAAATTATAAATAAATTCCAAAGTCTGTCGTATAGTCCAGGATTGCTTATGAAGTATTTATCTTCATTTCTTGGAAAGATGTCTGACTTCTGCCCTTTCGTTTTGTACTAGTCGTGGTAATTTCAGCGTTCTCTTTTACGATTTTCTTATTTACACCACATCCACAAATTCACTCTTGCAGCTGTTACTCATGTGATTATTTCTAGTAGTTTCATTGTGGTTAGCCATGTGAATAAGGCTTATTGTTGTGGTACACCAGCATAGGCTACAAATATGCAAAAATTATAAAGGGACAGGAAACTTTCAAACCCTTTAAATAATTTCTTTTGGGTTTGGATATGTATTCTTTTTCGGTTTTCCTTGGGTTTCCTCTTTTTTTTGTTTGTTTTAAGATTGCCCTGCAGCTATTTAAAAATAGCTTTAAAAAGTTTAAAAACTGCTTCCACTGATTTACTTTTAAGTCAACCACAGGACAGCAAGCAGTTTCAAAATCTGCCAAACCTTTAGCCAGTAGAAATTAGCCATTACGCAGTTATTCTTATTAGCTGCATATAGTATAAAAATATAAACACATATACAAGAAAATATTGTACAGGGTATTTTATTTTATGACAGTATATGAAATTGACTTGTGACAGTAAAACTGCTATGATTATTATAAATGACAGTCAGATGAACCGGCAAGAAAGAAAGCATAGGAACTGAAGTCTAGTATTTTGGAGTATAAATATATACTGGAGAAACAAGCTCCTAGATACACTACTGTAATTAAGATACTGGACAAGCATGCACTTTACAAAAAAAAAGTCTGGTTTCCTTTTCTTGTGAACAACATATGGTGAAAACTGTTCCCTGGTGCCAGCAAAGATCTCTGCTGCATCAGTTACTCTGCCATGGAGATAAGAACTATGAGCTTTCGGACTCGCATACAGTGTAAACAATCACCGCTTGATGGCTTTGCTGAACACAGCTCACATCCTATTACTTATTTCTCAGCTCGCGACTTGGAACTGTATCTAAATCGACCTCAAAACAAGGAACATTTATCCAGATTCTTTGTGTATGGAGATGTTCTTCCAACCTAGAAGATTCTATGATTCTGTTACCTACTCAGAACGAAAGAAATGTGAGCGATGCCAAATTTGGGGAATGAGCAGCCGAGTCAATAACAGAGGATTTGTAGTCATAAAGACTACTTTGAACTACAGTGTCTGCAGGAGATCTTTTCAGTACTTTTATGCAATCTTCTCCATGCTACTTGTAGTTTAAAGTGGGTGGGGAGTCGCAAATATTAACACTGCAATAAATATATTGCTGGTTTGTGTAGTAAAGGATCCAGTCGCATAATAACAAGTATTGTACCTGCACACTGAACTAAAGCACCAGAATCATTCTGCAGTTTTAATGGAAACATCTTTGACAACATCAAGAAAGACTGATTACAGATAAGAAATCCGGGAATCAGCATCTGGTCTGGCTTAGCTGGAAATCTCCACCACTACTGAGCAGAAAAATCCTCTTCTAAAAGCTACAACCCTTATGCTGATAATAAAAGAAAGATGTGTCCCATGGTATGCACTTAAGTCCCTGCTGGTGGCCATAACATGAGATAAGGCCTCTCTTGAAAGCACACAACAACCCTAGACAGCAGTTCAATGAAAGCTGTGAAAATAAAAAATTTAAATTGTAGGAACTCCACTGTAAATATTTTAAAAATCTGAGTTAATTGGTACAAACCCTTATGCATCCATTTTTACTTTTGTTAAACATAGCCTTCGTTACCTCAGTTTAACACAAACTATTCAAGCTGAGGTTAGACAAACCTAAATAATCTAAAACAAATTCAGAGTAGCTACTGAGAAGTTCTGCCTCACTTTCCTATCAGGTTTAAAATCACACATTTGTTGTATTCCATTGAAAACAAAACAAAATCATGTGGAATTCTGTTCACATTACATGACTAACTCCCCTGAAGATGTTTCTAATACTCAACAGTTAAGCTCTTACAACTAGCACTGAAGAAGGAATATTATGCCTGAAGCCTGAATTAAACTGATTAACTGACTGATAAACTGAGAGAAGTGTCATAATTGACTTGTGAGTCAGTGGAAAAGACAGGAAGCGAATTATTCTGTATCCTCCTGAACTTGCACATGAATTCATTTATGTAGAAATATAGTTTAGTTGGAGGTCAGCCAGGGCATGAGAGGTACCACCACCATTGCTTTAAAAAAAAACCAAAGCAAACTATATTTGTGCTGTGCCTCAATGCAGAGAAAGATTTAGCTGCTTATATCTTATATTAATCCTACAATACCTCTGCTGAACGTGAGAAATATAATTGGAAAAATGAGCTTTTAGAATTGCACCTGAATGACAGGTGCAAGGTAGAAAGGCTACAGAGCGTGTACTTGGTCCTTCCTCAAGTTTCTATTGGCAGGGTTACAATAATCAAGCCTAAAACACAGGGTTACACTGAAACTGATTACATCATTCTGCGCTAACGCATGAGGTTTTATGAACAGTACCATGCTGGAAGTTCCTGAGAAACTTCCACTTAATCAATCCTGCCCTTTACCACATCATATACCAAGATTTCCAGGTAAGGAATAAAACGGAGTATTTTTTGCATTTCCGTTTAGGATCAACAGACAGACACACAGAATCATAGAATGGTTCGAGTTGGAAGGGACCTTAAAGATCATCGAGTTCCACCCCCCCTGCCATGGGCAGGGACACCTCCCACTAGAGCAGGTTGCTCAAAGCCCCATCCAGCCTGGCCTTGAACACCTCCAGGGAGGGGGCATACACATACACACTCTTTCTTACTAATATAATCAAAGGAAACAACATCAAAGTAATTTATGGTGTATTTGCTCAGTGGAAATACACATTTTCTCTTCCTTACTCTAATAGTATTCTTAATTAAGTTTTAAGAGTATTTAATAGTACTCTTACTAAATAGCCGGTTTCAGGTATTTGAATTTAAGATGAATAAAAGACTTTGCAGACCTGGGGACTCCATCTGATAAAAAATGATCTTATCTTAATAATAGATATTATGGATTTAATGGAGTATATCAGTGCTGTATAATAAAAGTAATTTGTAAATGTTTCTACATTTCTGTACATAAACTTTGGCACACTGTTACATTCCCCTGGGAAAAAAATAAAAGAACTAAAAGCTGCTATTCAGAAATATCTCTGTACACTGCTTGCATAATATTTAGGACAGATCAGCTGTATCTGGGAAAAAGTCAGTTCTAGCCAGATGCAGAAAACCCACTCCATTATTCCTTTCAGGCATTGGGAGAATTTTAAAAAGGAGCCCCAATGAACCTGCTCCAGCACATCATTGAATGGGGTAGTATGTTTGAAGACACTAAGAAAGCCATCCATCAGTGGTATTGTTCTACTTTATACAGAACTACTAGCTCATTTTAAACCAAAATACTGACAAAATGCTATCAAAATGTAGCTTTCTATGCTTCTGCTTTTAGAGCACAAAAACCACGACGCATCTTCTCTGGATTTTAAGATCCAGTTCTAAGTTGTTTATTATCTGTAAAACCTCCAGACTGTCTGCATATCTAATGTTTAGTGAGGACTCCCTTGCTTCCTCTATTCTTTTAGCACTTACTCCGACCACATAATTTGTTACGATTTGGTGGCCATTAGCTTGTCGGCTCCTTTCCTAACTGAATGGATCTGCAGACTAGAAAGGTTATTATGATCATCTAGCTTGACCTCCATAGCAATATAAGCCAAGACATTTTATAATGTGAATTTTGCTTTGAGTCTATAATTTGAGGGATGACTTAGAGCTCAGGATTTAGAAAAGATACTGAATTAGAATTTGGGAGACAGTTTAGTGGGTCCTCCAGGATATTACACCAAACAACTCCTCTTGTAGCTAAAAGAAAAGGATCTTGTGCTTATTTAAAGTTAGTATAATTTCACCCGCTGGTTACTGATTCTCGCTGTCATCTTATCTGACAGATTAAGGAGCCTTTTAATATTTGAAATTTCCTTCTCTTGCAAATCCCAGTACCTTATGATCAAGCTTTTGTATAAGCTAAACAGATGCTTCTTCAGTCTCTCACTGCAAGGCAGATTCTCCTGGCTTTTCTGTTTTGTCAATTACTTGCATTAAAGTGCAATACCACTATTTCAGTAATAGTTTGGTGAATGCCACGTATAACAACAGTATTACTAGTTATTAATATTTCTCTGCTTCGGCAGGGGAGTTGGACTAGATGATCTCTATGGTCCCTTCCAACTCTGGAAATTCAGTGAAATTCAGTGAAACTCTGCTTTTACATCCAAGATTTGTACCATAAGCATGAATCTTTTTGAGTTGTTCATAACCACACTATAACTCCTCTAGAATTTGACTTGATATATATTGACATCTCCCTATAAATATTTACGGCTCCATCTATGTTATTAAAGATTATTTTGTGTTTTCTTTACATAAGTTAATAAAGATTATGAATAGGATTGGAATAAAACCATATCCTTGTACTTTGATAAACAGGTTTCCATTCAATTATGATTTTCAAGATATAATTACTTTTCAGATCTAGTGGGCAATATATTTACTCAAGTAAATATATCTGAGTTTTGTATAAAAATATTTGCAAACAGAATATTGGCACTAAATAGGATATTGCATAATGTCTTCATAGAAGCTCAAAAACATAGTTACGTTTGCCAGGTGAAATACTAATCCCATTAAATAGCAGGCCTAAATTCCAGCCCATCCTGCTGATGTTAGAAACTCAGTAATTTTCTAATTCCTGTATGCAATTCTTACATTTGACTTTCCTGATTTTGCCAAAGGTTCTTGTCATGTTATGTTATCTCAAATGACCTTTTGCGTCAAGTCAGTTTTTCTCTTTCATTTCTGGAAAGAACACACACAGGCTGATTATCACCAGGAATGATTCAGAATCCCATAAAATTCTGGGATATAACTTAGCTGGTCCTGAAAGTTTAAGTGTTTTTACCTTTACCTGTTGCTATTTAGCGTCCTTATTAAGTAACAATTGAATAGCACATATGCAATTATATTCATAAAGTATTACTGCATTATCCAGGTTTCTATCAAATAAAGAAACACTTTTCTACATCAGCATTGTTGCGTAACAACTGAAATATTTTAAACTAGCAGGGAAACCATGCCACTGCCAATATTTTTTCCTTTCTTGATCCTGACATTTTAAATAATGTAGTCCCCTTATCCTTTAGGCAACAAGCCAAGACTTTTCATTCATATATTTAGCTACAATTATTCATTCTCATTGTTTCACAACTGCTAGCTGATCGTTCCTGCTTATCAGCTTCCATGTTTTTCATTTTGTTTTATACACATTTTAATTATCGCTTTCATTTTCTTTCTCTAACTGACTGTGTTCAGCTGAAAAAAAACCAACTTTGATGACTGTGGTAATATCATCTTTTGGGTATTCTGTAAAGTCTTCCTAAATAAACTACCATTTACTTATTTGATGTATTTTTCCTATGCATCTCTACTTATACAGGTATCATTCAGTTTTCTTCAGACTTGGAACACTATCCCTTTTCCAGCAAAGCTGCATAATACATATGAGAAATATTTATATATAGCAAATGTAGTTAAATTATGCCATTTCACATTTAAGCAACCATAAGTTTAGTAACTAGGTTTTTTTTTCCCCCTCAGAATTCAAAGCACCTGAGTGCTTTGAAAACAGCATATGTTTTTATTTTAGAAAATGATAATCTATTATTTATACAAAATCTAGGACATGTTTACTTGTGGAGTTTTGAGATCTAGACATACTCTACAGATTGAGAAAAAAAGATGATCCTAAGATAGCTCATCCTAGGTACTCTAGTTAAATGTTTACATAGCTGCTCATCCAGTCCTGTATTCCGATAATCTGTCTTGCCAGTATCCAATTTTCGGATTTATCAGTCTAAACGTTGACTCAAACACACCAGGTCCTGGATTTGTGAAATCAGGGACTCTGAGTACCTTTAATGAGCCTGATTAGTCTACCTTTCTGCTCATTCTGTCTTTCTTACAGAAAGTATAAAGTAATAGGAACACTCAAGTTCTACTACTAGAAAAAACATAGGTTACTCATTTGAACATATGAGCCTTAAATATGGGTCTGCAAAGTATCAGTGGAAAGATCCTTCACTGACAAAAACTTCCTCGGCATATTCTATACATTTGTGTATTTGGACTTTTTATCCTCCATCTTCCTGACAGAATTGCCTCAATTATTTGGAATCTTATTAGTTACAGATGTATTTGTGAAGCATCCAAAAAAAGGAGATCCTTTCTCTGGCAGGCATTTCTTGAGTAAGCAGCCTTGGATACAAGGACTTCGTGATCTCTCTTTTCCACCTGAAGGGCAGCCGCCCCTCCACCTCCCCAACAGAGATGCCTAAAGAGAAAGGGATGAGATGCCTAAAAAGAGAAAGGCGTGCGAGCCCTGAAAACGCTCCAAGCACTTAAATGCAGCCAGGAGGTGCGCGATGCCCGTTTCCCCTCCGAGTTTAACAGCACCACTAACCACCGCCTCGGAAGGGGTTCACAATTACAGTAATTTAAAAAAATCCCTGCTGTGCACGCTTTTATGCGACCGAGCACGCGCTAAGAGTTTCACCCAGAGATTATTTGCGAGGAGAGGAACCGCACGAAGGAAAAAAAACACCTCAAAAAAAATGGGAGCTTCATTCGGACGCACCGGCAGCGCCGAGGGGACGCGCTGGCGCCCAGCGGTGGCGGCAGCGGCTCCAGCACCCACCTCCCAACTCCTTCCACTTCCTCGCGACATCATATATATATATATATTTATATAGAGATATAGGTACAAACACGGGCAGGGGCCGCTGGCGCACAAGCCGGGGAAAGCAGAGCAGGGCCGGGCCGCCACAGCAAACACACCACCCCTCCCCCCCCCGCCCCTTACAGCGCTTTACCCTCGGGACGCGGCAGCAGCAGTAACAACCCCCGTTCCGCTCGCGCTTTGCCTCCAACTACGGAGCCAAACGCGGCTCCCCACCGCATCACAGTGAATGCGGGCCGAGCCCAGCTTCCCCCCCTCCCCCCGGGCCCGCCGCCACCGGGGCGCTGAGGCGGCCTCCACCGCTCCCCACAGCCTGCCCCGCCGGGGGTGGGGCCTGCCGGGCAAGGGCGAGAACTTCCGGCTTCAGCCAGCCGACCCCGCCCCTCACCTCGGCCTCAGCCCCGCGCCTAAGCCAATGAGGGTGGGGAGTGGCCGCCGGGCAGGTAACCGCCCGCCCAATCGGAAAGGCGCCGCGCGCGGGGACAGGTGGAGGGCGGGGCCTCGCTCCCCTTCGCCCCGCCCCCTTCGCCCCGCCCGCCAATCGGCCTCGGCGGCGGCGGCGGCGGCGGCGACAGCGCGCCCGCGGTGCTGTGGTGTGGAGAGGTTAGGGGAAC
>JAOXNO010000001.1:154694603-154756187 GCA_028565335.1 Limnodromus scolopaceus
GGGGGCTCGCGCCCTGCTCGCCCCCCCCCTACCTCGTCCCTTAACGGCCGTCCCCGTCTGAGGGGCCGCCCGGCGGCCGGGCCGTGAGGGTAGCGGGCGGCCCGGGCCGGAGGAGCGCGGAGGCAGCGGCAGCCATGGCACTGGTGGCCCCGGAGACTCGGAAGTTCACGCGGGCGCTGAGCAAGCCCGGCACGGCGGCAGAGCTGCGGCAGAGCGTCTCCGAGGTGGTGCGCGGCTCCGTCCTGCTGGTGAGTGCGGGGGGGCGGCCCGGGAGAGACTGCGCCGGGGCCTCTCGGCGGGGCGGGGGGGAGCAGGCGGTGGCCCCGGGCCCTTTGATCCCTCCTGGGCTGTCACGGCAGCGACGGTGGCGGTGGCGGTGGGGGATAAGGTCGGCGTGGCCCTGTGCCGGGCTTGCGGCTCCGTACCGGGCTTGCGGCTCCTCGCCTGCCCCCGGAGGCTGCAGCGGGCGGGGTGGACGGGGACGCGGAGGCCGCCATGGGATGCGGCGGGCACGGCTGGGCGCTCCCGCTCCTCCCCGCGGTGCGAACTTCTCCTGGGCGTGAGGCGATGCGGGGCAGCCCCGGGGGCCGGCGGAGCTCGGCGGGGAGCGGTGGCAGACTCCTGCCGGCCGTAAGCCGCTTCAGGCCGGGCAGAGGGGCCTGGCTGCCGCCTGGCTCCTCCACCTGTAGCGCGGGTGCGGCCGGCGCCCCGGCCTTACCTGGCCCAAGTGCTTTCGCCCGTCTGAAAATAGTGCTGCAAAAGTCGTTTTTCCTCTTACTCCTGCCTGCGCGCTGGACAGCTAAAGCACATTTTTTTTGTTGTTGTTGCTTGTATCGTAGGGAATGAAAGATGAGTGCTGGCAAGTGTAGCAGGAACACTTTAGCATGTTATTTGTCCCCACTGCCTGTGCTGTGCTAGCACATGGTGGTTGTCCTTGCCAGTTGCCAATTGGACGCATTAAATTAATTTAAACTGCTGAAAGTAAATTTGTGTGAAGGTGTTAGATGGTGAACTGAGGCAGCTGGGACTGCGAGAGAGAGAGGTATGTTTTTTTGGCCTGGCTGTACCCAGGTGACGACATCTTAAACAGCCTATGCAAGATTTTTCAAAGCTTCTCTCTTGGGGCTCTTATTCATGGTATGCATTTGTTTTCCATGTGGTTTTGTTATCTCCCAGGGGAATGTTTCAGCAAGTGTTTAACCCTGTGTAAGTAGAGAGATTTTGTTGTTGGGGTTCCTGACACTGGAAGCTGATCTGTCATTTGTTTTTCACTCTTGCTAGTGCTAAGTGTGGATTTGTCTAACTTTTTTAACTGCTTGTCAGAACATTGCTTGTCTTGTCATAGCTATGTGTTGTGAGTTACAAATGCCGTAACTGTAATTCAGATACCTTTCTTTAGTAAAACAATGGATCTATAATTAAATTAAATATATGATAGAAGACCTAATATGTAATAGCTCAGGGTCCACCTGAATACCTGAAACTTGACAGCTTTCCACAAGCTACTAGCATGTATACATGTAATGAATATCCAATACATGTTAACACTTCTCCAGGGATCAAGTCATTCCTGATAAGAGTGGAAGAAGGATATATGTTTAAAAATATTTTTCATGTTGAGAGAGCATGAAAGGGATTTAGGTGTTTTTATGACATAAGTAAATGTTTCTTTTGCAGTAATTATCAGTCCTGCATTCCCCCTCTCCTCCTTTAGAAGTTTTTTTTCTTAGTTCGCTTATGACTAGTATCATTGAGATAAGCTGGAAAATATTTATTAATTCTTTCATTCATTCAGGTTGACCAAATACATAATAGGATGGTATTCACTAATGTTCCGGGTATTTTTGCCACAACAGCATATTCAGCAGAATTTTAAGGAGGTGAAAGAAGTGATGGTGTGAAGTGGTGTACTGACTCAATCTTACTCTGGATAAGGTCTTCCATCACTATTTTAGAAAGCAAAAATAGTGACTTACCATTCATGGCAACTTAACGTTCATGTCAGGTTTGTAATCCTTTTCTGTTAGCTAGATGCATGGAGCAAAATCCCATCTCTCTTCCATGCAGTCTTGTGCTGAAATTCACCTTCTTGTTTCAGCCTTATCTTGCCCCTGCCTTACATCTTTCCTACTATCATAAATACTGTTCGTTTTATCACTGAACTCCTATGTTCCTGCTCACACACTGTTAAAATTGTGAAATAAAAGGCTAGTGATTGCAGATCTACCTTTAGCATCTTACCTTTTCTTTCTCCTTTGAATGTACTGTAACTCTTTTTGTTGAGCCTTGTGATGTTTGGAATGAAATTGTACTCTTCTTTTTTTCTTTTCTTTTTTTTTTTTTTTTTTTAAAAAGAGTTTAGGTGGGATAGTATTTTTCTTTGCTATAAAAGATTTCTAAAAATATTTACTTCTATAAGTTTGACAGGTTGATTTATTTCTTAGCTGTTAGAGTTTCTGGGGTTTATTATCTGAAAAATCTCTTAGGCTGATCTGGTGAACATAGTACTGTTATCAGTATTATAGTAGTTGTGGAATACTCCATTCAGATGTGTGGCTTTACAGCAAAGGACACCCACTTTCTTTCCGAAGTTGCCTCTCAGACCTCTTTGATAGAACACCTCCCCGGGATTTTTTGAACTGGGTTGTCAATAAAATGTCTTGCTTAAAACATTGTTCAGCATTGTTAAATAATGTGACCTTACTGTCATAACTCTCTCAAGAACAAATGCTGAAGTTTTCCGATACTGAAAAAGTACTGAAGCTGTTTTCCATTGGCTAGGCTTGCGGTGTAGAATCTGGAGGTAGGAAAGAATGAATTCAAACTAGCGGTTCTTGGTTGGGTGATCTGTCTGGTTACGTACAACCAAACGTTGCTTCTGACTGTACAGCTCCGCAGCAGAATGTACTGACCAGTGATGCAAATCAGCCAGTCGTTACTTACAGTAGCAGATAGAAGTGAACTGCTGGTACTTCTGAGGTTGTGTAGCTTCTCTAACTTGTTAATGTGGCTAGTGTTCCGTCCATTTTTACCATCAACAATGTATTGCTAGATTTAAAAAAAAAAAAAAGTAATTAAAAGGCATTTCCCATCTTTAAATGAGGTTTAGTAGATCACATTTCTGGAATATGCTCGTCTTTTCTGCTCTATAAATGTTGTTAGGATCATACTGATGAAAGAGGACTAAAAAAAGCATGTCAGTAGGATAGCATTGTATATTTTAAATTTTTAGATTGCTTTTCAATGGAACTAAACGCAAGAGGTTTTCAGCCAACTGACAGACTGAATAGCTTGGCTGAGTAGTAAAAAACATTAAGCAGATGTAGTCAGCCAAGCTAGTTTTCATCACAGAATGAAGCAAGCTATCTCGTCAGCATTTGACATCTCATACATTCTCTCAGTTTTAGTTTGCTCAACTAACAAGTACAGTTTGATTGGCTGAGCTGAAAACTTCTCATTTGGCAATCAGCTTTTCACTGTGGTTTAAGGCACATAATATATATCTTGATTATTTGGTTCAGTTTTTCCTAATTTCAGCTTGACAGTAGCCTTCCTTCTGAGTATCGTCTTGGACATTGTTGATGTTGTTTTGACTTCAGACAAGCCACGTGACTTAATGTGATGCCTCTGGCCACCCAAATACATTTATGTCTGTGGAGGAAGACTATGGGGATGACAAGTCTGTCTCTTAAACCAGCGATCTTACCAAGAGCTGTTTTCAATGCAATTTTGGTCTTACACATAATCGGAAGTAGTCTCTTTAAGTGGTGATGAGTTACCTAAAGCACACTGTATGGAGATCAGTAGGACTTCAGGAGGGGTATGTGGTGTCTTGTTCAATGACACATTAATGATAAATTATCTCAGTGACAAAACAATGCATTCTACCCTACATGAAATTAAGTTGACGCTTAAGGATAATAAGCAATTAAGAGAATGTTTGGTGTACCAGATTTGGTCTGCTTTCACCTAGCTGTCAATAAAATGCCCTTATCAAATATGCCCGTAATGAAAATCTTTAAATATACCAAATAATGCAGTAAAAGTTGTTTCCCCTGTCAAAATTAACATTGTACAGAAGAAACTTGAGATATGTGAAAACAGGATGAAAACTGAGTATTTCCCAAATTGTTCTGTGCAGTTCTTTTAGATTTGGGTGTATAAAATTGGTTTGAGTATTTGAAGGCTGAAATCATTGTGTCTTAATACGGTCTTGGGCTTTGTATGTTAATTTTAGGTACATGGTAGAGTTCTAAAAATCTTGCAGAAATTCAGCTCTTCAGATGTGGAGGAAAATCAGTATACCATAAAGATAGTGCTTGGATCTCCTAATGAGTCTTTGATCTCAAACTCACTGATGTTCTTTCTTTTTTTTTAACAAGACTTATTCTTGATTTTACCATGATGTCAACTTTGTCTTTCCATCCTGATTTCTGCTTTCTGTGAATCTCAACTCCATAAAAAAGATGGATAGGTGTACTCTATGCTGTGTTATTACAATGTTTTTGAAATAGTGTTTTTCCAAGAATGTAGTTACTGGGAGGATTATGTACTATTAATTTGGTTTTGTAGTTTTCCTTTCTGATTTGTGTATCCTTTTATATGCCCCATGCACAGAGGGCTTGTGTGCTGTTCTGCAAAGCAACATCTCTGTAGATGATGAATGGAGTATTTGGAACCTCATTAATTGCGAGATTTCCGTTGCAGTGTTTGTGTAGAGAGAGACAGTTGATGGCTTGCTTTAGGAAAGTAGGAATTCAAAAGTGGCATGTAATGCTAAAGGGATGAGAGAGGACTGGGATCTTTTAGAGCTGATGGGTACAGAAAAGTTGGAAACATGGATAAAGCTTGAGCTTTTTGTAAATGGAATGTGAAATTGTTTACATAAGGAATTTGGAAGAAGCAAATTGTTATGAATGGATGAGTGAAAGCAGGGAGATGCGAACCGGCACTCAAGATTTTAAAGGAAAAATTGCTGCTGACAATGAACATCATCCTAACACATCTCATCTTGGAGGAACTCGATGCGGACAGTAACACTTATTCAGTCACTCTCTGAACTGTTGAACTTTCTCTTTACTTGGGGGGGAAACCTGATACTCAACCTTGAAGAAGTTATTTTAGTTTATGGTATGTACTGCTTACCTTTCCAAAGGAAATAAAAATTAACAGAGAATAAGATCTTTGTGATAAAGATGCTAATTTTATTTTAGCAGTGCATATAAACCCCTTTTAGATTGGATGCAAAATATTAGTAAGAAAACTATGTGTTACTTCTGGTAAGTCTGATACTGCTAAGAAGTCTTACTGAGTATGATGGATGTTTCTGTGATTGTGAAGATTCAGACACTGGACTACAGTACTAAAATTTCTATTAATAAATACCATTAAACTTATTTGAATTTTGAATGTCAGTAGGCTTCTTGTTCAGAAATGGAATGTGAGGGGGAAAATACAGGACTGCTGATTTTCTGTGTGAACAAAAGTACATTTAACCATTCAACAACGTTGGATCATTCTTGTTAGCTGTACCTTATTTCTGTATTATTTTCTGGAACTTTTTCTATCTCACTAGGTAAGGAGAATTATGCTTAACATAGAGAAGTAAGTGTCTTAAAAATAGTTGTTTCTAATACAGCAAATGTCAGATGTGAGGTGATGCTGGATTGGGTTTTCAGTCTATGGTGGCAGCAGCTCTCATGCGGCATGGCGTACCACAGTATACCTTCTCATTCCTTTCTTCCTCCTACTCATGCTTTAGGTATGCAATCAGGATCACATATTTATATTTCAGTGGAAGTAGAGCTCATTACACCTGAATTTAAACTTGGGAATTTCACAACTCCATGATTATTTTTTTTCCCCATTGAAGGTCTTGTCCAATAAACTTAAAACTGCATATCCCACTTAAAGTAATTTGATTACGCTGCATTGTGCTTCTATGCAAATGTTTCAAAAGGGTCTGTAATTACACTGTAATTACACTTAAGTGTATATGGTTATTAGACTGAGTGGTCACTTACATGTGAGTAGTGTGTGCCTGAGATTAGATAACCATCAGGTATATGCATGTATATGCAAGCTCAGCAATTTGTGAATTTGGCAGTTTAACCAGATATTAGCTAGTGTTTGTTTGGATTTTGAGGCTGAATGATCTCAAGTACTTCACTTGACATAGATACTGAATGCAAAACTCCTTCATTAGGAAGAAGCTAAAGACAAATTCATTCTCCCTCACCCTCCTTAGCCGTGAAAAGCATTAATCATGCAGGGCAGAAAAGGCATAAAGTTACACAAGTTGTCTGCATATTGTGTAATGGCTTTCTCATTCAAATATTTTTCAAATAACTTGTATCTAAAGATGAGAAGATACTCCAATAATTCTGAGAATGTAACTTATTTTAGACCTTAATTGAGAGGACAGATAGGTTTATGAAGGTAGGTTTACATTCTGTCTTAGTCCTGAGGCACTGATGTACTTAATATCTTAAATTTAATAATTTATGAAATAGTGGTAGGTATACATAATGAGAAAGCTATGGGATTTTTTTTCCTTTTATTTTTCTGTAAGGGATCCTTAAAGTTCTTTGTGAGAATGAAAGTGAGCACATATTATCTCAAAATAGAGACTTCCTGCAGTATTAAAAAGCCAATAAATTAACAGTCTTAGAGGCCTTAAAAACCAATCCAGTTAACATTATGGACAGGATTTCTATTACTAAGCAAGGGCCAGAACTTCATTGGTACAATGGAGTCTGCTTTGGAAAAAGTTTACAAGATGTCTCAAGGTCTTCAGTTGAGCAGAAGCTCTGAAGGGGCTTTTATGAAGAAAAATGTTCTGGACCACAGGTGTTGTCGGAGAAATCCAACATCTGTAGCTTAGGTTGTCTCCTACTACACTCCCATTGTGACTGGTTGAGAGAAGTAGCAGCTTTGCTGCAGAAACATTAAGAAAATAAAAAACTTAATCTGACTTCAGGAGTGGGAGATGGGATTCCTTGTTGGGCTAAGGATGAATTACTGCATCTGTTAGAACACTTTGTTATCTCCTCATCTGTGCCCAATGAATCAGATACGAGAGGAGGAATGGTGAATCCAGATGCTGTCTTCTGCATTTTCCTACTGTGTCCAGAGATTGCTGCCTGGTTTGGAGACTCAGCCAGTTCAAGTGAGGGAAAAACGGGAAAGCAGGAATCAAAAGCTTTTGTTGAAAACTCTGTCTGGGTTCAGCACCTCAGACTGGTGAAACTACTCCATTCTGTGAGTAGTGCTCCGTCTATGGTACTGCTGTTGCCTTGGGGCTACTGGTGAATATCCAGAATAAAAAAAAAAGGACTAAAGCAGCAGGAAAGATCTTTCCAAGGGATGTAGTGCAAAGGGGTGCTGTGTTTCTCCCACATTGTGGGGGGGAGTTGGGGTTGGTTTTCTTGGTGTGTTTGGGGGGGGTGGGGAAGAGTTGCATTTTAAAACATATTTTGGTTGCTTAGTTATTTTATGTGAGGTCACTTGATATTCCCACTGCATGAACAACGATGTCTCTTAGCAAAAGAAACTTCAAAGGGGGCTATTTGATTTCAGCTTCTAGGGACTGTTTACGCACAAACGCATTCGTCCCTAGAAATTTCAAACAAGTTTAGAAGAGTGAGGTATCATTTTGAAAAGTGATTTTTTTTTTTATTTAGTGTCTCATATTTATTAATTTCTGGTATTCTTTCCCAGAATCATCACTAGAAGTGACTTTTCAAGAGTACTACAAAAGCAATTAGGAGGGAAAAAAAAAAGACAGTTTAAACCATGTTCCCTTGATTTGCTCAGAATTACAAAGTTGACATTTCTTCCAGAACTACCAGCACTGACAATGTTGTACATAACAAGGTTTACGTTACACTTAACCTTTCCAGAGAAATCCTGTGAATCATTTTTTTCAGACAATGCGCAGCCTCAACTGACTTATGTCTTCCTCCTCATTGTTTCAAGATAGAAAAATGATACAGAACTTTGATGTTCTTTTTTGAGGCAATAAATGCAGGGGCTGAATAACAAATTTCCTTAAACTAGCTGCCATCCTTTCCTTCAGCTGGTGAGCAGAAAGAAATTCTGACTGGTCCTCTGATGGGAATGGGCCTTTTTACTCAGAGAGGGCCCCAAACCAAAGCTTGGCCTGGGCTCAGAGGCTTAAAGAAAGAATTCCAGATAAAGCCTTGATTTACACTGACACCACCAAGTACTCCAGTCTGAATCAGTCTGCAATCTGCTTGCTTCCTCAGCACACAGAGCTGAGATTACTTTGTTCTTAAAAAGCAAACTGACACCTTAGAGAGCAGGTACACAGAAGAGTTCAGTTCTGGGCTCCCCACACCATGGGGAGTCATGGACATACTGGAGAGAGGCCAGCAAAGGGCGACAAAGATGATGAAGGGACCGGAGCATGTCTCCTTGTGAGGAGAGACTGAAAGAGCTGGGATTGTTCAGCCTGGAGAAGAAAGGGCTCAAGTGGGATCTCATCAATGTATATAAATACCTGAAGGGAGGGTGCAAAGAGGACTGAGCCAGGCTCTGATTAGTAGTGCAATAGTGGTTTCAGAAGAAGTACTGTTCCTCACTACAGTGCAGATACTGACAGAGAATTTGCTTGCACTTCACTTGATGCCTTTCTAGGCTGGTTTGTCAGCATGGTTGTAAGTGACTATAATCAAGCAATAGAATAATACAGAACTTGAAGCCTTGTGAAAATGAAAGTCAAAGTCACCTCATTTAGCCCATTCCTCATTTACCCCGCTACAGTGATGATGATGTGGTATTTCAGACCTCTTTCTGCCAGGCATATTTGCACCCACTTGTGCTGGCACGAATACTTGTGCAATGTAATATCATCTGATTTTGAGCAACCTGCTCTAGTGGGAGGTGTCCCTGCCCATGGCAGGGGGGTTGGAACTCAATGACCTTTAAGGTCCCTTCCAACTCTAACCATTCTATGATTCTATGATTTAGTAGGTGCTTTAGCTGAAAATTAGTAGTGTATTTGCCTTTAAGGAATGTTCAAGGAGGTTTCACTCTTACTGTTTGCTAGTCCGAGAGGGATTTTAAATTCATGTTGGACCTCAAACGTCAGTGAGTTTAAAAAGAGCATTCAGGTTAATGAAGAGATGACACACATCATAATTATTTGAGGGATGCTATTCTAGTTTCCTTCAGAAATTGTCTTGGGATTCTTGCTTGCCAGGCTTGTTATCACCTCAGAGTTATTTGCCTGGTATTATATAGGGTCTTAGGTGGCTGTATAATGTTGTATATTAATTTCTCCCCAGCCAGAGTGTACAGCATGATCAAGTAAGTTTTTCATCACATGAAAGATGAGGCTTCTAATAAGAAAAAAAATAATCCTGGTAAAGTTCAAGGGACAATACTTCAAGCGTAATATTTTGGCAGCTAATGGTCTGCTGGAGGGGAAGTTGGAACTTGTTCCTGACTGGACTAGGAACAAAGGGAAGGAGAAAGACCTGGATCTGAATAGCCTCCATAGAAAGATTAAAAGTATAAAGGCATGTATGAGCACTGAAGTTTCTGGTGCTTTTCCCTGAACGCAGTAAGGTTGCTCAAAACCTGGATTTTAACATTTTAAATTTTTTTTTCCTAGTCTACTGTACTGTTGACCATTATTTATTCTGGCATGGTTTCATCAGTGTTTCTGATAATAATATCCTATAATTACTGACTTGTTCTGTAGCTCTCTAATAATAAGAAATTCCTGTTGTTAGTTATTTAAGAGCCCAGAATAATCACTTCAGCTTCAGAAAATGGAAACTTATGTGACCACTAGATGGAGTCCAGTGAGCATGTTTCAATACTAGAGATCCTATTTTCCGGCTTGAAATGTAAGACATCTAAAAGGGTTATATGTTTAATATCTCATGATTAAGAATAAATATTCATCTGTTCAGTGTAGATTGACTTGGACAGCTTCCTAAAGTTATTTGGGTTATTCTTGATACGTCTATCCTCAAGGTATACTCAAATTAAGTTTGAACTTAAGGTGCGTGCTGGCAGCTCCCAGTGCTCATTTATGATGAAAATGTGTTGTTCTTCATGTAAGAATGGACTTGTGAGAAGACTGACCTTTCTGCAGCTGCCAACTATGTGACCTAAAACTATTAGCTATGGTATTTAGTGTTTTGTAAGTAACAGGGTTTTAAGTTTGTGTCCGTCTCTCCATCTGCACATACGTAATACCGTGTACAAGACTAAAATCTCTGGAATAGCATTTCTTGGGTTGCATCATTTATGCCTCTTTTCCACTTCTCTAAACATTCCCTTGTTTGTCAGTTAAAAGAAACTTGTGGTATTAGCCAGCTGTGACAGCTTCCTAGACTAGATAGGACAGAACTAAATCTTGCTCCAATTTTTGTAAGCATTATGTTTTACTTTTGGTATGATCTTTGACATAAGGGGCACCTCATGAATGAGAGGCCTCTGGTCTTCAGTCTGGTGGTATACTTAGTGTTTCTAATGTCACAGTAGTTTTTTGTTTCTGTTGGATGCAATTCTCTTCTTAGGGCCTTGTTGAGTGTGCAGATTCTTGGTCAAAATTACATGAGAAATTCCAAGCATGTTGTTCTCAAAACTATCTCTTAGAGTAATCATACCGGCTTTCTTCTGAAGGACGGAATTCTCTTGCATCTTTTCTTTCTCTGTGGTTAGTGTGTGGCTACCTTGGCTACCCAGTGTAATGCCACAGAATCATGGAAAAATACATGTTGAGAAGAAAACCTCTGGAAGTCACCTAGTGCAATCCCTTGCTCAAAACAGATCTGGTTAGAGCAGGTTTCTCAGAGACTATGCCAGTCTGGTTTTAATATCCACAAAGGTGGAAATACTTTAACCCCAGTAGTTGACAATGCTCATGGTTAAAAAAAAATAATCCTTTTATGCAAATGGAATATTCTGTGTCTGTTGCCTCTTGTCCAATGACTGTACCTTGAATAAGAGCCTGACTCCATCCTCTCTCTACTTTCCCATTAGGTAGTTGCAAACAGCAATAAGATCTCCCTTTAGCCTTCACTTATGGCTGAACTATCCAAGGTCTCTTAGATTTTTCTCATACATCATATACTGCAGCCCCTAAACCATCATGATGGCCATCCATTAGACTCAGTCCAATATATCAATATCTTTCCTGTACTCAGAAACCTGCTCAGTGTGTTCAGCTTGCTGTGCAACAGGATGTCATCTTTATGCACTCATTTAGACCACATCTGCCTAATTTGGCTACAAGGATTCTATGGGAGACTGTCAGAAGCCTTGTTTTACTAACATTATTCAATGTTCATTGCTATCTCCTTGTCCGCAGAGCCAAACAGCTCATCACAGAAGGCAAGCAGGTTGGTCAGGCATAATTTGTCCTTGGTAAATCCATGTTGTCTAGTTTAAACCAACTTCTTATTCTTTATATGTTGGGAAATGGCTTCCAGGAGGGTTAGTGTCATGATTTTCCTGGAGACTGGAATGAATCTGACCAGCCTGTAGTTCCCCAAGTTCTCCTTTTTGCCATTCTGGAAAGTGGATGTAGGGGTTACTAAGAATAATCTGTATCCAAACAGGAACTCTGCACTGGTTTTGACAAATCAGATGCTTGAGAGTTTTACTCTTAACACAGAGTAAAACTCACTGTTGTAGCCACAAAGCAGTGACTTTTAACACAGTTTCTTCTTTCTGGAGAAACATGAATTCTTGAAGACAATTACCTGACAAAGCTCTTCTGAAATTTGCATGAAGCAATCACTGCAGAAACAGTCCTTGCAACAGGAACCAGCACCTGAATTTTCTTCTTCCCCTTCTCTAGGAATTTTCCTTTTAAGTGTGAACTGTTATATATATACACTTGTTTTCCCTCTTGCAGGGCTGTTGAACTTCAGTTCTTTCCTGTAGCACAGCTTTATCAGGCAAAAGTGAGCACATTGGCTTTGATATACTATCATCTGGTTGTTAAGGCACTCCAAAGAGTGCTAAGTGATGTTGGTTTTAATCTCTTTGGGCTGAGGAGGCTTTAGGCCCACGTCTCTAGCCTTCTGAGCTGATACACAGGCAGCTGCCAGATGGAAGGTAGCACTCCACCTACAAATACTGTCATGTTTTGTGAAAAGCTGAATTCAGTAAGGATGTGTTAAGATTTCTAAGGAACCAGATGTTCACTCCTGTCAAGATGGCATCTGTTTGGACGTGTTAAATATTTAGTACAATTTTGAAGGTAAAAATATAAGTACCTACTCCTAATGTTTTAAGAGATTAAGGATATTTTTGTGGCTCTTATGCTAGGACCTAGATGCTTAAATCCTGCCTGAAGTATGTTCTCTTGCAGATATGGGCATGTGTCTTTATGAAATGCTTTGCTTTAGTGGTGGCATGTCTGAAGACAGAATGTCCATGTTGTTTCGCAGTAACACATTCAATTGGAAGGTCTCCCTAGTTTGATCTGTATTCTTTCAACTGTTCAATTTCTGTCTAGGTGCTAATAAGTTCTCCTTTTGTTAGTAAGAATTTTATAGGGTCCCCTGAAGATTTTAAATCAACCCAGGTAATGATTCCCTGAAGACTTCTACCTTTGCAAATGTTAACCAATGTCAAACGGAAACTTGTAAGCATTGGTTAGAACTCTTGGATTTCTAGCACGCATGTTTATTTTGTGTGATTATGCTTGTGGAACTCATTTGGCTGTGAAAGGGTTGCTTAACATGTTGATTTGAAGTCCTCCAGTTCCCAAGTGAAAAGCGATTATTAGGTGTTAACTGTAATCAGAGGAGGAGACTGGTGGTTAGACCCTTAAAGCAATCGTGTAACTGTACTGTTAAACAGTTCCCAACAATTTTTTGGAGGGGAACTACAGTTTCTTTATTACCTGTCCAAGAGAGCAGGTCCCAAAAAGATGTGATTCTGAACAACTTGGAATTAACACAACTAATTAATCTTTTTGTCTTTGGGAATCTCATAGTGCAGTCTGTACATAGTCAATATAGTATATAGCAAATAGGAGCTTGTTGTTCCCCATCTAAACAGGCACTTTGGCCTCAGAATGTAATATTTGCAATATATACTAGTTGAATCAGTTCTTCATAAGTTTGCATGCTTTCTGGTGTAGACCCTTTTTGACAAGGAGACCAAGACCAAGCGAAGACAGGCATTAGTGATGCCTCCCCTTTGCAGCCTTCCTTTCCTCCCCTCTTTCTTATGGAATAAGACCTTTTAGTAACCCAGGCTCAGGTAGAGGCAGTTTGCAATGTCTAGCTTGCTGCTCATGTGATGTACAATCTGGGCTTGTTCATATGTTGATTTTTTTTGTGTGTGTGTTTTTGTTTTGTTGTTGTTGTTGGTGGTGGTGGTGGTGGGTTTTTTTGCCATTGGATTAAGAGTTCTATCTACCTTCAACTGTCTTTTAGCTCTCTTCAATTGGCAGAGAAAGCTCTGTTAGCCCTTTACAAGATTTTTTTTCCAGCCTCCTGTTTCACTTTGAGATGTAATACTGTATGGATAATACTACATTGTGTCACATTTCTGTCTGGATATTCACTGCTTGTGCAGTGGGGTTGCTTATTACAATTGCAGGAACCTCCTTAGTTGAAGCTGGAAACTTCCACTTTGTACCAAATTAATGTCTTAGGAAAAAGTCTGCTTGTTGGCAAACTGCTTTACATTGCGTACTATTCAGATTTCTCATAATATTAATATTTAAACATCTGGTCAAGCTCCTCATCCCTGTGGTTTCTTTCTGCCCCTCATGTCCCCATATCTATCTCCCTTTCAGTCTCTGGAATGCTTTTTATGTCATTGCTGTTACCATTGTATTGATCTAAGTCAATTTCAGTTGTCTTTTCTAAATTAGTGTAGAAACATGATGCTACATTTATTCAAGATAATATATTCAGAATTAAATTTGTTCTTACTTGTTTTTGAATTAAAACACCTCCCAGGGTCACTTTCAACCTGACTTAGTCTATGATTCTGTCATGTGTTTATTTTTCCAAATGAAATCTTTTTGTTTTCCTGTTTCTACATCTCCTACCTAGTGCTTTAAAAGTGAGGTCATTTTCTAGGTATTTGAAGGAACTGTCTAGTGCATGATGATTTGTTCCAAACTTACTTATTTTTCTCATACTCTCTTAAGACATGAGATACCTTTTTTTTTTTTTCTGTCCCTAGAAACGTTTCCTATTATGAAGTCTCTGAAATTGCACAGAAAACCCTCTAATCAGTGCTTTCTTTTAACGATCTCTTAACTTTTGATGTCACATTTGGAACATGAACTTTGTCAAATCTCTCTAATCCTACGTTCCAGGTGGGAATGAAGTGGGCTTCTGCACTAGAAACAGTTAACATGAATGTACTTTTTGGGGATGCCTTCCATGGTAGTTTGTATGACTCTCTTTCCTCACACGTTTACAAGGATGTATATTATCCAACTTTAGTGAATGAGGCAGAGGCATTTCCCTCACTGACCTGCTTCTTGTTTTCAAAGAGGGCAGGATAGACAGACATAAAAAGGTACTGAGACATTGCTGTGCAAGGTTCATGGTTATGGATGAAGTATCTTTGCCCTTCAGAGTAGAATTTACGCCAAATTCTTCACCACTGCCTTCTTTTCTCTCCTCCTCCTTATTAACAGAACTGCCTTAACACAATTTGTATTTCTTACAATATGTGGAATGTGCTAACTGCTGCCTTTGAGAATATGAGACTGGCAGGAACTACTTGGATCACTGTCAAATATTGATTTTGTTGTGTTTTGTTTTTTTTTTAAATCAATGTGTCTGCATGTTATTATGATGTATTTAGGTTAGAAATGTAATGAGGGGCATACTGAGATATATTAACTAGCCAGATGCTAGGGAAAAATGCCAATAAATCTTCAATATTTCTTCTGAATGTCTCATTATAGTGTGCAAGTATTTCCTTGAGATAAATTAACTTGCATGGGGGGGGCAAATCTGTAGCTGACATAATTAATCTGTTTATCGCCTCCTTTCACGCTTACACTTAAGTCCTTTTAATTTAGCTTGTTTTAACTCCATTGCAACTATTTTGAATTTGTACGTTCACTCTTTCATCCAGTTTTACAATTTGGTAAGTAAATAAGTACATACTTTCAGTATGTACAGTGCTTTCACTTTAGCAGAAATATAAAACTAAACAGCAATCTCTGACAGGGTGATTGATACTGTTATCAGTATCACTTCATCTCAGGGCCAGTTAAAGATATTTACATACCTACAACAGATACCTCTACAGGGTGGTGTAGAACCCTGTAATGATAAATTCAATCAGTACAGGTATGATTCACTGTAAACCCATGACATTTATGTATTTTAAATTTCATTCTGTATTTTTTTTTTACATGTGGATGTTGATCTGAACTAGATGCTCAGTCAGCTGTGTTCTTTTTTTTTTTCTTCCCCTTCTTTTTTTTATGATTATCGACTATTTGCAGTCAAGGACTGCATAAAGTCAGTCTCTGGCAGGTGGGAGTTGACTGATCACTTTGTGTGTGAGGGAGAAAGGAAAAAGTAAAGACAGCCCCTTGTGGTTTGCCTGCACTGATAACAGCATGCTGATAACATATAAATTTGATTGAAGTAGCTTTACATAATATGTTGGGGTATTTTCCATAGCAGCAGTGATTTAAGAATGTTCCCCTCGTATTTTGAGGTTTTTATTTTGAAGCTTTTTGTTTTAAACACTAAAAAGCACATATAGGTCAAGTGAAGAAATGTTTGCCAGTACGAACTCTGTGCTAAGCATTCTGGGAGAGAGCTTTCTTGCAGCAGATGAGGATTCTTTGTGGCTGGCAGCAGAAACTGCAGCAGTATCTTTGCAGTTTCCTTTCATCTTTGATTATGTTCTAAGGATCTCTGAAACATAGGAGCTCTTTCCCTGACCCTCCGGAATATCTTTTCATCTCTGTTGCGGAGTATAGCACATGCTGAAAGCCTCCTATCTTCTACAGCTGAGGTATCCTTTGCTTTTCAGCACTCCCTGATTTTTGTCTTCTGCGGCTGGATTTTTGGCAGTGTTTGGCTTAAGCAAATAGGATTACATTTCAGTAGCTGATGGTTTCTTGTCGAGGAACATACTAAATGTCGGACATAATGAAGATGGTACAAAGAAATATTTCTGCAAAGAACAGGAAAATTATTCGAGCTGAGCAAAGGAAGAAGACATTCTGCAAATGCAATCAGGGCTGCTAGAAATGCAAAATTCAACAGATTTGGAATGGGTTGCACTACAAGTGTGGTTCTGTTTAAAGGCATTCGTACAGTTTTTGAGAGAAACTGTGGTTATATTTGTAAACAGCAAGGGGAAAACAATGCCCTTGAATACACAGCGTTCAGCTTGCCAAATGAAGATTCAGGAATATTGATTCATTCATCCCTGGTAAATACAAACTTGTTTCATTAATAATTTTATCTACTGATTGAAGGCTAAACTGAAATCAGTATACCATGTTTGTTTAACATCTACTGTGTACAGACAGGAATATATCTTGTCCTGGTATTGTAGAATGTTAGTGCATCTATGTAACATGTAATACATGTGTGCATGCAGTTGTAATATTAAAGCTTATGATTCATATTCATGATATCATTTAGACTTGTATTGGTAGCTCAGTCCATAAACAGGATTGTTATAGAAGATCGTCTGCTGTTCGATCTTTCTAAGCATACTCTTGGAATGTATTTGGCACTTCAATTGAAGAACAACAGATGATTATGTTATTTGGAAAAACTAAGGAATGCATTACTGGGACAACAGTAACCCAGGATTTAAGGTTTATTTTTTTCAAATGGATTTGAGTACATTGTGTTTTTTTCTTTTTTTCTCTGCAACTATTCTATTTCTGTTTAACTTACTGAAAGCGATACAGGAGCATTCTAGAAGGAAAAAAAATGATTAAAGGGAGTAATAACTGTTTTCTGAACCTGCTTTGCTCTCAAAGGCTTTTTTAGGTGTTGCCTGATGCAAAGAAAACAGGCTTTAAAATGAGACTGTCTTCTTTGTACCCCCCAGGTTAATGACGCATTTGTGCGTCAGATGTATTGCATTTAGGCTTGAGGGGGTGGAATTGCAATAGCTAATGTGCACTGCTTGCTTCAGAATTAGGCTAGTTAAGGATTTAAATATTTATTTAAAATAATTTGGGGTTACTTGTTAATTGCATTGTCACTGGCTAGATAGTTGGAATAAGAGGGGTGTGGTACACTGAAATAACTGGATAGATTTTGACAAGCTTGTAGTGCCTGCTGGCGTACCCATGCTGTGCAACTGCAGTTACGGAAAGCCTTTAGAAATTTCACAAAGCTTTGTTTTTCGGGTCCTTTCTGGCTGAACTCAAATAGAAGGAAAAAAAAAGGGGTGTGTGTGTATGTATGTATCTGTGTGCGTGTGTATATATATATACATGTGTGTGAATATATATGTATGCATATACACATACATATATGTTCCTGTACATGGATACACACTCATAAGCTTCCAGGAAGGAATACAGAATAATCTGAACTATCTTCAGAAGCTTATAATAACTTAGAGTATGTATGTTACCCTTCATGATAGTATTGCATTTTATAAATTCTTAATATGGTTTAACATTAAAAATAAAATGGCTTCCTCTAGATATTAGAAGCCTTTTTACACTGTTAGCCATTTTTAAGTTAGCCTAATGCACATGGTTGTTAGATGTTTGTTAAACTCTGGACAACAAATACTTTCAGTAACTTTTGTACTCCACTGAATTTAGGACCTAACACCTTTCTGGCCTTAAATTCTACATATTGTTAGATGAGTGAATTTAGAAATACTTCTTTAAAAACAAAGTATGAATTACTGTCACTTGGAGGTTGCAGTGAAATTTTTAAAATTGTTTTAATTGTGCTTTTTTTTCCTCCTCCTTTGTTTCATGTGGTATTGTTCCAGCAATAATTTCTCTTTAATTTAGTCCTACAGAATTGGTTTGCAAACTGTCAAGATTAAGCACAAAATATGCTTAGTCTGCCGTCTACAACCGAAGTTCCACATCTGTCACTTAGGGTGGGTTTTTTTTTTTTCAGCTCCAAAATTCCTAGATGCTTTTAAATAATGATACTGGTTTTCTGGATTTTCCTGTAAGCCTTTGTCAGCTTGGTTTAACTGGAAGTGGTGGATCAAGATAGGTTTCTTCCTGAAGGTTAGTGTAGAATAGTGTGCGGAATTGAGGGGTCAGAATGAGGTCCTGCTTATCATACTGGACTGGTATAGTCCATAAGAATAAAAGTCAGAATTTTACAAGAAATAAAATGGGACTTCTTTAAAAGGTCACACTCATGGTAATCAGGAGCTGGCACTGGCTATTGCTTTCTGAGACGTCTGAGGCTGGCGAGCAGTTACTACTGACTTGCCCCTGAAGAGTGGAAGGCTGGATTCTGTGACGAGTGGGAAGAGGGGAAAGATACTGCAGTCCTGGCAACAGTGACCAGTGCTTTTATGAAACTTCTCTAAGTTATATACCTATAACTCTTAAATTATATAATGTTTGTACTCTGCTGTAAAAGCTAATTTGGCCAGCTCTTTCCCCTCTGATGCGTTGCTTTCAGGAGGAGAAATTACTTTGCTTCTCACTGCGAAGCAGTGCAGGGAGGTGAAGGCTGCAGGAATCCTCTGAAGAGAAGCTGTATGGCCAAGACCAAAAGAAAGCGGCAGTGTGTCACTTCCCTGAGTTTTCTTTTGGTGGTTGTTGCAACAGATGCAAGCGTGGGTGTATGGCTTCACCTATTTGTCTGTGCTGTAACACGTTTGATCTGCAGTTTCTCACCTCTGCCTTTTTGGCTGTACCTGCTCTCTGGTCTATTTAGCTATTTTGGATCAAATATTTCCTGATATGGAGCTGTTGTCAGAACACCAGTGAATTTCAGGGAGTCCTTTAATTTAAGAACACAATGATTCTCTTGCAGAACCAGTGTTGAAAATCTGTGAAGATTTCCTGTGAACAGAAAGCTCTCAGGAAGGAAAAATCTCCGTTTCTGTGAAGAAATAAGGAGGCAGAAATAATTGATTTAGCATACATTTTTTGTATTTACCCTGTAATCCAGAGGTCAGGAGGCTATATCTAAAGGCTAATTAAAGTTTTATCTTAAGCAGGTCTGCTCTTTTGATTGCTTGAAGGAAAGATAGAATGAAGCTTTGGTGAGAACATCTTCTCAGGAGTACTGTTCATTTCTATCCATCTGATGTCATTCAAACTCACAATGAAAATGCTGTATCTTATGTTTGGGATCATTTCTACCCTGTGACATACACTTTATCTTGCAAGAACACAGCATATCTTAGGATCTTTAGGTTCACATGGATAAGAATCAATTATTTTAGTAAAAGATTATAAATTTAGTTTGAGATGCTATTAAAAGTTGCATCAAAATTTATGAAAATATATTTTCCCCAAATGTTCACCTAGGGCACATTATTTTCTGAAAATATTGAGAAAACATTCTAATTTGTTTAATTTTGTATTAAGTTAAAGGATACAGTTTCAAAATATTTGTTGTATGCTTGATCTACATTACTTTGTTTTGATTATCCTATGGCTTTTTAAAAATCATTCTCAGCATGATATTACATGTTATTTCTGCTGTGCTGCAGTATCTTCGATTTAGGAGTGGGTTTTTTCATGGCCTTTATTTTTATATTCAAATTCAATTTTTTTGGTATTCATAATATAACCAACGACTACCTAAGAGTGAAGTATTACTGTACTGTTTAAGGCCTAAGCAGCTGTTTCAGATGGTAGGCAAAGATGGAAAATGAGGAAGGGAGAATGATACGGTGACAATAAAACTAACAGCATTTTAAAAGTTTGGGGTTTGCTAATAAGCCCTTTGAAGTATTCAGTGAAGGAAGAGACTAGGTGAGTGTGCCAGCAACGCCCATGCAGGAGACAGAAGATTCTACTGAGACAGACTGGGCTGAAGGACATTAACATTTTTTTTCCTTTTTATTTATCTAAAGATTGCAGAAAGCAACTTGCTTTATTTCCATGCTTGATATGTTTTCTGCTCATTTTGCCTATTTAACATTGCCATTTCTCTCATTAAGCTTTAGCATCTTGCAGTTTGGTAAACCTCCTTAAGGTAGTTCAGTAGCTCCAGCATGTGCAAGGTGTGGCCTAGTTATTTTAAATAGTCTTTAAATTTATTAAGTCTGATGTGAAAAATGTCCTTAATTTGAATCACTATTACTTAATGTGTGCTTACATAATTCTTGAAGAAATGCAGGGCATTTTGATATAGTGTATGTGCAGCTTTTAATAGTGTAGATTTAGGTATTTGCTGGAAACAGAACCACTACCCACTAGCCTTTTATTTTAGTAACTGCAGTTTTTTAGTCCATGTCACCTGTTAACTTAACAGCAACATCATCGCTAGGTGTTACTGAGTTTTTGTGTGACTGCTGTTTCTGTGCTGCTCATGAGTCACTTGGTTTATTAATAAACTGTGACATCTTTAAGATATACCCAAGTCTGTGAATGTGTGAAGATTGATTAATGACAGCAGTGAGCTATGTCATTCCGGAAATAACTCCACAGTAGACATTCAAGTTGTAAATATTTTTATTTTAGAATAATATTAAATTATATGGTTTTATGATTGATTTTTTAAAAAATATTTTTCTTGATTTAGCTGTGAGATGTTTTAAAATAAAACTTAAAACCTTCATTTGGTAAAAAGCCTTATATTAAGGCTGTCTGAATTAACAGATTAATATCAACTTGTTTATTTAAAGCAGAAAACTTTAGTAGAAATAAAGTAGAAATTTTTAAAGGAGAGACATCTAAGGAAGTAATTCTGCTGAGTAAGTGGAAGTTGGTTTTTTTTAATGTGCTTAAAGAGCTTATGCAGCAATTCTCTAATGGTATGCAGGTAATTTGTATGGCTTAGTCTGTTATTTCGCTCTCATAATTTGCTTCAACTTGTAACTGTATTGCAAGTGACTTTTATTCATCAGCAACTGGAGCATTAGACCTCATTAGGCCTCTTAATAAGGAAGAACAGACGTGTATGGGTATAGCATCTAACTGTTGCATAGTTTTTCGTGGGTCAGTTGAATGAGAGCATTTCTTTAATCTCCTTTCATCTTGCTGCTTCGGGTGAATAAAAAGCTGGTGTCTTATGTGCTGGCTTGTGGTTTTGGCTAAATCTCCTGATGGTTTCTGTAGACTTTTTGTTTGTTTGTTTTGACCTTTCATTAGACTCCTTTGGGAAGAATGCTCAAATGTCTGTCTCTGGTGTCCCTCTGCCCTTTCAGCAGGGGAAATTGCAGCACAAATAGACCAAAGGCGTAGTTCTTCAGCAAATGTGCTTCTTGGAAAGATGCAGGTTAGAGGAATATCAGATAGAGGTTGGCCAGGGCACTCACTGCACTGGCATGCAAAATATAAGATGAAACATTGTATCTTCAGAGAAAATTCTTTAAGACTGAGGATAAAATCTGAGGATAGTTGGTCCAGTCTAAATGCAAAGCCATTGTTTGTCCATGACAATATGCATTGGACTAGCACAGAAAGACATCCAACCCAAAAAATATGGCATTAGGTTGCATCAAGGTAGAAAGCATGTTTCCTTTGAGTGTAGCAGCAGGGGACCTTAGGGGTCTGGATATCGTGTTTTGAAAGCAAACAAAATGTCTGGAGTTAAAAAAAAAACCCTCAAACAACACCACAACCCCAAACAACAAAAAAATCCCACACCCAACCCCTCAAAACCCCCAAAAAGTGACTTTAAAGTCTTATATGATCTTAAGGAATGGGAAGAAGACTTCTGTGGGGGAGAAGCTGCATTGGGTAGTGCTTTTGAAACTAGAATCTAGGCTTAGGGAACATATGGAAGTGAATTGACTTCTCTCCTCTGTTTTTCTGATTAATACTTTCTTCCACCTGCTTTAAGGACAGCCTGAAGTGCTCATTTGAATCATCTACAGATCCAGGTATCCTATTCTGTCATGAAATTGAATGCGCTTAAAATAAAGCTAGGAGCCAACTGCTAACTCTTGCAATGTTCTTGCTTCTTGGAACTCTACAGTGTGAAGTCCAAGACAGGTTTATATTTTAGTTTAGCGGCAAACCAAGATGTACTCCTACTTTAGCCCAAGGACAGATGTGAATTAACAATGTCCTCAAGGAGCAAATTGCTACTGGAAAAAGTCCTGTAAGATTGGTGTTACACAGTGGGAAGACCCCTACTTCAGGCTTGCTTGGCACATAACTGCTTCAGTTTGCAAGATCTTCAGACAAGGGGTTCTGACTTGCTTTTTGTCTTTTGTTTGGTGTCTGTGCTGTCCTATTAGTTTCTGATAATTGTAAGGTATTGTCCAGGTAGGAAAAGAAGCCATCTTTAGACCAATACTGTTCGCACAGTCAGTCTGCTTGTACATGTCCTGTCACTAAGGAGGTGTGTCAGAACAATAATTAAATCTTGTTGCAGAAGTGTGGTTTTAATTTTGAAGTCTCTTATCCTGACTAAATTCTACTGATTTCTTTTTTTTTTTCCTTTCTTTTTTCTTTCCCCTGGGACCATAAGGAAGTCAGATTTTCCCTGAAAACCAAAAGATGCTATGTTGGTGTTAACAACTACTCAAATTCTTATTCCATGAAATAAAGAGCTTTAAAAAATGCATTGTACAAAAACATTATGGACCCAACAGAGGCACTGATTGGGACAATCCTTTAACTTTGTGCTGCCACTGAAACAGGCAGATCAATTTTTTATTCCAGCTTCTTGAATACTAATACAGACCTGTACATTAATGTTATCTTTTTTCATCAATGCAACCTACTAATGTAGATCAATGTGATGTCTCAGCATCTTTGTCCTGTTCAGACTACTTGAATCGCTTCCTAAAAACAATATTTTGAGAGTAATTTTAACTGGAATCCAAAATTTGAGATTTATATGATTCATTTTGATATAGAGATGCCTCTCCAAAGAGGGATTGTGATTCTGCCTATTCCAGAATGGACTTAATTCTTGCTTTACCAAGGCAAATCAGTAAAATGGGAGTATTTTAGTTCTGACGTTGACAATATGAAAAGCACTCATACCTGTGTCTTATGCTTTTATCTCCTTTTCTTTTTTTTTTTTTTGGATCATTTTTGTGCTAAAGAATGTACTCCATATTGGTGTGACTGCAAGCTAACATGTTCACAGTATTCAATGTAGGAGAAAGGAGTCTTTGTAACGGACTTTCTTGTGACTTTTTTATTTCTTCTGAATGCAATGTGTATGACAAGGAATCGACAGGTGAATTGCATGCTGTATTCCATCTGTTATCAGCTGTCTGAGCCTATCTCTTGTAGTTGAATATATATAATGTGAATATATTCTTTCAGGGCAAGCACGTAACTTGGTCACGTGTGAAAGTGGCCAACTTTTGGCAATATTAAGATATATATAGCTGTAACACGGAATCTTCCACTGACATGTGAAATTTTATGCCTTTAATACAGCTGCAAGGCAGACTGCCAAGTGTGGGAGGGCAGTGCTAGAATATCTCTTTCTAGTACAGATGAGAGCAAGAAGTATTGACTTTTAATGATGCTTGTCATTCTGATAAAGTGGGTCCATATTTTCATATTAGCTACTGCTTTAAAAACTGACCCCAACCCAAAAACCAGCCAACCGAAAAAAAACCAACCCACCACAAAACACAGCATCAAAATCCCTCCAGTCATCCATCCTTCTAATTTTTGGAAGTTATTTGTTAGTAGATGTTGTGAGTTGCCAGGAATTTAAAGAGCCACAAAGGAGTAGAGAACAGATGTAGGGTTTTAGTAAATGATGTTGCCAAATCCTTATGTTTTCACATATACAGGACATGCAAACCTGCAGCAGGATTATTCCTTCCTCTCCTTCTCCCCCTGGTTGCTACAGGTTAAGCAACAGTTCTTTTCCTAGAACATCTAACAAAGACAAGTTTGATGGCTGCAATTATAGCTGGTCGATCTAGTGAATGCTCATATTGGCCACTCAGCGTGGTTCAGTGATCTTGATGTAGGTTGTAAGTGGGACTTGGAGCAAAAGAAGTGCCACTAAACTGAACTGCTCTGGCTTTAGCCTGTTCCTGCAGTGAGACTGGGTAGTCACCCTTTCTTCCATAGAAGTTCAGAGGAAATTCTCTCATGCTGCCTGTTCTGTTGCTATCACCTATCTATTTGTTATGTGGTATGATGCATTAGGAAAGCATGCTATCGGAGTGAAAAGTGATTTGAAGGAATAAGAGTGTGCATGTGGGGAACTTGTCTTTTGGGCAGCAAATTTGCTGGATGAATCACAGAGGTATGCTGGGAAGACTGAGAACTTTTTTTACTGATATAATTTTGTAAATACGTAAGTAATTCCTTAATGGCATATGATGCGAGAATAAAGAGAAAACTATTTGGCAATTGGAACTAATATGAAAAGTACTGTTGTTAAAAGTACCAAGGGAAGTCCTTCAGGCCACTGTGTTTGTAAAAAGGTTAATGCATTGTTTCCATAATGATCTGAGTTATTTTGCAGATAGGTCTTGATTTACCTAATAATTTCCTGTGATTTTGGGAGCTGTGTTGGAAATCCAGTCACATAACTCTTCTACAGTGATACTCTTTTTGTATATGCACTGTTTTCCTGGATTTTCTGTTGATTCTTATTCAGGTAGCCCTGTACTTTTGAGTATTTTTTTTTTTAATTGCAGTTAAATAGTTTAAAACTACAGGTCATGTAACAAGTTGATAAACTTTCCGCATGTCAAAGTCCTGTTTTTCATCTTTTGCTTTTTGAATCATAATGTGTTATTGGTAAAATCTTTTAATGTACCTCTTTAATAAATTAACTTACATCTTTTTATCTGTGGAGTGCCTGGCTAAGCAGTATTTTTTTTTCTCTCTCGAAGTATTTTTCTGTGAATTAAATTATTGAGATAATCACTAAGTCCTCAGCAGAAAATAAATGTTGGAAATGCACATCGATTTAGCTATTAAGGTCTGTTTCATGCAGGATGTAGCTCTGGAGGTACTGCTTCACACTTTTGTTGTTGTTAAATAAAAGAACCTCCTCTAATGGTATATGTGCATTAATGAAATGCAAGCTAGAAATTACATTAATCATTCAGTAGGAAAAAATAACTTCTGTATTTTTAAACTGATGTTATGAAAAAGTTGGCTTATTGGCCTTCTTTTTGTCCTTCATCATGTTTTGAGAAGAATAGAGAGAATGAAAAGGAAAGAAAGTCACGTTTACACTAAATTAAAGTATATTAAAGGTGCATTCAAGAGAATTACCAGACCAGGATAAAACAATGTTGTAGTTTAAAAGTAGAATCCTTTGCTAAATTGACCAGAAGAAATACTATTTAAAGTGTATAATATTTTTAAGTCTTTATTAGTGTAAGCGTTTGCAAGTGCCTTGTGCATTTCTGGTTGCAGTTAAGTATAATTGCAGCCCATCTCAATGAAACAAATTCCTGTTTGGCAGCTGCATCCTCAAGTAATGGTATAATTTAGTCTAAGCTGTTCTGTACTTCCGTTTTCTGAAAACAAAAGGGGCTGGTGCAAAATAAAAGTGTAGTGTAGCTACATGTTCTTGAACTATTGTCTACCTTAATTTACACAGGAAGATCTGTTTTTGTAAAATTGACTAAACTGCTGGTTTCCTTCTTAACTCTTAAAGAGGCTTTCTATAGTGTTGCTTTCTGGAGTTCTGTGTCTATATATTAGAGAGACTGCTTAAAAAGTGAATGCATTGAACTTGTTTTTCCCGGAGAAAAAGACAGAAGCATAGTAAATTGTTATTGTCTTGACTAATAGTTAATCTTATGATTTGTTTCAGTCCACTCATTAGAAATGTGCTTGCATTGTGGATGGGATGGGCAAACTCTTGGTCAGACTCAATTTCATGACTGTAGTGAGCTGAAACAGCAATATTTTGTGCAGGTGTGAGAGCAGAGAGAAGGGGAAGAGAGAGGAATATTAACATCTTACTCTAGGTCTGAATGGTAAGAAATCTGTGTCTGAAGTTGTGCCTTCTTAAAAATACTAGCAATAAAAGAGGATATTTAAGCTTCTCCATAACTTGATCTGCTTTCTGCGAATTAAGGTGACTTTCTCTTCTATTAGAAAATAGATAGAAATTAATGTCAAGTTAAATTTAGGATGCAGTTATATTGAAGTGAGATAATTAACTGTCCAAGCAAGTGGAGCAGAGTTGAGACTTGAATGAAGGTGGTGGCTTAGTTTCCGCAGCTGTCTGGCTGTTCTACTGGACAGGGAGTCTAAAATAGGGATGTGCTTCTCTGAAGAGTTGAATTTTCTCTCAGATGTATTTTTGTTTGGTAAATACAGCCACTGAGGTTTGTGCACTTGGAGGTTGCAACTCATTAGTGTTAAGAAGAAACAAAGGGAAAACCAAAATACGCCTCCCAAAACCTGGAGAAAACTGCTCATCACAGTTTACTTTTTTCGGGAGGAATTTAACATACAATCATATGCTAAAACTACTGCATGGGAGAGCTGGTTAGTCAAACCTTCAAAATTACCAAAACTATCAACTAGGTTGCATGCAAAATTGCTTTGCACTACAGTAAAGAATTGTACAGATATGATCCCGATAAAATTGCTGCCTCTTATTTTGCGAGTGTGTGTACACTCAACAGTGTCTGTAAGTAGCAGTATAGTAGGAGAGTAGATTGGGTTACAAAAGCACTGTTGAAGCATGACTTAAGTTTATGTGGCAGTTGAGAACAGGAATGGAAGATACTAACCCCTGAGCAGCCTTGAATGAAAAGGCCAAGAGACACTTCTGAAAACTGTTCAGAAGATAAGGGAGACACCCCCCCGCGGGTGTCTTGTACTGTCAGCAAAGAGAAAATCCTATGGAAGTTGAAGGCAGCAGCTGATGGGTGGCTGGTCTTCATGGCTGGAGAGCTGAGGTGTTGGTTTTTTTTTTTTTTTTTGGAGGATGATCAGTGATGGACATCTACAATGCTGGAGGGAGGAGTGAGCTGAGAGCATTAATTGACATTAGTGGCATTAACAGAATTGAGCTGAAGCAAGGAAAGGCTGAGGGAGACTGAAGTTAGTTTACTAGAAGAGTTAAGTGCTTAAAAGTTGAAGGTATAAAGGGTGGTGGCGTGGGGTTAACTTTATTTTTGAGGTAATATCTTTGTAGAGTATATAGTATTTTTACTGTGAAGATGATTTGATGTTAAGGTAAATTTTTAATGTAGATTTAGCTCCAAGATTAAAATGAGCATCCCCTCCCTAGTCCTAAAGAAGAGCATAGGATCTGTTTGGGGCATTAGTCCTGGAGAATGTACTTGGTTAGTGGCTGGTTGTTGATAGTACCTGACTAAGTGATATCAATGTAAAAAAAAAAAGGTAGCACTTGGGGTTTTATACTTCTAAAAGGGCCCAGTTGTCAGTAAGTGTCTAAATTTTACAACAAAAATATTTTAAAATATTGAAGCCTTGATCTTAGAAATTCTGTAAAAGACTTGAACTGTTTTACGTGCTCATTTTAGAAATGCACAGTTTCTTTTGTGTTTGACTCATAACCTTAAGGCATTAAAATGGATCCACCTTTTTTTTTTTTTTTTTTTTTTTTTTTTTGTTCCAGAGGAATACAACGTGTTTAGGGGCTGGCCTTAGTCTGTCATGCATTCCCACCATGACAGATTTAGCAAACTGCAGCTGAGAAGTTAGACTAGTTTGTACTTTCTGCTCTTTGTGCTGTGGAAAAGCTATTGTTTTCACTGGATCACTGGCATGTTGATTACTTTGATGCCAAAAAGCATAGGGTTTTGCAGCTGTTTTCATTTTCAATCAAAGAATGCAGGCAAGAACAAACAGAAATCCTAAGAAAGAGCTTGTTATAGAGTCTCCGCAGCAGTCCAAGGATGCAGGTCCTTGTGAAGCAGAAGCGGAGAGTCCTGTGGTAGTGCTGGTAAGAATTGATTAAATAAGCTATCTCTTCCCGTTAATAATTCCAGTTCTGACTGACAGTGAAAAACTGCTTAATCTGACACTAATGAGAAGTTCTAGCATTGTTACTTGTGAAGAAGGTGTGTTTAAGATTGAGGTTTGATTCTTTATGTGTTGTCTGCCTTTTTAATTAATTTTTACTCTTCTGGTTTATCAAATCTTTCGTTCTCCCTGAGTGTGACTTTGGAAATCAGTTTTCGTACTAGCTGCTTTTCAGTGTCTGTTCTGTCTAGCATAGTTGTACAGCTTTTTGAACCTAGCATGAAAACTACTTACGCTTTAGAATCCATTGCAGCACCTCTATTTTTTAATTGCACAGCATATCTTTCAATTAAAATATATTTGAACTCTCTAAAGACTGTATGTGCAATGGTTAAATTTTACTTAAATGTTCTAAGAACTGTCTAAATAATTCAGGTGTACTTCTGTTAAAGGATCTATTTTTCAATGCATGTTATTTAGGAATTGAAAGTTTTAAAGTAGCTTCCAGTGGGTGAAAGGGGAATCTTTCTATATGCAGGGGAAGTAATCAAATAAGAACTTTTTTTATATACATCCCTACACACTTAGTTCTGTTGGAATTTTAATAGTACAGCAAGAGAACATAATAAGCAAGCTGTAATGAATCCACCAACTCTCTCCAGCTAGGACAATAAACCTTTTCAAATAACAGAGGAGGATTGTTAAACTAATAACCTATATATCAGTAGAAAGAAGTGCTTTGCTAGTTCTTACTAAAATTCCAATTTTACTTAGTAATATCTAATATTTAATTGCTGAATTAAAGGATGACAATCTCCTCATTATTTGTTTGGCTGTGGTTGAAGTTAGTGGGAGCTATGATGCTCAAATTATGGTGCCTCCCCCCTTATTTGAGCTTCATGCTGCGCATTTGAGAATTAAACAAAAGCATTTTGGCTATCTATATTTAGTAATACACATCTGTAACTATATGGGAATTGTTACTGTATATAACTGAAAACTTACATGTGTGTTAGTAAGACAAATTTTGTTTTCCTTTGCACTGTTTTCTTTAGTTTCTCTCTATTCAGAGCAGTTGTTAGTAAAATGTGGGGTTTTTTTTGTATGGGTGTGTTCTGATTTCTGGTCCAGATTTTCATCAGTACAATATGAGCTAATCTTGTGTGTGCTTTCCTGCCTTTGGAATGTTTTACTTTATTTAGAACTGTTTTTATTCCCCCATGAATACTCAGAGAGGATATTAGTGTTTCTGCAGATACTTAGAATACTGTAGTTGATGGGGAAGCGCATGTACTAACTTAAAAAAAAAAAAAAGTATAAAACATTACTGTGTTTACTTATAACCATTTATGAAGTACATCCTTATAATTTTCCAGGTACTACTTAATTTAATGTTCATGTATTAATATAGTGTTTGCTCTGGTGTTTGCTCTCCCTTCTTTTCATTTTCAGATGAAGTGGGTGCATTCAAAACAAAGGTCAATATTTCAAGGGAAGAACATTTAGGTTCCACATAGGTCATGTAAAAAATGTCTTCGCTGTCATTTCAGTTGCTATTTTGGTCTTAATCTGTTATATATATAGACAAGCATATATATGGCTTATAATTATAGATGTTATAATATCCCTTTTTGCTTCTGCTTTTGTCTAGTTTATTGAGGAAAACTAGATGAAATGGTGCAAGGACACTTGGCACAAAGTGTACTGCTAGGCACGAAGCAAAAGTAGGGCGCTATGTTTCATTTAACACAGACATTTGGGTCTGTTTCTATCTCATCGAGTTGTGATGTTGCAGTGGATTTTTACTGCCACAGTACAAGTAGGTGTTTTCTCACTGCTATGGGGTGTAGTAAGGTAATAAGTAAGACTGATAATGTTGCTTGTTTTCTGGGTTAGAAACCTTAGAATTGTATTAGATGGCAATCCTCAAAAGCATTTGGAACAGGAGGCTTCTGGCTTACTCGAGTAATACTTCTCATCGACTATTGCCTAAAACATTCTTTCAGGTGTGGGTGTATTCCTTCTGTATGGGTAATTTTGATGTGATTTACGTAGTACTTGAGGTTTTAGAGTATTCATTATAACTGTGAGACAGAATCAGCTGTCGGAACTTCGAGGAAGCAACAAGCTTTTTGTGGTGTTCATTTGATTCTTTTAAACTTAGTTCACAGAGAGTCCGCTAGAGAGAACAGAGTGTAACTTTAAGGGTCCCATGTGATGCTGAAACAATGTTATTTGATTGAGTGCTGTGCCTAAATTAACTTTCCCAGGATAGGTGTGTAGGTTCACAGAAAGAGTCATCTGCTGTTGTCAGTGCCAGTATGTTAGTACTTATTTTCTCTTGTTTTTTGTGATTTGAATTAGATTGTATCATAACTTTGCTTTTGAGGTTAACAAGCAAGAAGAGCCCACGGAAAAAGCATTTAGATTTTCCGGGTGGTGCCTCAAAACCTTACTTGGGATGAACTGCTATTGTGCTAGCTGTTGTGGAACTTACCAAATTAGCACACATGCTGTCCAGTTGCACTGTAATAGTCAGAAGTAGTAACTGCTTATCAAATCAGATGATGTTTCTGGGAAGTTAGAACTTTTGGAGGCCATCTTTTTGCTTGGAAATGCACTGGCAGTATGAAATGTGAGATACCTGAGCTCTTCTGTCCAGCAGAGAGAGCGTTGCCCAAGTGATTCTAGTGTTAGAAGTTTCTTTGATGATAAGAGAACTTTATAGAACGCAACATACTTAATTTACGTCTGAAGGCAAAGCAGATCACAGAAAAGGCTAGAAATTAAACAGCTGGAACTGGATCCATATTAACAATGTGAGGTAAATACTGCCAATACAGAAGGTCTTGTCAAAATGTGTGAGCTCTGAAAAGTGTTCTTGTGGTTAAATGGGCCTTGTGTTTAAATGACCTCTTATAAATAAGAGCACAATGCTTTGTAATTTAGTCTGTATTCACTGAGTTCTGGAAGCCCATATTCTCTTCTGTTACAGCCCCCTGAAGACTTGGGTGAACAACAGAACAAGAGTTTTCAGGCTTTCAGGTTAACCTGAAAATAAATAAATAAATAAATAAAATTATCATTTTTAAAAGAAACATTGTGTAAAAAAGCCCGTATAACTGTCTGCTCTTTGTATGGTTCAATCTGTGTCTGTAGCCCCAGTAAGCACTTCTGATCCGTTTATATGAGCATGAGAATAGGTGACAATGCATTTCATTCTTTCAAGTCCTAGAGATTTAAAAGTTTTGAATTCGTCAATGAAAGCATATTGTTGCTTAAGTATATGCATAGTGGTAGTTTTTCACATAAACCTGTGGCAGCTTATTTGCTCCCACTGCCTCAATGTTTACATCACAAAGTTAACCATACCTAAGAAAAGGGATAATGAGAAATGTAATATTTAAGAATATGCTCTAGGATACATATAGTTTTTTGAATGGATTTTTAAGTTGATTAAAAAAATAATGCAACCTGGGCAATTTATTTTGAGTTTATTGTGGTTATAGGTCAATGAGATACAGGGAGCTCTTACCCATGTTTAGTATAAAATAATCTCATTATTTGTTCAAAGTGGCTTCTCTCAAGCCAATGTTGAGAAATATGTAAAACCATATATTCGTCAACTTGTATGCTGTATTGCCTGCTAGTGCTTGTAGCTCCATTCTGCTCTTTATGGGGACTTGTTGATTTGCAGGTGTATTTGCCAAATACACTTTTATAAGGTAAACGATGTTTTGTAGCATAAGTCGAGCAATACTCAGCATGCTTAACCTGACCATTCTTTGTTTTGTGAGAAGCCAAGAGGAAGATAACATTTGTCTCAATTTAAACATACAAGAAAAAATGTGCTCTATTATTTTTTTCTGTAATATATATTGTAGGCAATCATTGAACTCTGAACTTAAAATTCCTTTTATCTGATGGCTTTTGACACTGCTTGTCCAAATATATAAACCATAGTCTGGCAGATTAAAATCATTACCAGGCGGGTGTCACGACTGCTGTTTTGAAATGCTTCTTATTTCTGATAAGTTTCCATACCTGTAATACACTGGCAAAAATTAAAGTGGTGTGGCAGACACTTTGCTGTTTCATCTTCCTACAGACACAGCATTGGCTAGTGTGAGTGCTGGACCCCTGGAAGCCCTACGCTCTTAGCATTTTCTTAGATTACAGAAATAAAAATGTTTGTTGCAAATTAACAGGAAAAGTTAAGCCTTTTTTGAAACACTTAGTGCCTGTAAACTTTATTTTTTTGCAGTTTTGACTGGGCTGAGTTTTATCTGTGTCAGCTGGTCCATAAATCATATTCAACAATACTGTTGTCTTTTATATTACATTAAATAATAGACCGGAAAATCTTTTTTTCGGAAGAAGAGCTTGAGAGAGAATCTGCTTCCTTGTGGTGTTGTAGGTTTGGCTAAATGCCAATGTCACTGTTCTGTTTATTGTTTTCTTTTTTTTTTTTTTCATATCTGGTTCAAACTGATAAAACATCCTCTTCCTTTTGAATCTGACAAATGACTAAGAAAGAAATGAGTAACATTTTGGAGAAACTTAGGGAAGCAAACTCTTCATAAACTTTTACAGAAATGATATTTCTGCAAATCAGGAGGTCTACTGATTAAATAGGAAGATGGTGTAGTTTTCTGGTACCACTATCTTTGTGTCCTATTGACTTAGAAGAGAGGTGTATATTCAGGACCTCAGCTCCAGAAAGCTTTAAAAGCTTGTAACGAGGGAGGATTCGTTTTTACTCTTGTATTTACAGCATGTAAGCAAAATGTGACAAAGCTCATTTTCTTTTAAGATTCTTTTTTATTAATTTTATGGTTCTGTTGACCTGTTTTGTGACTACAGGGTAGAGATATGTGTTTGCAACAAGTTGGATGCTTTCTGAAGCTGCAGTACATGCATGTTTGGTTTTTGGATCAGCTGTGCTAAAGAAGTGATTTGTGTGTGTGCAAAATAATGAAATAATTTTAGTTATGCTTCTTTTAAAAGTAATCCTTTTCCTCTATTTTTTGGTAAAATGAGAGGAGACAGAGCTAGCTTCCAGTCTTCACCTGTTGCCTTCCCAAAAGAATTAACAGGAGGATGGTGGTAGCTCTGGTCATATCACCAGGGAGAAAAAGATGAAAATGCTGATCACGTGCAGCACCATGTAAAAATCCATTACACGTTTGAGGTGACAGCTGTCCTTTGCTACCAGTTAGTGGAATTGATGCTGTGATCTATCTGCTTGCTAGTTCAGGCAGTAGATGTCCTGCTATGTGAACCTTCTGACTGTGTTGACCATGTATACCTTTCTTCTTTCCTTTAAAAGGCTCCCCAAATTGCATTTTAAGTATATAAAAATATGTAGCCTGAATTAATATTTTTTAAAGACATTTTAAAAACTGTGAGCTGCACTGAAGATGAGTAACAGAATTCAAAAATGCTTTTACAACAGCATTTCATGAGGACAGTGTTTCATATTCTGCTTTGTAAACTGAATCTCTCCTGCCTCTGAAAGGGTCCCATCAGCTCCCGTCTATTGACACAAGTGGTGATGCAGCCATCTGATCAGGATTTCAGAGACCCAGTCTGGCTGAAACCTCACTGGTTGGGAGGAGCCCTCTAAAGCCAGATTACTCCTAATCTGTCTCAAAAAACAACTGTTCGGTTGCTGGTACTAGCGTGAGAAGGCTCATGAATGTGCCATGAGAGAGAGGGTCCTTCTAGTGTCAGCCCTCCTTTCCATTAATTGAAGCCAAATCTTTAGCTAACAGAAGAGACTGATTGTATACACAACTCAAATGGTATCTCTCCCCTGCTCATTTCTTAGACCCAATTTAATTTGGACTATTTATTTTTGTTTCTCCTAAAGATCAGTCATCCTGCACCACACTCATATCAATCTGTCACTGCAACACATTGTGTATCGTTTCTCATGACATACTCTTCAGAAGGAATGGTCACCTGGTAAAGGCCACCTTGACCAAATGGACTGACCTGGCTATAGTACTGTAGTAGTCTCTAAACCTTGTTTTAATGTAAGAGTATAACGCACAAGAGCTCAAGGTCAGTGATTGACAGGGGAGCATCTTGCTTGCCTGGGTAGGCAGAGAGACACCTGTTACTTAAGTTGAAAGTGGGAGAAAGGTGAGCGAAGGCTGTCTTGCTTGCTGAATGATAAGCTTCATTTGTAAATGTAAATTTACGTCAGATGTAAATGTACTTCATTTAAGGAGCAGTAAAGTTGGAGGGCCTCTTCATACTCCGTGTTATCCCCGCCTCGTATGCCTAAGGAAGCATATTTATACTGGACAGTTATTGCCTTGGTGAAGAGTTGGAGAGTGTAGGTGAAGTTACGGGAATTTCTTTGGAATCAGAACTAGTTATGACAATCTGGCACAGTGGGACTGTTCAATGTGAAATTGTGTGAAAGAGTAATTTGGTAGAGCTTGCATCAAGGAAATGTGTGAAATAGTTGGGTGACGAAGGTGCATCTAGCCTTCTGAATACTAAGGAAGCTTGGAGCAAACCATTTCAGTAGTTTGGGATTCATTGCAGCAGTCTGAATACTCAGTCAGACTTTACAGAAAGTTTTCCTGCAATCAAAATATTTTGTAGAAGTCATATGTTAGAGAAAATGTCCCCTTTTCTTATGCTGTATTTACATGCTTCTCTTACACTTTTCTGAGCTAAGTCTAGATGGTCCTACCACTTCAGCACAAAAGGCTTAAGCCTTTTCTCGTGGACACTGGTGTTGGTTCTTGGCTTTGTGATAAGCCCTGCTCATGAATGAGAGGAGAAGATGTAACAGCAGCTGTGGTTCAGGTGCTAAGCTCTCAAAATGTGTTGGGTTACAATATACAGTGAACCAGACAGCTTGTTCTCCATCTCTGAGGATAAACATGGCAAGCTCAACGTAATAATTTTCCACTGTGTCTCCTAGCTGTATTGGTCTGTACTGAGCACGCTGTTATATAGCTTATAAGATTTTAATAAATTCTTCCAGTGTGATTGTAAATGGTAACTGGTTTTGGTGATAAAGCTTTGTTTTGTTCGTCATTTTCTGGTGGATTTATTTTCCAGATTTTGCTTTTTTGGCCTTTTCAGCTGTTATGCTCTGTTATGTTCTTGTATTTTGCTTAATATTAAGACTACCGTGTGGTAGGTATGAGGGGATCTCAAGTAACATTTGAGTAGCCTATGAACTAAACCTGAAAACCTTGGTGATTTTCTCTGACTAAAGCTTTCCTAATTTCTTTAAAAAATATATTGATTCACTTGTGGATGAAGAAAACATCTGTATGGTTTCTCAGGAATATTACTGATGTACTGATGATTAATAGCAGTTAATTCTAGACATAAAGATACCTCTTTTGTGTAGTACAGCTGGAATTTGAAAGGTTATTAACATGTTATGCAAAAATATGTGTAAGTCTCATCTTGTCTGATTAGCTGTAGTAATGGTGTAAGCTGGCCTTGCTGATATTCTTATGTTTAATATACCTTACTTTGAAGTTAGTGCCATTGATCTCAATTGGAAAGTCTCTTGTAATTGCCAGTTGTAAAAAAAAAAATAAATAAAAAAAAAGGTGGTGTTTTGTTTGATACAGTGATGCACAATTTTAGTTGCAGAAAGTGCAAGCTAGATTATAACTCCAGTTTTGCATTAGTTTGTGCACTCTAAGGCAGTGCTGCCTCGTTGAGAACTCTCTCTAAAGGTTTTTCTCTGTCTGATTGTGCACAGCCCGCTGTAATGCCTTAACAGCGGTATACGGTTTGAATGTTGAATCAACACATAGTAACTGAAGAAAGCCACTCAGACAATTAAGAGGAAGGAGATGGCCTATGGGAATTTTGAAAAAACTATAGGGAAGGAGGAATGTCAATTAGCCTACTCCTACTGCAGGTTACTACTGAATTAAAATGAAGCTCAATCTTAGCTTTGAGCTAAGATTGTTTTAATCCCTGCTAAAGCCAGATCAGAGCTTGCCAGGCAGTATTAAGCAAAGGTAACCACCAACATAAGGGACTAGTAATTTCTTTATAATGTTTTTTGCAGTGGGATTATAATAATCATACATGATTATTCTGATAAGCTCCGACCTAGTGTGTTTTGTGAAATAGTTCCATTTCTTCTTTCCGAGGCAAATAGCATGCTTGCCTCTGTAATTATCAGTGCACTTATCTATATGGTATAGCGCAACATAAAGTCTGCATTGTGAATACTGTATGTTTTTGATGTAGATGAAATCTCATTCTGCCATTTTTTTAAAGAGTAACTTCTTAACATGAGTCAACAATTGTAATTTTTCCTCAATATACCTGAATTTGTTTTCCTTTTTTTTTTTTTTTCCTAGGCAAAACCAAAGCTCATAGAACCAATAGACTATGAAAATGTCATCGTTCAGAGGAAAACACAGATTTTGAATGATGCTTTACGTGAGATGCTACTGTTCCCTTATGATGACTTTCAGGTAATTTAATCCTCCCTGCCTTTTGGGTTTTTTTTTTTTAACAGATTTTTAGCAGTAGTAGTCATGAGATTATAACTTCCCATTTCTTTAACTCTCTTTAGCTACCAAAAAAAATTTAAAAATCTTTGCCATGAGTCCCTTTATGGTGCTCAATTTATTCTGTCAGATTACAGGAGAAGAAATAGCACAATTTCTTCATCTGTTCAGATTATAAAGTCTATTTCTGTAACTCAGCAATTTTACTGCCTTTTGGAGTAGGTGGTCAGTCATTTTTAGGTATTTCCCCCCTTTCTGACGTAGGAAAACATGTGATATTTGTTCAAAAAAAGCGTCTGCTTTTTGTCACGCTTTAAGTCTTAAACTGATTTGAGTTTGATTTTGTTCTCCTCCCCACCTCTTCCTTAACAATAAAAGGCATGAACCTCTTCAAATAATAACAGTTTTTCTTTGAAATACAATAATAGTAATAGTAAGGAAAGTCTCTCTCACGTGCCCATACCTGCATTCAAAATGTCTACTTAGATTTGAAAAGTATGTCGACACCTGAACTGTCTGTAAATTAACTGCTTCTGGGGACTGTATCATAATTGAATACCTCGGAATTGTTCTGCAAAAACCTACCTGAAAAGCTGAGCACTTAATTGAGCCAGGTAGTTGAAGCCAAGTTTATGTTTATTATGGGGAAAGTTGGTGATTTGGTATATTTCTATAGAAGGGCATATAAAGTCCCATAAATTACACATGTTGAGTTTTTCATTAATTCGCTTTAGCATATTAAAGTATTTACATGAGTGCACGTGACTGTTTTCAATATAGTCTGTGTCCTTGATTATCACTGATTCTTACATGAATAACTCTACTTGTAGCCTTCCCACTCTGAGCTAAAAATTTTCTTTTCAGCAAGCTGCAGAGAGTAGTTTGGGCTTCATGTGTTCTCACCCACATGTGAAAGTTTTGAAGGACTGCAAGTAAGATTTCTTACAAAAGGAAGTAATACTGCCTATGAACATTATCTAATGTTACTGGTGGTCAAATGCTAGACCACTCGTGATGATGCCCTACACCAGGTATTGGGTTTGGGACTGAAAAGCTTGTGTGGGCTATATCAGCTGGATCCTTTTCTACACTGTGACTTTTCACTATCGAAGATCAAGAGGAATCAAGGATACTTCTGCCAACAGTACTCTTATCTAATTGATTAGTTCAATTACCAGAGGTCATTCTGGTGAACAGCTCTGAATTATCAATGGAGAGGAAACAAACCTATCAAGAATATCCCTCAGGCATTTTCTTTGAGCAGTCTGGGGGATACCTGAAGTGTTTAACTGTTGTTTCAAGTGGCCTTTTCTGCAATTCTTAACCTCAGGCCTATATGACTGAAGCTAGAATATAGTTCTCAGTCTGGTCCTTTAGAGGGAATGGCTGAATTTTGTTCACAAACTGTAATGGCTTCTGTTATGCTTTCTTTGGATTTTATGGTCAGATTTTCATCGAGGCAGCCATTAAAGTGTGTGTTAGATCAGAGGATTTTCTTCAGGTAGTCAGGTAGTTTGGAATATAGTCAGATTTCCTGTTTCTTTATCCCTCAGCAGTGTAATATCTGAATATGTTTTCTGGGTTTCCCCTGTATAGTCTTTGGCAGAGTCTCATTTTATACTTGATTTATACGAAGACTGGTTTGTACTATCAAACTGTATTATTATGCTATCAAACTTTTATTTCCTTGTAGGATTTGCTGGCACAAACTTACTCCAAATATTTTTATTGTACACGACTCTCCAATACCACTTTGATCTATCTGGCTTGTTTTCAACAACACAATGCATTTAAATCTGTCGTTCAATGTATAAAGAAAATACTACCGAGTCAGAGAACAGCAATCCCTTATGTGCTTATTTATTATTTTGCAGGTTAAACTTTTTAACCTTGTACAGTTTTCCATAATCATATTTACGGTTTTGAAACTGTTAGTCTTGATACGGTTGCCAATACGATTTGAACAATTTAAATAGTGGCATATTTTCTGTATTTGCCATTCTGCTACACATATTATTTTTATAATTCCTTTTTTCTAATTTGTTGCTGTCACACAATGTATGGGCAGCTTCTGGGTAAGCCTCAGCTCAAGCTGCCCTCATCCCCCACAAGAGGAATTTAAAATAGTGAGCTATAGTATTTAGAACTACCTGTATACACACTTAGAACAGTTTATAGGGGGAAACTCCTACCATTGTCTAAAAACCTGTTCAAGCCATTTCCTCATAGAGCATGTAGTTTTTATTTTTACAAAGTTTTTCCTCATGCTTAGATTAAACTGATTACAATTTAAAAAACACTTGCCTAAAAAGGAAGCCAAGCCCTGATAATTTATAAAGACATTAAGAGTAGGGTTATTTTGTTACCAGCTTGGCCTTAAAACTAGCACTTAAAACAGCACAGAAAATACTTACTTTTCAGCACTAGATAAAACTGCTACAATTTTTGGTAGATTACAAAGAAGTTACATAGTTTTAAAGAGGCAGATTGATAACACTATTGAGTATGTGCTGAAGTTGAAATTATTTGGGGAGAAATTGGAGACAAATGTTTGTGCATAATTTGGATGACCTTTTTTCGGGTAATGCAGTTAGGTAACTGAAATGTAATTTAATTCAGTGGGGTTTTTTTCCCTATAACTAGTAATAATATTTGCAGAAATTCAAAGGCAAGATTTTTGTAACAGATGTTTTAATGTCATGGTCAATTCCACGTTCAATTTGTAAATCTTACCACCTCAGAGAAACGAAATATTAAAGGAGAGCTGATATGAATTATCAGTCCATATTGGAAAAGGAGGCTTTTATAGCAGCTGGCTTCTTTGGGCCATGTATAGCTTGCTTGCTTGCTTTTTCATGATGAAATTATTTGCCTAGTGAGGGGGGGGTGAAAAGCCAACCAACAAGCCAGTGAGTCACTTTTTTCTGTTCAACTATGCCTGTTCTCCAAAAATGCTGTCAGAAGCAGCTCTAAGTTCAAACCACTACCAAAGAAATATTTGAACAAGGATGGAGCAGAAAATGCTTTACTTTGGGAAAACTCATAAAGATTGAAGGATTATTCTTCAGCCAGCTGATCTAGTTACCAGAACTTTTCCATATTTCCACTTAAATCCATTTGCGATCATCCTGAACTTGACTAGTTGAGGTTAAAAATCCTATTTTATCTCCTTTTATGTGTATTTCGTAGCAGCTCATTTGCTTATCAGAAAAGCATGATTTTTGTCCTGCTTCGTGCTGATCTTCAAATCCAAATAAGTAGGTTTGTAATTTTTTTCTTTCTTTTGAGCTTCTACATTTTTCTTGATGCCATCGTATCCAAATAATAGCAAGACTTGCTTTTCTCTAGTTTCCAGAAGAGCTGTTTATCAGCAACTTTCTCTTCACGTATTGGGTCATTTTAAAATTTACCATCTCAAGATTGTTTCAGTTGCTTTTCGCAGGCTCAAGTTTTTGAACTGAATTCACTAATTCCCTAACTTGTTCTCATGGAATTCATAGGGGCAGTCATGCTGGTTTTGGAGATCCTTTTTACTGTTAACATCACTGAGTTTGCTTTCATTCTTAGTAATTGGGCTGTCTAAACTTTCAGTACCTTTATACTTTGTAGGCTGTTCATTTCTAGATGATTTTTTGTCATTGTTTTGTTTTCATTATGGTCCCCATATAAGGTGTTTGTTTAGTTAAGATGATAGAACCGCTTTCCCACCACACATTGGAACATCTATTAATGTTCTTGCTACTTTCAATTACAATGCTGTCAGTCATTCAAGGCTCTTCCGAACTCTTGCTGAGATGAGTCTTCTCTTTCAATTCCTCTTTCAAAAACCTTGAATGGCTATCCATTGGGTACTCTTGTATCCAATTTTGTGGATAATTATTCCAAATCATCTGAATTTCGGTAATTTACTCAATAATGAAATGGCTTTGTAACTAAATAACATTAGTTTAAAACAGACCACCTTCATGGCTCACATGAAAATCACCTACTCAATAACTGCAAAATTGGTAATGTTTATGTTAACTGCATAGCAGATAAATTATTAAAAGAAATCTTAACCCAAAACTATATTAATGATTGCTTTGCGATAAGATAATGTATCTAAATGCTTTTGTTTCAAAATACCGAACTTCTGAGTACTATCTCCATCCTTATAGGAAATATTTTTCCCGATACAGGGTAAGTTTCCTTGTAACAAATATAAGGTGGGTACATTCCTGCCTAAATTAAAGATGCCATTACAAAGTCATCCCACTGTTGTTTTGAAGGCATTTTGGTGCCTAGCTTAGACATCATTTCACCTTTGTTAGTTTTGGTTTTGAACCGTATGGATTTAGCACACTTTCTCTTTAAGTTCTTGGCTTCTGCTTAATACGAGTTAAGTACCTCTGAAAATAGATATTATGCCAACTTTGCAAAAATAAAAATGAACCCAGGTCATTCTACAAGAAGGCACATCTTGAGTAGAAGGAACAAGGAAAAAAATTCAACTAACATTCTCGTTTTAGAGAGCACAAAGTAAACTGGTCAAAATACAGTAACACTTAGAAATGTTCAAAGAAATTTCACTATAGCTTTTTTCTGTTAAAATCTATTTTCTGTTTTTTCTTGAGTCTTTAACCAACTACTCTAAATCACGGCTTTAGATAAGTTTGGAAATTACCTTATGATGCAGCTTCTGACACTGCCCGTACAACTGATAAGGCTCTTCTGGCATGTATTAGCTTTAAAGACATGATCTAACATACAGCTTGCTGACTCTTGAAAAAATTTTTGTCACTGCTTCTGAGCATTTGCCTCCGTAAGATTATCTACATGACTATGGAATTGAAACCCTGTACTTTTCTCTTTTCTTTTTCCTGCTTTTTGCATAGTCCCCATTTTGCCAGTAAGATATAGGACTTTTTTAATAGGACATTGGTTATGTATGTACACTTGTACACTGTTGTGGCTTTTTTTGTTTATTGCTTTCTCAATATTTTGAATAATCAACTGTTAATAACCATCCTTTCAAGCATCCTAGAGGGATGGGGAGGAGGCAGTGGTTTGAGAGGAAAATTTTACTAGTTTATATTCAACAGCCAACACTGGAAAGTGTGTGAAGAGGAAAAAATAATTTTTAAAACAGGTATTGGCAGTGAGTATGTGATGTCAGCAGCAATATTTTGTACTTTCTCTGTTCACTGTACCGTCTGAGACTTGCATAGAATAAGAGTACTATCACTAGGTGGGCATTATCAAATGTACAGGGCAGGAAGAGAACCTTATGAGATAACAGAAACTGCTTGAACGCCTCCAAAGAGGGGAGAAAAATGGAAACCACTCATTTAAAAACACAGGAGGGAGAAAGGCAAAAGGAATAAAAAACCAAAATGGACATGTCTGAAGACAGGTCAAATGGACTTGAGAAATATTGTGTGTTGGCTGGCTTCTATCTCTAACCTACATCTACTATAGTTCTTTCCTCTAAAATATCAGCCAAATAAATTACTGAAGCTGATGGATGAGCTGAGAAGGAGGCAGCATGCATTAAGACAGTTACTAATATAGACAAAACTGACAAATTAAATTCTTCTATTTTGTCACTGATCTTGCTACAGTATACTACTTCCTAAATGTGAAAGACTAGAAAAAACCCTTACTGTCACATTGATAATTGTGTAGCAGGACAACAGCAGCAGATGTTCTAGATGTATGTACCGCCACTTCAGTTTTACCAAGTTCCATTATAGTGGTAAGACTTGATTCATGAGTTCATGGCTTTCCCATGAAAAGTGCCTGGAAAGATGCCACATTTGTCTCTGGGATTTTTAAAATAATAACAATTTTTTTAAGAAGCATTGCTTACCGGCATAATTATAGAAAATATATTACATTATATAAGGTATAAATAATTTACTACTAAATGTCAGACTATTTCAGGCTGAGAAGAGGATCTAGATGTTCTGGCCTTTAGCTCTTAAAAGGTAGCTTAATATTCTTAATAATATTTCTTTCCATAGCTTGTAAAAACAACTACTTTAAACTCAATATGGTTTGAAATAAGGCATCTTTCTGGAGTTCAGAAAATTTCCTTAAATGCTGTTAGCTTATGAAGGATAATTTTCTTGCAGGTTATTTTTTTTTATTAAGACTGTATGTGGCAATATTTACTGGTCCCGTGAAACATTTTTGGTTTTGTGGTTTTTGCTTTTAATACCTCCCCATCTCTCCCACTCAAGCAGTTAGACTTGTGGCTTTTCAGCAGAGTTCTCAACTAGGTGAATGACTCGCCCATGAGTATGGGATAAGTCTGTTGAATTTATTTTTCTTGAAATTTTTGCTGTGCTTGAATACTCCAACTTGAGATACCCTCTCCAGATAATGGGGTGAGGCTTTGGTGATGATAGAAATTATCACCTTATGGATCAAACTCTCTAGAGAGATAAGTTAAAGTAATGTACTTGGGTACCCTTTCTTTTTTACTGTTAATATGTGGAGTTTTTTCACATTTTTCTCTGATCCTTCCTAGTGCTGCAATGTGTGGAGTATAGCTAACAGGTGAGGGATCACAAGCCCCTTCCAGGTCCAGGCTATGCAAGCTTTCTTGATTCTCTCAGATTCTTTTCCACATAGTGCAGAATAATTTCTATTGCTGCATAGTTTATTTCATTTGTGGTCCAGAAGATTTTAATCTTCGACACTTACAAATTTAAAGTACCCTAGGGCTTACTTTAGTGTTTGAGAAGCAGAATTTCACGGTCACAAAGAGATTTCCTGCTCTCTGACAGTCTTTTTATGATTCTCTGAACTCTGGCATAGGAAAGGAATAAGTTCTTACTTGATGGGCTAAATGTTTACTTCAGTGATCCAGGCCTTCTTTCTAAACCTTCAGTTTAACGGAGCAAGTATTTTTTTTTTTTTTCTTTCTTTTTTTTGTGCCAGCTGAAACCTGCAGTTGAACTACCCTTCTTATTTTGGTGTGGGTTTGTTACTTTCCCCGAGTAACAGTTTTTATATGTAGTAATAACACTACCTTAATGTCTTCAAAATATTGGGGTTATGTTGTCCTGGTGGAATTATTTTTACTGGTATTTTCTTGCCCATGTTAACAAAATACAGAGGAAAACACTTTTTTGTGGTGTCTGTTTCTTACTGATTCCAATCTTGCCCTTGCTGTGAAAGAAGGAACATGTTGCTAACCTTTGAATGAAAGTAAATTCTCATTAATTGGCTATTCTGAAACAGTGTATTCACAGGGTGTTTTCTGCTGACCTTCTGTCTTACTTATATAACCGAGCATTTCCATATTGTGTCTTATTTCCTTTAATTGCCAGCTTAATTCGTTGTTTTTTTGTTGTTTATCAGACAGCGTTATTGAAACGGCAGAGTCGATACATTCGTTCAACAGTTCCTGAAAATGCGGAGAAGGAAGCTCAAAGCTTGTTTGTAACTGAGGTAATACCGGAATTGCATGTGGCTCCGTGTAATAGCTATATTATACCTGAATTGTTTTTCTTCTGCTTCATTTACTATTTATAAAACAGGGAATAAAGTCCTAAAAAAATATTAATTATGTATTGCCATTTACTTGTCAATGATTTCAAGGGAAAATTTCCAGGAAAAACTAGTATTTTTTTCCATTGGTGGCTGAAAAAAAGGATTACAGGATAGCTTTGAATTATTTTGTTTGTGTAATTGGCTTTTGCAAATGCTTCTCCCTCACCTGCCTTATGCTTTTGGATTTCCCAGGTGAACATGGGTGATTTCCCAGGTGAACATGGGTGATTTCCATAATAATGTCAGGAGCAACAGTAAATCTGAGTGAATCATTGTGACTTGTTTTTCCTGATAAAGTGTTTCACACCAGTCATTCTTAGTTTGTGCATAGTAATCTTGCACAGTTTGCTGGAACAGAGGTATTCATAACTGTAATGCTTGTACAGGCCAAAATTCATTATGACTGCTGAGTTTGTATGCTATATGTAGAAGAAACATCCTCAACCTAAGGTTTCTCATAACTACTTGCTTACTTTGGCATTCCCTTGGATCTGACTAGGATGTTGCATTTCAGTCAGTGTCTTGTTGAAGCCTTTTAGCAATTGAAGGTTTAGAACTTTTGTCTTTCTTATATTATCTACTGGTTTTCTACTGATACACTTTAAGCTGATATTTTAACATCTGAAACAAGTAAATGTCTGTTGTAATTCCAATAAAACTGAAGGAGCTCAAAGTAGCTGAATCTACCTCAACCCCCAAAGTGTTTTCTCCACAGTGATACATATCCTTATTTCCTAAACTAAACCTCTCTAAGATAAATTCAAAGAAAGTAGACAAGGAGGGAGGAGTGTTATAGGTAATTAATAAAGTTTAATGAGTTTCTGCAGAAACAATGGCTTGGCAAGTATTAACTTTGTATTTTGAAGTGTAAAAAAATTTTTTTTGAATTATTAGATGCTATGTTTGTGTGCGTATAAGTCTATTCATGTAACATAAAAAATTTTGTACCATGGTTTCTGGCAGTAGATTTTGTCAGTTTTATGTTACATTGGTCAAAGCCTAGATAAATCAGTACTTTTATGTTGTAGCAATATGGGTGGAGTGAAACGGTATTTCCTGTGATCTAGTCCAGAGCTTAATCACATAATTGCTTTTCAAGAGCTGGAAGCATGTAGTTTAAATATTAGTTTAATTGCACTAGAAATCTAAATTTAAGGAAAAGACGTTTTTAGTTTCTTGGTATACGTATGCACAAAACCGAATATTCGATTTTAAGAATGCATCTGTATTTTAATGCTGAGTTTTCTAAAGTCAGGTTTTCAGCTGCAGCAAAATACTGCTTTAACTTTTCAGATAACTAAAGATGGTTAATCCAGGTGCTGAGTGTGTTCACCATTTTCTGGTTTTATAAGATACACATCTAGCAGATGATAACATCCTATTGAAACATATCACTTGTTGCAAAAAGCTGTACTGCAGTAGACTGTAATTGCCAAAGAAAGGAAATGAACAGAATTTTTAGAGACTGACATGTAACCATAGTAGTTCATAAACAGCGATATCTTAAGAGGTTTTTCATTTGTTTGCCTCGGGAATGCTCTTAATCCTCTTCCAATTAATATTGATATTTGGTTTTCATTGAAACAGTGCATCAAAACCTACAATTCAGACTGGCATGTTGTTAACTATAGATATGAAGATTACTCAGGAGAGTTTCGACAGCTTCCAAAGTAAGTATCTTATGTTATCTAGTGATATAATAAAGATTTTGAATTTGTGAAGGAACTCTAACTGTATTTAATATAAATGTATTTTTTACAGAAATGTATGGGCACATGTGATATGTAACTTGAAATATGACATATCAATATTTAATAATCAGTAGAGATTATAAAGATTTCTTGGATTAAATTTATATTGATGCACTTGAAGGTAAAAAGTCTTCTTAAACTGTTTTTTTGGAAAGATCCTGCAATAACACTGCGTTATGAATAGGCAGGTCAAAACAAGAAATTATATCATTAACAATGTGAATGTAAGTATTGTAACTAAAACAGGCTAATGTTTAGATGAAACTAAAATGGTGATATCCTGTTTTTGTAGCTTCAAAGGCAGCATTTGGAACTCTCTTTAGGAGCCTAGGGAATAGAACCTAACTGAGATGGTTAGAGCGAGTGTTTGAACTATCACAGATTTTCACAGGATGATTCAAAGCAAAAGCCCAGTCCACATGTATTACAGACTTGCTAAACCATCTGCTAGAGAAATCTTTTCCAACTTCTTCAATATCTGAGTGGCTGAATACTCTGAATCCCACAAATCTGGAAGATCTATGTCTTCCCTACATACTCTCCTGCATGCATCAGTTAAGAAATATCTCTGCTTTCCTGTGAAAAGTTCTGTTATATTCACAGGTTTTGTAAAAGTCAGTAGCTGGTTTTAACTTGCCCTGAACAGAAACCGCTCTATTTAATAGGAGTTTAAATAAACACATTGTCCTAAAAGGAAACAATGGCTACAGGTATGAATTCTTGCTCCTAAGATATTAGGAGTGTAGTGAATGAGAAGGCATTTAGTTCTCTCCAGTTACACATAAGTGACAAGTAGAAAAAAAGTAAGGCTGTGGCCAGATGCGCAGTTTAGGAAAATTGCTGGCTAAGAAATACATTTTGTAAAAAACACATGCTTTTACACAGTAATTCTTGTGCTTTTTCCTCTTCAGTCAAGAAAATAACATCTTCATTTTTGCAGCTATGAAATATGTAACTAATCACAAAATGTCTAGTATTTTAGAAGTTTTTTTTCTTTCATAGTAAAGGGACAAAACCGGAGAAGCTTCCAGTTCATTTATATGAAGTGGATGAAGAGGCAGATAAAGATGAGGTGAGATAATAGTAATTCTTTACTTTTTATTGCTTTCAGTAATGAATGTTAGGTAAGGAGAGGTTACAAGTTAAGTGTTGAAGTCAGTAAATGAAAACAGAGATTAGCTTGAACAGCCTGATAGGTAAAATAACTACATTTTTTTTTCCAATCTCCTTTCAAATAGTCTTGTACTCCTGAGATCTGTCATGTGAGTAGAACAAGTTTTGACAGGTGGTGTAATTGAAGTTTTAATACTTGGTGATGTATAATTCTTCAGCTTTCATAAAATCTGTTTTGTCTTCTACTGTTTCTGTGTAGACGGATATATATAGAGAAATATTTCGTGCAGTTTAATCACGAAGTCAAATAAAATCACAGGTGAATCTGTTCCAACATGACAGTACACACACTTATGCATGTGTGTGAGTTCGAATTAGTTTGTCCCAAATTTGAATGTAGGATAAGAGCTGGAGATCTGTCACAGAAATAAAAGCCAAAAAAATTGACTAAAATTCTAAGGTATTTTCTTTTTTGTCTTATGAGGAGCATCTGAAGGAGCTGGTGTGTAGCCTGGAGAAAAGGAGGCTGAGGGAAGACCTTATTGCTCTCTACAACTACCTGAAAGGAGGGTGTAGAGAGGTGGAAGTTAGTCTCTTCTCCCAGGAACAGGCAACAGGACAAGAGGAAACAGTGTCAAATTGTGGCAGGGGAGGTTTAGATTAGATATTAGGAAAAATTCGTACACCAAAAGGGTTATCGAGCATTGGAACAGGCTGCCCAGGGAAGTGGTGGAATTGTCATCCCTGGAGGTATTTAGAAGATGGGTAGACATAGTGCTTAGTGATCTGGTTTAGTGATGGTTTTTGTTAGTTTTAGGTTGATTGTTGGACTCGATAATCTGAAAAGTCCATTCCAACCTAGACAGTTCTATATTCCTATGAATCTGTATCTATAGCGTCAAGCAATTTTCAAGTACGTTTCAAATGTCAAAGACTTTTTTCAGTAACTGCTTCTGTTATTTGTGTGATTTATTTAACTTTTGCCACACCCTGTTTCAAAACACAGTGTTTAAATGCCAGTGTTTTCTTTTCTTATGAGTATTTGAACTCTTGCATCACAGGAAAGAATTAAAATAAAAAGATTTCTTTGTGGGTTTTACCCTTTGATAATTACTTTGCTTCTAAATTCCTCGTATTCAAAACTGCTACATATGAAATATGCAAGTTGCAAGTTTTTCTGGATTAAATGTGGAAAAATAGTTCAGGGAGTGCATCTAAGTAGGTAGATTCCTGAACAGGAAGTCTCAGGATGCTGTTTCTCCGGTGCCGCTACTAATCTGCGCTGTGATACTTGGACAAATAATTTCATGTGTCTGTATCCAAATCTTCCTATTTGTACGATGGGAATAATTATGTTTTCTACTACACTGAGATGAAAAAAACTTGGCATTATTTACTGTGATACTATTTCTGACAACAGAAGTGTTTTAGAAAACAGTGAGTTAAACATGAAAAAAATTAAATGGAGATATAATTGACTATGATTGTTACTAGGAAAAACACTTATGGTTAAACACTGAAAAAACTGTAGCTTGGCTATTATCAGGTGGTATGTTTTATACTAGGAAGTATAAGTGGGGAGGACTTCCCGTTTCCTTCTGCCCAGTTTCCTGTTAAAGCAGGCAGGAACGTCATATCTCTTTCAGAAGTAGAGTCACTGGAGAAGAGGTCTGTTACTCTTTGTTGAGGAACTTAAAATATAAACACAAGAAGAAAGCATGCTAGGAAGAAAAGGGAGCTTAATGGGAATAGGGTGGGAGGACCATAAATTCTTTCCTTGAGGGTAGAATTAATGCAGGAGTTTTTCTTTCAAACTTTAACATCTTTGTATGCCAAAAAGCATATATGCAAATCTTAGATTAAAAGTTGTCTGCTGGTCTTTTTGTTTCGCTTTTGTTTGTGCTTTTTTTTTTTTCTTTTAAAAAAGCTGATTTATTAAGGGAATGGTAGAAAACAAAAAGCTGCAAGTGATTAAAAATTGAAGGAAAACCAGATAGAGATTAGTTTAATCTTGCACCATTAAAAAGAAGAGAATTATCTTTCCAAAACTAATTTGGGCTATCAGGCCATCAGGTTGGTGTTTGTAAACGGAATTTGTAAATCAGCCTGGAGTATGAGATCAAGATAAGGAATTGTTTTTGTTGAAACAGTTGCTGTTGAACTAAATTTTGGAGCCGAATTTGTGGGAAGGATCATTAAAAAAAAAAGGCAAAGCATAGTGTGCAGCAGTAATAATAAAAGTGAGGAAATTCACTTACCAGTTGGAAACAGGAAGTATGTTTTCAGTGTAAAAGTTGTGTATTAATGACTGGGTTCTGGGTTCCTTTGTATTAACAGGTGGTCAGCTGGAAAGATTCAGTAGCTTTTTGGCTCTGCTGGCAGGAATTCTGCCTGACAGAAAGAGATGGTGTAGCTAGAGAGGTCCAAATGACAATTTTATTGTTAGGACACATCATGCAGTGAAACACAGTTGGGAAACAGTGCGCTTCAGAGACTTTGAATTGGAAAAAGAGTCTTAATAGAGCTAAATCTTAGTTTTTGTTAACGAGGGTAATGAAGGGATTCTTGTCATGTCAGATAGTCCTATGACAGGTTTGTGAAATTACATAAAAGCATTGGTTGTTCTGTACCAGACTTTGACGATAACTCATAATCTACTCATAATTTTAAACCTGTAAGAGTGGTTTTAAACCATACTTTCCTTGTGGATATCTTCCACCAACAGAGGTGGAGAATCATAGTTGGAAACCCAGTGTTTTAAGTTGTTGTCCGTGTATCTTGATTGGTGTACAAGAAAAAATTGTTATCCAAGTAGTAGAACAGAACTGAGGAGTAATGGCTTGAAAATATGAAACAGGTAGACTCTATTGCTTGGATAGTGAAACTCACTGAGGCACACGAAAATTTACTGACTATGCTTCTGGGCCATTGTATCAGATGCTCTGATAATTGGTAATCATGTCATCCTTACTGGACCTAATTTCAGTAATGTCAAGCTGGCTAGAGTTTTTGAAGGAACAGCTTGTTTCATCTTTTTCCTTCTGTTTTCAATTTTTTTGAAGTTCACATATGCATATGAATATGCAAGCTAGACAGACTAAATAAGCTGTAAATAAATTAACTAGTAACTTTTTACAGAATGTTCCTTGATTTAGTTCCAGAAACTAGTTCATATTATTCCAAAATCTGGTTTTAATGTTCAGTTGTTGAACTAATGACTCTGCACCCCATATGTAACCACTTTTTGTTGTATGTTCTCTTAATAGTTGAGAAAAGGAATTATAAATAGTAGTTGAGGCACTTGAGGAAGTTTTGTGGGTTTTTTTTTTCAACTGGATACTCAGCTAATTTTGAATGTTTGGATAATAAATTATCAGGAGTATCTCCTCTAGATGGTTGAAAATCTTTATATGTGTCTAATTCATTAATGTTTTGTTGTGTCAAAATGGGTTACCTCAAATGAAAACCATGGTAAAATCAGCTTCGTACTGCTCTACAAGGTTACTTGAACTACTGATTTAATATTTGTTCTCTGGCAATTATAAATCTGTCATTATGATCAGTTTTGATGGTAGAGCACTGCTTGGTGATAGTTGTTAACATCCCATGCCTTTTGGTATAGTTAGTAAGTTCCACCAACTGGCAGATGGAAGAGGAGTACAGGCAGTGGGTGTCATGTGTGATGCATGCATTGGTTCTGCTGTTTGTGAACTTGCTGTTACTGCCAAGTTTGGGCTTGTTCTCTTTAGAAAGCTTTGATTCTGATCTGTAAAAGGGCAGATCCAATTCAAGAATTCAAGAGAGTTCTCTGTGAATTCTTAAGTAATATCTTTGAAGTAATACATATAAAGCAAAATGGTTTGAGAAATCTCAATTGAAGATTTGGATAAGCATGAGTTTACGTTATTCTTTTTGGTAATAGAAATTGCTAAAAATTCTTGCACTGAAATATTAGAATATATGAAAAAGCTTACAAAGTAAATGTTTTGAGTTTTCCCTCTTTCCCCTGTTTTGGTGGGATTCATCTTGACTAATATTTAGCTATCCAGAAGTTTGGTCATCCTGCTGACCACAGAAAAGACTTATATGTGTGGCCAAGTTACCTGTCAAAAGTTAGATGTAGTCAGTCTTACCCCAGTCTCTAAATAAAATAATTGGAATTAGAAAGCTATAGAATTTTAGCAGGGACTAACAATACATTCTTATCCTTGCGTTATGAGCATAGCTATTCCACCTTTTAAAAACAACTTCTGAAATCTTCAATAAATATAACAGTTTCAGACTGTGATGCAAAAGTTAACTTTTTGTTTTCACCTCCAGGATGCAGCATCTCTTGGGTCTCAGAAGGGTGGAATAACAAAACAAGGATGGTTGTACAAAGGCAACATGAATAGCGCAATCAGTGTGACAATGAGAGTAAGTTTAAGAATGTCGTATGCATCGTGAAAACTGAACACAGATATTAAAATATGACTGTGCCTTTGGGAAGTCAATTTGTACGTGGTTTACCTCCAAATAAAATGATAGTGTGGAATGAAAGAGGGAAGCTTGTATGTAATTTATAGCTGTGAAATCTACTTAAATCAGAAAAAATGCCTTAAAAATCCAGTATGTGGCAGAAGTCCAGTGTTTTAAATCATTTTCTTAACTGAACCCTGGTGTGTTATTGGTAGAAAAGGAACTATTTGAGGTTTTTATTTGTATTGCCTCTTTATTTAGAAACAAATTATTTTTATGGTTATCACAATAAATATCTGCTATATATAATATTATAGAGTCAGTTTTAAATAACCTGTCAATGGGTCAAAAATACTTTCAGATAATACAGTACAATCTTGCTGCAGCTTTTTAAGTGGGTTTTTTTTTTAAATTAATTATTTCTGTTCTGTTTTCTGAGGATACTGATTAGGTTATGTGTAGATAAAAGCTTTCTTTTATAACCTACTGTGTAAATAGCACTTATGGGGTTTGTAAGGTGAAGCTGATTAATACTAGTGTTGTAATTCTATTTCTTTCCTCCTTTCTTTTCACTAGTCATTTAAAAGAAGATTTTTCCACTTAATCCAGCTTGGTGATGGATCCTATAATCTCAATTTCTACAAAGATGAAAAGATATCAAAAGAACCTAAAGGATCAATATTTCTAGATTCATGCATGGGAGTGGTTCAGGTAATTGTAATTATTCTACTTATTCTTCCATTAATTCTGTATTTGCTAGCAAATGATTTTTTTTTTTTAAATTACAGATAACTTTTGTCAGATGTAGATAAGCACCTGTTATACAAAGGAGCAATTAGACATGCTGCATCTTGCAAAAACAGTGAACGAGATTTTAAAAGGCAGGAGGCAGAATTTAAAAAATCTTTCTGAAAAGAATGTAAATTACTACTTGATGTCAAGTATTTATCAAAAATATCAAGCAAAAATTTAAGGCAAACACACAAAACCACCCAGCTTTAAATCATGGCAAAGTAATGACAGCATAAAATTAAAGTTCATTTCAGTTACATTTTGTGCTTGCATGCGCTGTAAAATGTTTTGCATAGCTTCTTGTGTGGGATTTTTGTTGTGGGAATTGTATTCAATTCAGTCACCCTTCCAGATGCTTTCGTTTAACCTTTATAATGTTACTTTTATGTGCTTTTCTTTATTTTAAAAAGTTAAGGGCGTTGGTAAAATGTTTGTCGGTAGCAAGTGCCAAAGAAAAGATTGTTTTCTTTTCTTGTGTTTTCTTTTCTGTTATGTATTTACAGTACAACATGTAACTGTTTTGTTAGGCACAGTTTACCTGGAAAAAAAATCTGTTGGGTTTTAGAGTTTTGTTAACTTGGATAGAAATAGGTAAAGTTTAATAAAAATATATTTCTTAAATAATATTTTTTTTAGTCTAAAGTTGTTTGAAGATTTTTGCAGAGAGATACAACAGCTTTAGAGAGGATTATTTTCTTCCAAATATTGTAATAATGTTTTTGGATACACATTTAATAGATACTTTGTGTGGAAAGTCTTAAAACTGTAGTACTTTTAATCATCTTGCAAGTTGTGTATACAGATTTACACAGATTGTTTTGCCTTAGGGGTACAATTCCGGCCAACTCCACGGAAGTGAGTTTGATTTGTGTTTTTAAAACAAACCAACAAACACCAAAAAAAAGGTTCCTAAACACAGTTGCGGTCTTTGTCTTGCACTTAAAACGTGTCTTTCCTTCTGCTTCTCAGCTTCCTCTGATTTGGTGCCCCTCTCTCTGATAATACAAATTATCCATCTTCTAGGCGTTTCTGGCTTTTTTTGTTTCCCACTTAGGAGATGGCTTGTTTCAGCTTCTCAGCCTGTGGCTCTGGTACAGGCTATTGTCTATAGTCTATTAGTTTACATCATCAGAATGCATTGAAATTTTCCGAAGTTACAAATGAAAGAAAGGCACTGCAGCAAAGGGAAGTGCTAAGCCCTGCAGCCGGAGAGAACAACCCCGGGCATCAGTACATGCTGGGCAGGCCACTCAGCTGGAAAGCAGTTGGCAGAACAAGGACATGGAGGTCCTGGTGGACACCAAGTTGGACATGAGCCAGCAATGTGCCCTTGTGGCAAAGGTGGTTAATGGTGTCCTGGGCTGCATTAGGGGGAAGCGTTGCCAGCAGGTTGAGGGAGGTGATCAGTCCCCTCTGAATAGCACTGGTGAGGGCAAACCTGGAGTCCTGTGTCCTGTTCTGGAATCCCCAGTAAAAGAGAAACGTGGACATACGAGAGAGATTCCAGGGAAGGGCTATGCAGATGATGAAAGGATGGGGGATCCTTTGCCAAAAGCTTTTTATTTTTTATTTTTTTTTAATTACTATTCCTTTGTTCTACTGCAAGTAAGGTTTTGAGGTGATACAGTAGTTTTTAAGTAAAACTGTACTTTGGATGCTTGAAGTTTATAGTTGGCTTGTGTCTTGAGCATTATAATATATTCTACAATACCATCAGTGATCATCTTGGCATCTGTATATTGAGACTTTTCTGCATCAAAGAGAACTGCAGTCATTTAATACATGCAGTGTATATATTCACACTCAGAGTCATATATATATAGACATGGTTGCTCTTATTCAGTGATTCGTGAAAACCTATGTCAAAGTTTTATGCTCTGAAAGTTAAAGGTTACTGTTCTTAAGATTTTTTCATTTACTTCAGGATTTTTTGTTTTTTAAAAATGATTACCAGAAGAATGATGAGGAGGGGAAACTGAAAAATGAGCTGTTATCTTTCACACTTCCCCTTGTTGCAGCGGTACAAAGAACTTCAAAAGGTCAAATGTCAGAAAGGAAACAGTGTAATTATAATACACTTGTTCAAAATACCAAACCATATATTTTTGGTAAAAAGATCTGAAATACATGTAACTTCCTTTGACTGTGAGTTGACAGTATGTAAAGATATTATAAAGATCTTTTTTTTTTCTTATAGAACAATAAAGTCAGACGGTTTGCGTTTGAGCTCAAGATGCAAGACAAGAGTAGTTACCTTTTAGCTGCAGATAGTGAAATTGAGATGGAAGAATGGATAAACACTCTGAACAAAATCCTACAGCTTAATTTTGAGGCTGCAATGCAAGAAAAAAGAAATGGAGAGTCTCACGAAGGTAAGCAGGGTTTCTAGCAATGCTAATATAGTTGTGTGACAATGACTGCGTACATGCATTTGGAAAGAACGGCTTTATTGTGGCTAAGTTCTTTTGTTTTGTGGTAAAAATTGTAAGTCTTTTCACTATCTGTTTGAACTGATGAGATTTTTGACATTTTGGCATTAAAATAGCACTGCTCTGTGTTGATTTCAATTCAGTTACGTCCAGAAGAGCATAATGAGACTGATCAGAAGTCTAGAAAAATTGAACCTGCAATGAAAAATCCACACTGAAACAGTTTAAGGAAAAGAGAAATCTTAGGAGGGACTTGTTTTGAAGTGCATAAAATGGTGCTGAAAATAGAATAATCTATTCTGTGGTCACTGTAGGTAAAAGAATAAGAAATTGTAGTTGCAGTGAGGGACTTTATATTTAGATGTAACTCCCTTGAGCACAAATATTTCCCTGAAGTCCTGAAATAGATTGCTTGGGTGTAGAATCTTTTCCGTTGGAGCCCTTTAAGGATAGATAAGGCAGATATCTGTAAGGAATGTGATATAGATATAATTGATAGTTTGGTGACAAAAGGGTAGTCTAGATGTCCTCTTGTGCATTTTTCCTCCTGAGAGTGGATGGGGAAAGCAACTGGTATAAGACCAAGTGTATGAATATCCAGGAGAACCTGAAAGAGGTTGTAGAAGGTTGTTCTGCTTATAAATAGCACAATATACCAAAAAGATCATTAGAGTTTAAAATTAGATATCACAGGCTTTGATGAAGATTGCCAGAACTGAACGTGATGTATACAACAAAAGCAAATCAGAAAAAGAGAATCCTAGCTCTGTGAAAGACATTTCAGTCAGTGATTCCCAGTTGCCCTTAGAACTGCAAGATGCTTATAGCTAAGTGAATGGTTGCTTTGTAAATCCAGTAACTGCTGGAGAGTAGAGCTGGGAACTTAATGAACAGAAGGAACTTGTTTTGAAATCAAGTTACAATGCATAGTGGAAAGATTCAATGCAGAAATTTACATTACTATCCCCTTTCCCTGTGCTGATATCAAAGTGAATATTAAAGCTATTTTCTAGGCAAAATTAGAAATAACTGCTACTTTACCAATTTCTGTAACTGGTTACATCCTCCAAAAAGGGACTGCATCAAAATGATTGAGTTGTCCATTTTCAAGGAGGTAGGAGTTTAAAAAAAACAACAAAAACAAACCACAAAACAACAGAAAAGTTTTTGCTATGGAGTTTTGTGAGTAGCTTGGGGTTTGGGGGTTTTTTGTTTGCTTTTTAATATATTTTTAAATGTGGTTTTATAATTTCAGATGATGAACAAAGCAAATTGGAAAGCTCATCAAGTAGTTTTGATAACTACTATCCAGAAATTGCCAAGGTAATATATATCGTAAACATGAACTCAGGTTATAAAATACTAAACTAAAAGTTAGCCACATGAACTTTCAGTAAAGGTAAGGTATTGGCTTCTACCTTCTAGTCAGTTTGTGGTGCTTTGAAAGCTCAGAAACTCTTTTGTGAATAGATGGGCTTCTTCATTTTCACGTATTGAGCTTCTTTATTTTCTGCTTTTGGAAGCAAACCAGCTACTGTCTTAAAGTTGCTTAGATAAATCTTGACATGCTATTTAAAAGCAGCATGTTTTGTTATTTTATTAGTTTATTGTATTTTGCATATTTTGTATTGTTTTATTGCATGCAGCTAAGTGCTAGATTATTTGTATAGAAAGCTAGCTATACTAAAGTCAAGTTTAATTTTTATAGTTAGAAGTCCAGAGGAGCTTAATAGCATTTCCTCTTTGCTGAGGATCTGTCTGACCTAGTAACTACTCCTGAAGGGGGTGCAGAAAAGAGAAACAGAGAACAAACAGTACAACAAATTCTGTCTATTACAATAGCTAACATATCAAAAGATGCAGTCAGAATACATTAACAGGTTTTTAGCACCCAAATTGGTTGGCTGACTTAATTCTTTCTATTACTGCTTTGTAATTGACTTAGCACATGTACACAAAAGGCTATTATATGACAATCTAACTATAGCTATTGGCTGTATTTGGAAATTAATTTGGATTGTGGTGTACACAATCAAGTTTTCCTTGGAATAGCTGTAAGCATCAAACAGCATACTTACATGAGGCTATGAAAATTTATTTCAGAAACAAATATAAAATTAGATGCTCTTTTTGTAAGGAAGATTTAAAGGTCTCTTCCAATGAAAATGATTCTGTGATTCTGTTAGTCTATGATTTTTCTTTCTTTATAGTCAGAGTTATTGGAATGCTTACATTCCATATGACTTCCAGAGGGGATTTTTATTCAGGGTTGCAGCACCTGCATGTAGTTTTAGTACTAGAAATGCTGCTTTTTGTTTCTATAACCTTCTGATTGGAAGCATGCAACTCTTTCAGCTAGGTATTTTTCTAGCTGGTTATTTTTCTCAGCTCTTAAGTGCTGCTTTTTTTTTTATTCCGTGGTTATAACCCATCTAAATTTCTGTTTCCTTCAAAATAAGTTTTTCAGTTTTCCTGTTTTAGTTCATCTTTACTAAATACCTTTCAAAGTAGTTAGCTCTAATGTATTTTTCTAGCCTTTTTTCCCCGAGGAGAAGTACAGGGAAAAATCTGCCTGTTTGCATTAGTACACTGTGCCTTAAATTGATTACTTTATATAAATGCTATTTGTTTTGAGAATTTTTTTGTCCTCTATTCTTTCTTGCATTGTCTTTTCAGATGTTATTTAGGTTTGTTTCTTTTTTCCCCAGTGGAAGACTTAAAAAGCATTGAGCCTTCTTTTTAGAAGAGTTTATAGTTGCTGTATTATTTTTGTTAGTTCTAGGAGAAGATTTCCACAATAGTTGACCTCATATCCTTATGAGGAAAGAAAAATTCCTTCAGGGGTGATTGTAAAGCACCTGACAATAGGGGAAAAAACAGTCTTCTTAGGAAAGTTTTAACCCTTGTGAGTATGTCTCCAAGCCTTCATTTTTCTATCCACAGCTGTTAGTTTATGACATAAACTAAATAAGATGGTATTGTGTGCTTCACTGCACAGATGTGCATACATATATCTCAATCTGTCTGTCCTGCCTACTTCATGTTCCTTTTATCTGTAACTTAAGTACCAACAGTGAATGTAGGGGTTTTGTTGGTTTTTAATCAACAGCAAATATGACCTCCTTTTTAAATAACTATGGAATTGTCATGATCAGTGTACCTAAGTACCTCTTTAACCATTATGGGTCCCAGTATTCCTTGAGGTAGGAAAATATTGTCCCTGTTTTACAGATACGGAAATGGGATTACAGAGTCACTGCTGTGCTGTAAACGGAGTCAATTACTACATACATTTTCAGTTCCTGACTTCTGACCGGCTGCCCCAATCCATTAGCCAGAAATGCATATTTTTGTATTGTCTTTAGTGCATAAAACACCAAGGAATCTAAAACTATTCAAGATGCTATAGCTGACACAGTTTCTGTCTTGTTGCTATGACTAGATCATCTTCCTCTTCAGTTCTTGCCACTGACTATTCCCTATCCAAAATATACATGCAACCTTCTTGCCATCTTTAAACTTCTTCACAGTTTAGTCAAGTATTTTTCAATCATACCAGCTGTTGAACAAGCAAAATCTGCCAATACTCTGCTGGTATCAAGTGTCTGGTCGCATCTTCCACAGTGTCTTGTCTTTTCTCTCATGTGTGATAAAGATAACAAAGTGTGAAGTAAATGAAATCCATTAGAGCATCTATTCTCAAATAACATCTCGGAAGTTCCTCTTCTGAAATGCATCCTTTAAGTGAAGTTCTTTTTCATTATTATCAACCTAAAATAGGATTTTGAGCTCTTAGGGCTGATGGTTTTTTGGTTAGTTTTTATCTTTTTCTTGAGACATAGTAGATGTTTCTTCAAATCCCAGCAAAGCAGATGTAGAAAGTAGATCACTTCCAGCTGATGGTCAGTGATGAGCATTCTGGGTTAGTAACTTCTTTTAACCTATACAGGCTGGTGCAAAAAATAGGCACCTGTCTGTAATATAATACCTTGTATCCTTGTTTAGCCAGCTACTACTTTGGGCATGGCAGATCTCCTACGTGGGTAATTTTGGCACATGCATATGCGTATTTCATGTTCTGTGACTTTAAAAGCCATAGAACACTCTTTAAATAATACCTTTTTTTGAAAAAGTGACCTGTGTATACCAACAATTTTCATATTCTATTTTGTTCTTTACTGTCAATAGGTAGGTATCCACAAATCCCAGGCAGGATCAGTATACAGTGTGCTCTGCAAAGTCACTTTTCAGTCTGAGGGTTTTATCTTTTGGAAGTTTTTTTGGTTTTTCCATCTACCCACAGGAAAACCACTTCTTTGGCAGTAGAATTCAAGAAAAGAAAGAAAAAAAAAAAGAGAAAGAGGAAAAAGAGAGCAAGCTATGATGGTGTTTCTTAATTTAGGTAACCTGTTGTTTCCTGAGTAATCTTAGAGTCTCAGGATAGCTCTGAGCTTTAACCTACATTCATACTTTTTTTTTTTTCATTTTTAATAAAGTAGTATTATGAAAGTTACAGTTTAAGGAGGCAAAGTGCTATATGAGCTACACTGGAGTATACTTCCCATGAGCTTGGAAGGTTACATGTTGCTGATCTAAGTTTTTGTGTTTCTAGGCCTGGAAAAGCCTTTAGAGGAGGAGAGTCTTCTCTCACTTTTTACTCAAACGTGATGGAGAAATTTAAACTAAGGAGTTGCAAAGCTTGGTTAGGGAGAGAAGAGTGCATATATTGAAATCACGTAAAGCTTTGAACATCACAGAAAAAAGAATGAAATTGAAAACCACTTTGATTTAATAGTGTGATATTAAGACTTTTATTCTTATTTTGAACAGAGTACCAGAGAAGCAGAGATCAAGTTGAAAAGTGAAAGCAGAGTTAAACTTTTTGCCCTGGATCCAGATGCACAGGTTAGACTATTTACAATGAAGCATGTTAGCTTCTTTCATGTTGATCCTTTGAAGAGGAAAAACAACTTATCTTAATCTTTCTTTTCTCTTTTTAAAGAAACTTGACTTTTCTGGTATTGAACCAGAAGTGAAGCCATTTGAAGAGAAATTTGGAAAAAAAATTCTTGTGAAGTGTAACGATTTAGCTTTTAATTTGCAAAGCTGCGTTGCAGAAAATGAAGAAGGACCAACAACAAATGTAAATAATTAATCTAATTATTTTCTGTTAATATGGTAATGAATGTCTTCAGTATTTTCTTGGAACTTCTTAATGGCTGGAATTCCCTCCTGTGATTGAGAAACTTATATTGTGGGGGTTTTTTTCTATTCCTTTAAGTCAAAATGAGAGCCTAAATCCTACAAATGTAATTTTGCTACTAATCTTCTTGTTATGTTGTAGAAAGTGGAATTTTTCTTTTACTTTTACATCTTGTGAGTAATATCTAGAGAGATGGCTGTGTGTAACTGTTCATAAAAATGTTACTTACCTTCCTTTCATACACATTTTTACAGTGATATAGATGCCAGCAATGACATTTGCTTCTTTTTTTTTTTGCATGTCTAGGTAGAACCTTTCTTTGTCACATTATCCCTATTTGATATTAAAAACAACAGGAAGATTTCGGCGGATTTCCATGTTGATTTGAACCATGCCTCAGTAAGACAGATGATATCCAATGCATCTCAACAAATGGTGAATGGCAGTGGTGACAGCTTACATGGAGTTCAAGACATTCATGAAACAGTGTTACAATATCCAAAGCAGGTAAGAACTAGTAACGTAAAGAATTAGTAGGATTTTGGATGCAAGTAGAGAGTTTTCCTACATGCTTCGGATGGCTTTCTATTGTGTGACGTAAAATGTGTGTGCATTTTCGTTTTATATTTCTCTCTTGTTTTATTTCTAGGGAATATTCTCAGTCACATGTCCACATACTGACATTTTCCTTGTGGCTAGAATAGAAAAAGTGTTACAGGGAAGTATTACACATTGTGCTGAACCATATATGAAAAGTTCAGATTCTTCAAAGGTATGTTATCTTCTTCCATGGCATGTAAAAAATGCTGAGACAGGACAGGTTAAATTCAAATTAATGGATATCAATGAAAAGTTTAGCTCTTTTATAGGAAATTCAGATAGTAAATTACTTTTCTTTGTTTCACTTTTTGGTGACCATAGTTTACTGTAGCTTTATCTGCACTCTTGCTGTTTTTTTCCTTTGGAAGCATTGAGATCATTAAGCATCTGGTTTTATGTATAAAATGCTTTGCAGATTTGATAGAACTCCAAATCACTTTTGGAAATAAACCATTAAAACATCTTAAGTTTGCAGGAGTCTAGGATGACATAATATTTTAAAATTTTCTGAAACATATCTACAGGAAGCTTTGTCAGTTGCTGCTTCTTGTTTGTTGCTGAAGAATAGTTTTAATTTTGTTGATTTACAGTTGTGCTTAAATAGTTGGACTACGATGCTAGGAGAAAAAGTGGGGTTTTTTTTTTAAGCAATGTCAGTGACTGTTCACATTCTTCCTGTTTTCAGCTAGTGAAAGGGAAAAAGGAAGGGTTAACTTGCAGTCTCTGCAGAGGAACAGTGTTCTTTCTTACAGATTTAGTGCTGGCTAAGCTACATGTGAAAAAAACCTGTATTTTCACTTGGTCTTAATATAGATCAGACTACTGATTTGCTTTTCCAGGAATACTTGAGATTTTTTTTCGGCTATCCTTGGAAAACAGCAGCTTTGTATTTTAAGAGTCTGGTTTTGAAGTGTGTACACTGACTGTTACTGAGTTAAAACAAACCTGAACTGAGTAACTGATTTTGGTGGTCTTGGGCCTGAGCCACATGGGAAGGTTAAGTAAGCCCAAGTGTTTCCAGATTTGATGCTGAGTGCTAGACTTGTGTTGCCTTGTACTGCAGGAGTAGCCAATAAGAGCATTCATGGCTATATTAACTTAAGCTCTTTATTTCTGGTATCCATTTGTTTGTGATTTTATACAATTGAACACTTAGTTTGGATCTTTTTTTTCTGTTCTTATT
>JAOXNO010000001.1:154756287-154792037 GCA_028565335.1 Limnodromus scolopaceus
ATTACACCTGTTTAACCTGAAATGAATTGTTAAGAGGTATTTTCATTTGTCTTTCACTCACATACCTAGGATAATTCTTCTAAAGAAGATTTTTCAGTTCATGTCAGTGTCAATGTGTCGTTTTTTTCTTGTGTACTAACAGTGCAAAAACCATAGCTTTTTAAACATGGCTATTTCTTATGTCCCTTGCAGGCTGCACAGAAAGTTTTGAAGAATGCTAAGCAGGCATGCCAGAGATTAGGTCAATATAGAATGCCTTTTGCCTGGGCAGCTAGGTAAGGGCAGATCTTGTCAATCTGTATTTTCTCCTAACTTTTCTGTGTTTTCTCCTAACTAACTCCTAACTCCTAATATCTTGTGATGTGAGATACAGATCTTAATGTGCTATCTAAATTATTTCTTGTTTTACTTTCAATTAACCAAAGATTTCTGACAAAAAAAACTTACACTCAGCTTTGTAGTAGGAAAAAAAAGTTATAAACATTCATTATTAGTCGAACCATTGAATATTGTCAACTGTTTTCTGTTGTCAATATTTTTTATTTTACTAAGAATGAAATCATTCACACTTGAATTGTTAGACTAAGCTATTCATATGTTAAAACTCACCTACAATGACAAGAGTATTAAATGCTTAATATAAAGGATGGTGTGGTATGTTCTAATCTTGTAGTAAAGAAATTTCCTGAACAATTTCAACACGTTCATAATCTCAGCTGAAAGCAAGATTTTGACTTTCAGGTCGCTGTTTAAAGATGCCTCAGGAACCCTGGACAAAAATGCAAGATTTTCTCCTCTCTACAGACAAGACAGTAATAAACTTTCAAATGAAGATATGCTGAAATTGTTAGCAGATTTCAGGAAGTAAGTCTAATTTCCCCCCTTTAAAAAAACAAAAACAAACCAACCACACCCTGACACACCTCCCCCAAGTCCCACTGTTTTTTGTTACTTGTCTTGAAGTGGAGCATATGATCTTTTGATATATGTATTTATATGGTTTTTGCTTCAAATATAGAAGTTGTATAAATATAATCAAGGCCTTCATACAAGCTACAGATCTTGGGGGCTACAAGCAGGACTGAAGTATTATGCCATGTCTAACATGCAGTAAGCAGCATATCCTGAAGTAGCTCCGTGTTAGGAATTATGCTTGCACAATACACTCTTCTGCTTCTCAAAGGAAAACAAGTATGAGCATAAATCATATGTTCGCTGACCTTGCACAGAGAATGCTAGTGCTCAGGGAAAGGGATTCAAGCCAGCATCCAGTCCACCTTCCTTGGGAGCACATGTGGCTCAGGATGCCTAAATAACAGAACACTGATCATCCTTTCTTACAAAGTGTTCCTGAAGACTACATCAGTTTGGGTGCAAGGCACACAAATCTCCCACTCACAGATGACCCTATTAATAAACTAGTTTTAATCTCCTTATTAGAGCAATCTTTGCTGCTTCGCAGAGGCATTTCCACTTCTATTATGGTACAGTAGCTGGAGTTGTATTAACTTGAACAATCACTAATCATATGAGGCTTATATGAACCCACAAAGGCTTGGGCTATAGTTTCTTTATTTTACACTTGCTTACCAAATCTGTTAAGGAGATGAGGTTTGTAATAGATACTTTGTTTCCATTTTAGCAAGCTGCTTAAAGTTTCATTGAAGTTTACATAGCCTTGAAATTGTTGCGTACTGATACTCCTTGCCATAAATAATATTATTGAAACTGAAACAAATACAGTAAATTAGTCTGCCACATCACTTTATTTTGTGAGTTAAGGAAATGCGCTTGGTTATTTCAGCACGCTGTTTGTGGAATCGTGCAGTATTTCCCAGGAATTTTAGTAAAAGAGATTGTAATGTCTAAGGCTTAGCTATTGCAGTTGGAGTCCAGACTCCAACCAGAAAAAGTTGCTTGCTTCACACCACGGGCTTGTGTTTGCGGAAAATTTTGCATCTGCTTCCTCTGCAATAATTTAAAAAAAATCATGTTGCTATCTTTACTATAAAGGGTTCTACACTGGTGTTTTAACATGGAAAATACTCCTACTTCAGATCCTATTTCTGAATTAGCTACATGATAACATCTAAGAAAATTCATAGTAGGCTAGTTAATAGTAAATATTTTGCAGGGTGAGTTATTACTCTAGAAAAAGGAGGAGGTAGGAAAAAAGGAGTAGAAGATGCTTTTTGTTAACTTACTGATTTTTCTCCCCCTTCACTTTCCCCCAAGTTTACCCCATTTACCCCATTTACCATAAATGCTAAGCATTGGCCATTGAGGTTTAAAAAGCTTACTTATAGGTCCTCTCTTTGCTGCAAATCATAGCAAGTTATTACATGCCAAACAGAACCTATCTTTAGCAAGGTTTTTCATTTTCATTTAAAGAAAGAAAAACATCATGCTTTTTTCTTAACCTTTTCTCGTGAATAAAGCCTTGCTTTTTTTTTTTGAGAATTTAAAGCCAAGGAAAACTGTGAATTTAGGCAAAAAGCAAGACTAGATCAGTCATCCACCCCCAAACCACCTTTGCTCTAATACTCCTATTTCAGGATATTACTTTTGCCTCTGTTTCCTATTATCTCTTTTGTCTGGCATCTGGTAGTTTTGCATTTAGCCTGACTTTGAGGTTTTTTTCCTTCCTATAGACCTGAAAAGATGGCCAAACTTCCTGTTATTTTAGGAAATCTGGATGTTACAATTGATAACGTGTCACCAGATTTTCCAAGTGAGTATTAATAAACACTGTTAAATGGGCATTCGGGGTTTTTCTCTTCAGTTTTTTATTGGTTTTTAAATGTGTTTTCAGATTATGTTAACTCATCGTACATTCCCATGAAACAGTTTGAAAACAGTACCAAGACACTAATAACGTTTGAAATAGAGGAATTTGTTCCCTGTATACCAAGACACACTCAGCCTTTCACCATCTACAACAATCATCTTTATGTTTATCCAAAGCACTTGAAGTATGACAGTCAAAAGTCTTTTGCCAAGGTGAGTACAGGAAAACTGTACATTCTTCTTTCTCAGGTTTGGTTAAGATTGTTTACATATTATGTTTCTGTTCTGATTCTTACAATTAAGTGTTTGTGGTTTTGTTCTTAAATACTGTTTTAGGCTAGAAACATTGCAGTATGCATTGAGTTCAAGGATTCTGATGAAGAGGATTCTTTGCCTTTAAAGGTTAGTCTTTTGATTTTTGTCACTGCTAAAAGAAAATAGTGGACAGTTAGCTAAGTAACACAGTAGTATTGCACTAATTGATCTAGTTTGGGATGGCGGCTTTCTGTCTTGCTTTTGCATTTGGCATAAGAGTATCTTCTAGATGACTTGCTTGTTTTTAATATAAAAGATTACTAAAGAACCCTCAGAGGATTTAATTTCTTTGTATCAACAAAAATGCCAAGAATAAACTTGTTGTGAACAAGGGTGCCTTATGCCTATTCTACAAGAGGAGTTCTTTAAATTAAAACAGTAAAGCTTTAGATAACTGCAGAGCTAAGCTCTGTGATTGTTTACAAACTACCACCATGTGTAAGAGGTGCCTGGAAGAAAAGAAGTAGAAAAATGTATAGGAGTCCTGAAGCGAAATCCCAGTGTCAGCTCTACTGCACAGCAGGCAGACTACAGATCATGTAATTCCCTGTCTGTTCAAAGGAACCAAGTTAAATACACGTTAAAATACTTCAAATTCTAGGTGAAACAGATCCAAACTGAGTGTGAAAAAGGATAACAGGGTTTTTTTTTGTTCTTTTTTTCCTATTTTTTGTTATTAGTGTATCTATGGCAGGCCAGGTGGACCAGTATTTACTAGAAGTGCGTTTGCTGCTGTTCTGCACCACCATCAAAATCCAGAGTTTTATGATGAGGTAAGCTGCCTTTCTGAGGTAACTTTTACTGGTGTAAGTATTATGTAAGCTTCAAAAATACAAGAAAAGATTTGAGGATTGCAAAGTTCTTGATAATGACTTCAATTAAACCAGACCACCACCCCAGCCCCCTTTTCCCTTTAAGTAGAGCTTTGTAAGTTCCCTGTGTGTGATTCTTGATCTTGCTTCAAATAATATATAACCTGGATTGCTCTTAATATGCGTAACCAGTAAGGCACATCACTGCTCTAGCTGAAGACTTCTACAAAGGTTGTGATTCTTTTCCTTTCAGATTAAAATAGAATTGCCCACTCAGTTACATGAAAAGCACCATTTGTTGTTCACCTTCTACCATGTCAGCTGTGATAATTCAAGCAAAGGGAGTACAAAGAAGAAAGATGTTGTTGAAACACAAGGTTTGTACGCTAATGCTTTATTTCCAGTAACTACTGGGGAGATTTTATGAAGTATGCTTATCTGGTAACCTGTGGCTTTTGTGATCTGTCTAATGCTTTCTAATTACATTAAACTGACTGAAAAATTTCATTAAGTATTTCTTTTGATTTAAATGTTTCAAATGTTGTTTTAGAATGTATATCAAATATATGTTTTTTCCAACCTCAGTGACAATTTATTTGCCTTTTTAATTATTTCTGATCAATTGAGTTTGAATCATTTGGCCCTTATATTTTCTGGTTTATGAATTGCATATCAGAAGTGTACAGTAAGACTTTTGTAAGGGTTTATGAAAAGATTCATAACATATTTAAAATTACTTGCCTTTCATGTTCCGTAGTTGGATATTCTTGGCTTCCTCTAATAAAAGATGGAAGAGTGGTGACCAATGAGCAACACATCCCAGTGTCAGCAAATCTTCCATCAGGCTATCTTAGTTATCAAGAAGCGGGGGCTGGAAAGGTATGTTATATAAAATTGCTCTAATCTTTCAAAAAAAGAGGTGAAGAGAAGGTTTGGTTGTAATTCCCCAGTCTGATAAGATTTAAGTAATTTTCTAGTAGAATTTTTTTTTCTTTTATAGTTGAAATGGGGCACTTTGCAAAGGTTAGACATCTGACCTAGAGGAAACAAACCAACCCAGACAGAAATGAGAGACAAAACTTACGACTAAATTCTGACTTTTACAAGAATTTGAATCAACCTGACCTAATATAGTTTTTCATTTAAATTGTTAAGTACTTATTTCTGTTATTATTTAGCTGATGTACTTAGGAAATGTTTATCTCTTTCTTTTTTTTTTTTTTTTGTGGTAATAATTAACTAGCAGTTACAGTAATTTAAAACTATATATTAAACTATTTTGAGCTTATGAAGATATGCAAATAATCTGAAGTCCTTTACTAAATTTTTTTTAGCATTTCATGCTGTCTCCTTTCAGTAAGTCCTTTATTCCTGAAAAAGTCTTATTCTCACATCTTGATTATTGTGATCTTTATACTTCACTAGTAAAATTTATGGTTGTATTTTTCAAAGCAGAAAGCTTGCAAAATTGTAGTAATAAAAATGATACAGAGGAGGATAAAAAATGTTAAATGTGATAGGAGATTTGACTAAGAATAAAATGCGGAGACAAAATTGACTCATTTTGGAGGAAGAGGCCTAAAATCAACAGCAAGACGTGCTACTCTCCTCCTATTCTAGCACCTTGTCTTTTCTAAACTCGGCTGTAAGCTTTCCAACCATTGTCTCCTTCACGTCTTTCATCTTTTCACATTGTAGGTGTATTCTTTATGCCTCTGCTATTTGTCTCTGCTCATAGCCATGGGTAGAAGTTTAGGACCAATATGACTAGTTGTATATCTAGCAGTAAATTATCTCCCTAACTGATTGTCAGAGTAGACAGCTGCGCATTCCCATTCTCAGTTCTTTGGAAATGAGATGGGAAGGAAGTACTGGCTGCTTCATATAACAGTGACCTATGTTAAGGTTTAAACTGTGTCAGTGTCTGCGGAAATTCTTATGTTATTTTTCTCTGAAAACTAGATATTTCTCTCTGATTAGAAGTTTCTGTGCAGAGTTGTAGGGGAAACATGAAATCTGTGACTTACAGAAAAGCAATTTTGTTAGCCAGTAAGGAAGCTACTGTGGGACTTTAAAAAAAAAAATTAAGCTTCATAAATGCTTTTGGTAATATTGCCTGCATAATTTTCCATTTCTTTATGACTTTATTCATTGCACACATTTCTTCAACCTGTTTTTTTTAAAAAAAAATTGTTGGTTGTGGTACTGTAAACAAACTGTTTTACTCTGGCATAGTACTACGTTATTTAACTTTTCCTCTGCATGTGTGCGTGCAGCATTCTGGTCCTGAAATTAAATGGGTAGATGGAGGCAAACAACTGTTAAAAATATCGACTCATCTGGTGTCAACTGTGTACACACAGGTGAGTTATAAAATAAATCAAATTAGATAAAGTTTTAGGAATACTGTATGTTTGATATATGTATATACACTATTTGGGAAGTTGCTTAAATTCAATATGCTGATCTCTTACTTTTTTGTCTCTTGGACACTCAGCGCAGTATCTCTCTTTCACATCAGCTGTGAAAAACAGCAGACCTTAAATGGAAGCTATTCAAAATGTGAGCCTTTTGTCTAATGTTGGCATCTATTTCAACCTGAATTTTCCTGTTAGATGAGAGGTCTCAGTTGTCTGAAAGCTGTTTACTGGCCTGTCTGCAAAGCAATGAGTCCTATTATAGCTGCTCTTAAAATACGTGTGATCGGTTGAGATGACTAATAACATTAAGTATGCTATTTTCTGTATGTCAGTTGGTTTTCAGAAAATATATGTGGTGTTTTGTATAACAGGTATTCAAAAATCACTGGAAATTTCTCATGTGGATTAAAATAAGAAATCAGTTCCGTGTAGACTAAATTAGTCTTTGGAGTAGTGCACTTCAATTATTTTTGAAAATTGAATCTATGGACATATATGGATTTCTATATAAAATATTTTTAATGTGTTCTGGTTTTTATTATGGTTAGCAATGTTAGATATTGTTTAATTTGTTGTTCTTTTTTTCTTTGACAGGACCAGCACTTGCATAATTTTTTTCAGTACTGTCAGAAAACAGAGTCTGGAGCACGTGCACTAGGAACTGATCTTGTAAAATATCTTAAGGTATACAACGGCAGTGAATAACAGATACTATTTATTTATACTTTTGCAAAACCTACGAGCTTCAGACATTTTTTAGGCCTTATTAATGGAATATGCATTATAAAATGAACAAAGAGATACTTCCTGCCCTAGATAATTTACAATTGCAATATAAGAGGAAAGCATGAGGAAATAATGAGAAAGTATTGGTCAGTTTTATGAGTGATAATTTCAAAACACTAATGGTTTAGTTTTTCAACAGAATCAAATTGAACTCACATCGGAATCGTAAGGAATGGTGACAAAATTTTCTAAAATTTTGCTTAGAAAGTCATCGCTATCATTTCTACAGTTCTCTTTCAGGATTAGATCAATAGAGTGCATGGTTTCCATAACAAGTTTTTCTTAACCAAATAGGCCAGATTTTTACTGTGAAGCACAAAATTCAGTCACTTTAAAATCTACGTAAGGTATCACAAGTAACCCCTGGTTTTCTTAGGCACAACTGAGATCATTGTTGTAATTGAATACCATCAATTAATAAAACTGGACTGTCTACTCAGGACATTTAAGTAAGAGCTTATCTATCCAATGTGGCATACTTCTGACATGCTGGACTTGCTTTGTGACTTTGGTTATGACAAAACATAGCTCTGAGCACTATTCCTTGCCCTGAGACTTCTGCGATCGACTTTGGTACAATCTCAGTCTCCTATTTGTCTTTATCATTCTGGAATTTTGCAGTCCTAAAAGGTGCTGGCAAAGCATATGGCAATAATACAACCCCTTAGAAGGGTTCTGGCAATGGTAGCTTCACATCAAAAGGATAAGGCAAAGAACAAGTAGTCTTGTAACTGAACTTCATCATCCCCCAATGGTTACTTGAAATGAGTCACTAGAGATGCCTCTCACTGGCATTTCTGCTGCTGACGTTCTTATTTTGATATAAGATGTTGTTTCTCTGTGTTTCTTACTTAAAATATCGTTTTCAAATTCCTTGGTAATTATAGATCTGGAGCCATCCTTATTTCCACTGCTTCCACAGCAGCAGCAGCAGTAATTGTACCAAATGGTCCCTGATTAGATGGCGCTAGCACTAAGACTGGTTATGTCTATGCTATAATGGCAATGACACGTTTAAATACCTAGGACTTACTTTCCTTTGCGAAGTCTGCGTGCTACTGGCAGAGCAGCTTGAATTGCTGAACCTGACAAGTATTCTATTCTCTGTTCTGCTGTTGCCCACCCTAACAGGATTTTGTGTAAGCACCATCTGACACTTGTAATTAAAGGTTTTCTGAGACTCACCTGACTCAAGATGTTTGTAAGCTCTCCTTCGTGTTTCATGAGCCCAAACATCACTTAGCATCTCATAAGTTGTGGTATCTGCTTGTAGTTACTTGCATTGCTACCTGAGGGATCAAAGGGCACAGCTACTTCTGGCAAAGTGTAATTGAGTTCTCAAAGGCATCAGAAGTTGGGTTATGAGTCACTTCAGAGTCCTGCTTAAAACAGCACCTTTACCAAAAAACATCTGCATGCTGGACAAAACCATGAGCTGAAGTTCCATTTGCATGTCTACCCAATACTCTGATATTCAAGACCTACAGAAAAGATGCTGTAGCATATGACTGCTGTTTCCAAGAAAATTCACACGTCACGTAGGAAGGAAGACTGTTTTGAGTCCTGAATAGTGTGGATATGCGTACAGGCAAGCATTCAAAGACATGACAGCCACTTAAAACTGAATGGAAATGTTCGAAATGTGTCGTCCGTACACGTGCTCAGCAAATATACTAATTTTCTTACAATAATTTTTTATGTGTGTCAAATTCCCTTTAACTCCAGGGAGTTTTGTGGCTAAAACCAATGTAGGCTGAAATGCCATACACTGCCTTTTATGTCAGGGTGGTTATGTCTTTAATACCTTTTGCATGTGATGGAACGCAAAGGCATATCATGAAGAAATTGAGTGGTTAGTAATTCACTGTCTCCAATTTCCAGCATTAGATAGTTAGGGATCTTAGTTCATTCTGTTTTTTAACATGTTAGTTTTATTGTTTTGCAGTAACTAGTATAACTAGTATTGCACTTATCAGAGGTAAGCAGTCTGTATGTTTTTGTGAAACTTCTGTTTGCTGAATGTCTGCATTGGTGGACAAAACAGTGAAGCATACCAGAGTGTCGGTGTCAGCTTGCTGTGGTGTACACAGGTCATCTTTTCATTGAAATATTACTTAGAATACATTTGAATGGAAAAGTACAAATAACTACTTCTAAAATCCTCTCAATAAAGCCTGAATTTTATCCTTAATTTACCGAAATGTAGAAAGTATTTGCCGAACTTTTATGTTGGAAACTATTCTCAATTGCATCTTGTGCAGTTGTACTGCAGGTAATGAAAACCAAGTAGTACAAGCAGCATGTATTTTTGAAAAAAGACTTGCATTAAAATTTATTGTTTCAGAACTTGTGATTTAAATGCTGTTGTTTCAAGGGAGTGACACTACTACTGCTTTCTTTTAGAGCCTTCATGCTATGGAAGGCCACGTGATGATAGCCTTCCTGCCGACTGTTCTAAATCAGTTGTTTAGAGTTCTCACTAGAGCAACTCAAGAGGAGGTTGCAGTCAATGTGACAAGGTAAAAAATTCTAAGCACTTCATAGAGTTTAAGTGATGACTGGGTTATCACATGAATCTGTAACTGAGTAGCATTTTTGCTATTGCAGTCATAGCTTTCTTTGTAGGCTTAAGTGCTTTCTGTCTTCTGTCTGTTTAGGGTTATTATCCATATTGTTGCTCAGTGTCATGAAGAAGGCTTGGATAGCTACCTGAGGTCTTATGTCAAGGTAGGTAAAAGTAAATGAAATGTTTCCTTTTTTATTTCTTTAAAAAGAGTATATTTAAATTTAGTTGCATCTGTTTAAATTCAATTGTTTCCCATTATGTCATAGTTTCATATTGTATTCTGGTTTTCCTCCCCAAGTATGCTTATAAAGCAGAACCCTACGTTGCTTCTGAATATAAGACAGTACATGAAGAATTGACGAAGTCCATGACAACAATTTTAAAGCCATCTGCTGACTTTCTTACAAGCAACAAACTACTTAAGGTATATGTTGAACTGTACTTTTTACTATATGTTATCATCTCATCAAAATTGAAGAATAGGAACTAGTTGTATTGAAATAGTTGTTGAATGCATGTGGCAATTTTACAGAATGTTTTCTTTTCTCTGCAGTATTCATGGTTTTTCTTTGAAGTTCTGATAAAATCAATGGCTCAGCATTTGATAGAAAACTCTAAAGTGAAGGTATGTCAACTTTTGCATAAAAAAATGTTATTCTGAAGAGAATTTGTGTAATCTCTTTCTCCAATCATGTATTTTTATTGCCTATTAGAAGGAAAAGTTTTATATATATGGTTATGATTTATGTATAATAACTTTATTTCTAAGAAAGGGACAGGAAAAAGCAAAGCAGCAGAAGAAATCAGTTGAAATATTAGACAGAAAAAAACTACAGGGCTAGATTCAACATTGTTATAAAAGGATAAAAACCCCTTAAAATCCATACAGTAGAGCTGTCTGTGTAAATCATCAGACTCTTTAGTTAGATTTCTTAATATTTATGGTACAATGAATCTGGAAGCAATAGATATCACTGTGGACTTTTATATAAGTACTACCCAAAAATATATGGGCTTTTTCCTGAGCAGTACAGTAGCTGTGATGTAAAATTACTCTCAGAACAGTGAATCATGTAGTTTACAGTCCTTTATATGCGATAAGAAGTATCAAGATTTAATTCTCTGTTATTTCCTATGCTGGAAGGATAATGCTAAAATTTTAGAAACATGCATTTTTCTACCAGTCTGGTTTCTGTTGATGTCCTACTCAATAAAATGTTCTGCATGCTACGTATACTAGTTGTATAGGTACCTCATTAATTTCAGGTTAATATTTTGTTTGTTTTGAATAGTATCTTCAAAATCAATTCCCAAATATGAACTGTTCAATTGTACAAAGAAAAGAAATTCTTTTAGACATGCTTTCAGATTCTAGTACGTTCCTGTGTATCGCCTTGAACTGCTGTTCTTTCTCATTCTTCCCCTGCAACAACATGAAGTAAGGTTCATAGCTTATAAACTACTGGAGTGACTTTTTATGATAGATTTTTGTTGTTGTCTCCACATTTCATGTTAAAAAAGACATTTCCACTTTTAGAAGTAACCTCATTGTCATCTTCTCTGTGACACGAAAGAAGAATGAGCAGAACTCGCCTCTTGTTGGCATGTATCCTCATTCCTGAAGATCGCTTCTTGATTTGCAAGCCCCTTAGATATCAAATAAGTTATTTTGCTAGCTTTTTTTTTTTGTCTTACTAGGTAAAGTAATAAATGGAACATGCATTGAGATATTTCCTGCTTATGAGATCTGATAAAAAGATGCATTTCTGGATGCAGCAAAATTATTTCTTTAGCAAGAATTTTGTAATATTTCTAATAATACTAAATTGCCGTCAAACAACGTTTAAGTTGCAAGGACATTGTAGGACACTGACTGGCATACCCACCAACAGAATTTTCATTTTTTAATTGTTATTTCTATTATGAATACTGTTGATATTTATACAGGGATGTTTTTCAACCTTTTTAAAATGGAACTAGAGACTTTGGAGCACAGTTCAAACATAAAGGGATCAAATTGTGCAATCATCAAGGGCCCTTGACAATGACTTGTTCTGCCTAGGAATGTTGCATTTAACATAGTTCAAGAAACTTATTTAAATAACAAAGTATTCAAAATGCTTGGATGTTTTGATTTCAGTTTTCAGAAAGGAAAGACATAATGACTGTACAGTTGAAACAGTTTTTGTCAACATCAGCTTCTTCAGCTTCACACTGCCTGTCATTAAGTCCCTTCAGACAAAAGACAGAATTTTTATTAAAGATTGTAAGATGTAGAGTAATAAAAGAGGCTTTGCAGTGCCAAAAAGCCGAAGAGAACTTACTAATCAGTACTGGTCAGAATGTTCAAATTCATTGGTGGAGATAATATAGATGGAGAAAATTATGAAAGTAGAGAAGATCTTTTAAGCTGACTGGCAAACTACCTAAAAGCAAAGGAGAATAGTTCTGACTGTGGGAACATAAACCATGGAGAGTAAGAATCTGAAGCCTGGAAGAGCTGAGATTTGAAGCTGCTGATGAGTAAGAGAAAGAAAGAAGCATGGATGAGAATTTCCATAGTGGAAAAAGGCAAAGTAGTTACTAAAAAGATAGTTGCAGAACAGCAAAAACTGGGTGGATTTTTTGAGACGGAAAAGAGAATGTGATGATGCAGTTACTATATGTGCACCAACCAGTGTCTGCTTTGGAAAGGAAGACGGATAAAATTAAAAGATTCCTTTTTATTCTTGGCTTCTGTCATCAAGTTTATTGTAGTATAGAAAAATATTAATGCATTACACTTACAAACTTTTATACATGTATTTTTGTCATCAAAGACTGCCTTGTTTGAATTTTAATAACAGATGTTAGTGCCTGTTGTAATATTTTCTTTTAACCAAATGCTCTTTTTTCCCCCTCAGTCTAGAAACTTCATGAAAATCTTGAATTTAAAGAATATATTACTTTAAATCACAAATGAGAAAATTTGAAAACTTTCTTTGTCTCCCCTCTCTCTGTCAGGTTATCTATATCTAACCCAAAGTAAGTTTTCTGATGTATTTTGGTGTTATAAACTATATTAAATATTTTATCTGATTTTTTTTCTAGCTGTTGCGAAACCAGAGATTTTCCGCTTCCTTTCATCATGCAGTTGAAACGGTTGTTAACATGCTAATGCCACACATCACTCAGAAATACAGAGACAATCCAGAGGCTTCAAAAAATGCAAATCATAGCCTTGCTGCCTTTATAAAAGTAGGTGACTTGGGCTCTGTGGCTACTTTTCCAATAATACTGCTTCATGGATTTCAAAGAATGTTAAAGCCAACTCATATAAAATTGAATATGCATAATGCTTTTAAAGTGTAATTCTATGTCCAAGTTAAAATGCATTCAAGTATAATTTGCATCTTCTGTAATCAGGAAGACATCTGTTGGAAAGTTTGATTATTTTTTTAATGAATTTATATTTTATCCAAAATGTATTTTAATTTTTTTTTCCTTTGAAAATATTATCTAGGTTACCTTCTATTCCTACAACAGCTTCATACGTTGAGTAGTGGTTTATTTGCATTCATTTTATGGAGACAGACTTTCAGTGTCTTTGCTTTTTCAGCCGATAAGATCCAGTAGGAAGGAAAAAATGATGGGAAATAAAATGGTAGATAAAGCTGCTGGTGGCATGTCATTTTAATTTCCGTTCTTCAAACTGTTTTTTATTTACAATTTGTTTATATTCTGTATTCTAACGGAAAATTTGATATTCATATGTGCATACCTATATTTAGTTTGATTGTTTTATTGCTTTTTATATTCAAACTGAAATGTCAATAATGTGTTTGGAAAATAAACTTGTTAAATACAGAAATATAATTACTGAACACTGAGACAGTACTAAATCATTACTATTTTGGTTTTGCTTGTTTTCCTCAGAGGTGTTTTACTTTTATGGATAGAGGCTTTGTTTTCAAGCAAATAAATAACTACATCAGCTGCTTTGCTCCAGGAGATCCGAAGGTACTCAGTGTTTTTAAACAAACTACTTTTACAAGCTGCTTCTTCTTGATACACCTGGATAGAGTCCTGCATTAATTCTTCAGACTTCTTCCTAGTTACATTAAAAGTCCCTGTGCTGTGCCGATAGCATTTTTTTTTTCCCATCAAATCACTTTTCCATATTTTGATTCCCATGATCAAGTGCACCTTTATCACCCTAGAGCATGTGTACTGCAAAAGTGGTTGTGTTTGGGGGTGCAACACTAAGCAGAAATTTTAAACCTGAATGTGAGAGAGGCTAAATTTGGAAGAGTTGATATCTGATAAGTTTTTGTACATTTACTGTAGTGTTGAAAGCATGTATCAGATGCCCAAAGAATTTCTTCTGAGGGTCTGAACTTTTCTTACATCAGTACATAATATGCTAGTAAACTTAAGTAACTTTGGACAATAGGAACAGTAAATAGGACTATATCCAATTATCAATATGAATTATGCTGGAATTATTTTACACTGACGTATGGAACTTTGACAAGTCTATATCAGTCATGCTGCAAGACTGAGAGAAATCACCCTTTTGTGTTAGAAAGCTGTTTTTAATGTATTATTCAAATCACTGCATCAGTTGCTTAATTTATACTTTAAAATTATTTTTGCAGACACTTTTTGAATTCAAATTTGAATTTCTCCGTGTAGTCTGTAATCATGAGCACTACATACCTTTGAATCTACCAATGCCATTTGGAAAAGGCAGAGTTCAGAGATACCAAGGTAAGTTCTTCCAAGCAAGCGTATGGTATATTTGTTAGATGTCACCTTTTTATTATTATTTTATTATTAGATGTGTAGAGTGTGTAACTTCAGGTCTATGAGATGTTGGGAACCTTGAAATTGTTAAATGGAAGCCTAAAGTTGTAATCCTTTCATTTAATCTTAAATGAATAGTTTAAGCAGCAGAGTAATCTATCCAAAGTATCTAGTCATTGAAAATATAGTAAACTATGTCCTTGACTCTGCCTCCCTTTCCTGCTATGATTACTAAGTTTGCATTTTTTTCATGAATTACCTTTTAATTCACTAGCTGCGGAAGCCTGTAACACTCCTGTAGGTAGGTGTGCAGTGTGAGGTTTTGTGTACTATTTACTTTTTTTTTATATACCCATTCAAGTTAAAAGGGACTGTAGGCCAGCCTCCTGCGCAGGTCACCTCAAGCCTTCCCTTCTCCAGATGGAACAAGCTTGGTTCCCTCAATTTTTCCTGATAGGGCATGTGCTCCAGCCCTCTAACTGCCTTGGTGGTCCCTTGCTGAACTCAAGATCTTTCTTGTACTAGAAGGCCCAAATACTACACACAGTATTACAGATATGTCTAACAAACGCCAAGTAAAGGGGAATAAACGCTTCCCTTGGTAAAGTGGCTATGATACATACTGATACAGCCCAGTATGCTGTTAGCCTTCGTTGTTGCCAGGACACCATGCAAACTCCTGTTGAAGCTACTGTCCACCTAGACTCCTAAGCTAGTCATTCCACAGCTGGAATGACTTCCTACCATTGCAGGAAGTTCATCCATTTCAGGTGCAGAGTTTTGCATTTGTCCTTGTTGAATTTAATTGATGTTTCTGTTGATCCATTCCTGTAGAATCTAGATTCTTCTCAAATGCAGTCGTGCCCTTAAGTGTATGGACTGTACCCCATCCACAAACTTTATGAGGGTGCACTCCATTCTCCTCTTTCAGGTCATTGACGAAGTAGTATTATGTAGGATAGACCCTGGGAAACTCCTCTTGTAGCTGGTTTCCTTCAAATTTACTAACCTAGGATCGAACCACAGGCCAAAAATTAAATTCTACTTCTACCATACTAATAAATTCCTGAAAGATAGAATTTACATACAGCCTTTGTGCACTATATGTGTTTTCAGTGCCTGAATATAGACTCAAAATTTGAATTTGGAGTTGTGAGATGGTGGTCCAGGTAAATTTAATAGGAACATTTCTGAATATTGGGCAGTATTTAAAATATTTTTTTTTTTAAATAATGTGTTCAGATTTATCCATGTTCTCTTGATTGAATATACATCATCCTTGTCTGTTTAATAAATGCATCATTATGAAGTGAATTGGGCTACAGGTATATTAATAACTGTGAATAAATATTATATATGTATAATTATATATGAATTTTTCAATAATGTTGGAAACATTTTAGTTCAGCCTTAAGTTAATTGATAAATTGATTTAAATAATACCATTCCTTACACAGAACTTGTACTTTATTTCCAGACCTTCACCTGGACTATTCACTAACTGATGAGTTCTGTAAAAATCACTTCCTAGTGGGACTGCTTCTAAGGGAGGTGGGCAACGCATTACAAGAGTTCAGGGATGTGCGGCAGATTGCTATTAGTGTGCTCAAGAATTTGATGATAAAACATTCTTTTGATGATAGATACGCTTCCAGGGTAAGTGTATTGCTGTTCTAGTAGTACAAAATAATAAAAATTAAGTTTGCAGACATGTAGAAGTTCTTTTCTTTCACAACAGACTTGTTAATTTGCAGCAATGCTATTTCTGTTCAGACTGTGATGAAAATACATATGAAAATTATATCGAAATCTATCTGCAAATCCCATATATTTACCAAATGAAAGCACAAAGTGCCTTTTAACATCATTACATGTGTTAATGTATGTAATGTATGTGCTAACATAATTACATGTGTTTAACATCATTACATGCTACACGTCATGGTAGTAAATTTTGAATGATTTTCAATTTTCCTGAGTTTTTTTAATGTCAGCTGTGCTGTGGAGGAACCATAAATTTTTAATGGGAGATATCATTAATTTATCAAGCTAACATAATATTAATTTACTTGGTTCATCTTAGCTAAAATTACAATAATTTAGGGGTTTTTTTTCTGCATTATATTGAAACAGCAAAGAAATTCACTGATGTTCTGTTAATTAGAATTAAATACTGTGATGATCACTCATTTTACCATTTATGAACTTAGGAATGTGGACTCTATTAGCAAATATTTATTAATATAATATATTTATATATATATATAAATATATTATATATAGATAAATATAATATAAATATTTATTAAATGCTCCTTTTTTGTAATTTGGGAGTGAATAGGTTAAAAAAAAAATTGGTGATTAAAAATTAAATTTGTAATTTGTTAATGAACTGTTAAACTCTATTCAGAGCCATCAAGCAAGAATAGCCACTATGTATTTGCCGCTCTTTGGACTGCTCATAGAAAATGTTCAGCGAATCAATGTTAAAGATGTGTCTCCGTTTCCTGTTAACCCTTCCAGCAACGTAAGTGACAATTTCTATTTCATCTTCTGAATTATTTTTATCATAATTTATTGGTAACATGTATATGGAATGCCATACTTCTGGCAGTTTCATAATCTTCCGAATTCTGCAGGTTTGTTCTCCTTGCTTTTGATAGAATTGTAGAATGGTTGGAGTAGGAAGGGACCTTAAAGATCATCTAGTTTCATGCCCCTTGCCCTGGGCAGGGACACCTCCCAGTAGACCAGATTGCTCAAAGTCTAGTGGAAAATTGTAAAATGAAAAGCTTAGTTATCATTCGTGATTATGGCTGCAGTTTCTCTGGTCCAGTTACACCTAACATGATAATTGGGTAGTTTGGTCCTACATACAGGTTACAGTGCCTTTATTGATCTTTACTTGAACCTCTGAAGATTTTTGGAGAATACTAGACCACAGAGACTGCAAAAGCTTCATTCTAATGCCATGTAATTATACTGCCATGTAACATCTCACTTTTTCTGTATCTCTGGTGCATGTGCCTGTGTTTCAATACAAACTATAGACCACACAGGATTGCACCCGCTGCATCTTTTTGAGTGTTCTAGAAGACCAGACAAAGAAGCTGAAGGCACAGTGTATTTGAAGTAAAATATATCAGTTGTTTCTACAATTTAACGGCCTTCCTTTTGTATCTGTTAACCAGTTTTGATACACTTTTTGTGAGAAGAAGTTTCATTAAATAGTCTGGTTTTTACTCAAAAATAACACTTCTCTTTAGTCTGCCTGCTAGTTTGTATAAATAGATTTCCCATATTCTTATAGGTTCTGGCATTGAAGGCACTTGCACATACTTCATTTGTATGCAAGAGGATATGCCCCTGATTTCTAACACACAGAGAATTAGTTATGTTTGCTAAAATCCCAACAGATCCAGTAGTTGCTGTTGCTGTTCAGCAGAAAAATTGCATGTTGGTGGTACATTTTTTTAATCTTCTTTTCCAGTTCAGTCCAACACTGAAAGAAATGGACCACAAAAAAATGGTTAATTTTCTAGAAATTAGAGAAGAATTTTTAACCTTAAAGGAGTGTGCTTTTGGAACAGCTGTATTGTAAGAGGCTACAGGAGATGAATTCAAATGGAATTTGTGATGATGTGTATTGCTATATCATAGTTGCATACAATTACTGAGTCTGATTTTATTATTCATGTATTTTATTTTTGTCCATATCTTGCTGTGTTCCATTTGGTATTAAGAAAGAAATTCATGATACCCTTCCAACAAGAGAAATGTTTGGGTGTTTGAAATAAAAGCAATCTGGGTCTACTGGCAATATCTGTTTTACAGTGTTTAAAATTCAATGGAATATTAATTTCTTCAATGTTTCCTGAGGTATCTTAGGTTTGTACAAATACTTGAACATATCATTCCATCCTTTTGTGCATGTTTAATAGAAATTAAAATTTAAGAAACAAATATATAACAAATACTGCTCTGAAACATAAAGTATGTCATAATCACTAAATCCATTATGTTGGAAAACAATAATCTCATTTTCCTCTCTCTCTGAACAGAGTGCAAAGGACGATGCATTTAGTTTGCCAACCGCAAGTCAGCTAGTCACACCACAAAAATCAGGAAACACATTGGATAACAATCTTCCTAAAGATCTATTTGGTGTTATCTCTGGCATTGGTAAGCACTTAAAAAATAAAATAAAATAATTTTTAAAAGAACCATTTTCCTTTTTCATTTGTTGCCAGAAGTAATTGTTCTGTATTGAACTTTGATTGCTCTCTGCATGTATACTTGAATGCTATTGCTACGTTAATTAACAGATGCAAATAGCTGTTCAGTATGGGCCAGAATTCACAGCCTGTATGTGAAATCTTTCTTTTGAGATTTTTTTGGTTTTGCTTTTCTATTTGAAACTAAAGCTGTTTCCTGGAGAAAGCTGCTTTTTTCCCCCTCGATCAAAGCTGATCTTGTCTTGCTGCAGAGAAATAAGAGACAAGACCAGCCTTAGTCACTTAGGGCAAGACTGCCATAACCCATGATTTTGTGCTTGATGTTAGGGACCACCTCTAAGTGGAGTGCTGTTGCTGCACACTTGTGGGCATCCTCTGGTCTGTCGTCTTAATGTATTTTTTTTGTTGTTGTCTGCTGTAATTAGTTGTGTCACTTACTGATCAATTTAAAAAAAAAAAAACCACAACAAAACATAATAAGTTTATCTTCATTAAAAGTAATTGAATGGAATTCACTATTTGCCTTCTTAAAAAACATATACATATACGGTGGGTTTATAAGTCTGACTAGACTATGGAATGACTTTTTTCAGTATATGTATTGTTTGTGATTTTTATATTGCTTTTGGGTTTTTTTCAGCTTCCCCATATACCACATCAACTCCAAATATTAATAGTGTGAGGAACGCTGACTCAAGAGGCTCTCTTATAAGTACAGACTCAGGAAACAGTCTTCCAGAAAGACAAAGTGACAAGAGCAATTCCCTTGACAAGGTAAAAAAAAACTAAACCGAAAAAGGGAACGCAAAGTATATTCCTAAAATTTCATCTTAATTCTTGTAAGAGTTAACTTCTGTAATCTCCATTGGAAATGGGCTTTCTAGAATAACTGTAGAGCAGAATTTTACATAAGTTTTTTCTTTTGCAAGATAATTATCATATGAACTCTTTTTGCATTGTATTTATTAAGCTGTTTTGCAGAGAATAGAAAAAGGTTTTCAACGTAGGGACATAAATAAGCAGTTGTTGCTTCCTTTGCTGGAGAAAGGCACTAGATGAAGTGTATTGAATTTCACTTGAGAACTGAATTCTAGTTAGGACACCTTCTTTGATGTTGTGGAGAGCTTCACTCCATCCTGTTCTATACACAATGTATGTAGCCTTTTTTAAATGTTAAAAAACCAGTTGCTCTGCTTTCTCTAGGTGATATCTTTTATATTAGTTTGACTTTTCTAAATCATTTCACTTTAAAGCTGTTACAAATTAGGAGCTCTGGCTGCAGTAGCTATGAGGTATTCAGTCATGTCTTTGTAGAGCTTGTGTTGATACTGATCACATTTCATTTTCTTAGCTCTTGTTGTGCGAGTCACAGCATGTTAACTTTTTCCCCTTGACTCTGACATGCCTTCGTGTGGCAGAGAGAGAAGCTTCTCAGAAGGCACTCTGCTCATGCTATGCGCCCTAACGGAGAAGAAGAAGAAATTTCTCACCCTGCAAAGAAAAACCGTGTTACTATGGATTTTTCACTTCTGACAATTCCAGCTTTGCCAGAGAAAATTTTGCATGCCGCTTTCTCTCTTCAGTTACAAGAAGTATTTGGTTTTTGTGCTTGGTATAGTTCAGCTTCCGAGTGAAGTGTGTGATCAGTAGTTTTGCCGCTTCTTTGCAACAGTTGCATCTCAAGGCAAATGTGTACAATGTAACCATGTCAAATGCCATTAAATGCCAAAACTGGACTAGTTCATGTACGTTATTTGATTTAAGCCTAAAAATCCAATCAGCTTAAATATCAGCAGAATTTGAGTTTTAGGGTCTTTAATATAAATACAACTAAAAAATCTTCTTTGACATTGACCAAGTGAATAAAGAAATATCTTGTGCGTACACTGTTGCTAAATGGCAATGCTGTCATCTATTACTTAGTTGTCATGTTGTTAATTACAAATGTGTAGTGTTTTTACCAAGTAAAAGGGTTTTCAAAGGAGTCAACAGCCTTTGAAAATTCTACTCTGGTCTGCCAATTTAGGTAATACAGGATTTATGTTTTGCATGCTTGTTAACATTTTCCCTGAATAATACTTAATCCTGGCTTCTTATTTATTGCTTTCCAAACTTTCTTTCTAGTAGATCAGTTGTTCCTTGCACGTTATCTTCGAATTTTTGCTCATTGCTTGATATCATTACTGAAGAGCCATGTTTTTGTTCTAATTTTCTTTCAGAATAACCTGTATAACTATACTTGTGGAATCAGAATTGGCTGGAAGTATATCAGTTTCTATTTTAATATGTGCATACTTTATAGGTTATTGACATGACTTTAAATTAAGCTTGCAAGTAGCTATAGTCCTAGTTTTATCTGTGTATACGTTCAGCTATTTTAGAGGGAATATTATCTAGTGCTCTGGATAGTATCTGAAGGTCTAGGAAACTCAAACTCTGTTTCTGCTCTGCCACCCATTAGTTGCCTGCTCTATTTCATTATCCATAAAGCTGTGTAGTAGCACCTTGTAGTTGACCAGAGATAGTTCAAAGACAAACAGTTTGTGAGGTCTTTAGAACCTGCAATAATCAGGCTTATATAAGTATCTGTTTCTTCCTAAATTACAATAACTTCTGGCTAGTATTAATCATAGTTTCACATTCTGTTTCACTGCACATCCATTCAATGGCTATAATGTGACAGATTTATAGAGATTGTTTTAGGACAACATTTCTTTCCTTTTTACACGGAATATGTTAAAGGGCTCAGCAGTGAATTGATGTGTGTGCTGTGAAATGTTCCCTCATGGATTAGCATGTCTCCTGCTTTCAGTGAAGAGTGTTCCTGGAAGGGTTGTTCTACCCTTGAGGTATTGGTACTTCTCACTTTGTTTGTGAAACCAAGTGCGCTTTTCCCCCTTGAGTTTATGGGGGGTTTTTTTGCGGGTTTTTTTTCCCCCTAATTTTGGTATGAAGGATTTCTTTCAACACTGGTATGTGTCCTTAAAAAGGTGATGGAGCCAAGATGATCCACTTCCTTGTAGAAACCAGAGTTGCACAGATCGGTTTTACCAGACTTTACAGCAAACTTAATAAATGTCTGGTTCATTTTCCATTTGCATAAGGGACCTCATATTGGAAGTGAGAATTAGGCACTAAAAGACCATAATTCATCTTTTCAACAAACATTTGAATCCTCAAACTGAGGATTTTATAACACTCGATTGTATGGAAATTATTCTTTTACAGATAAACCTTTGGCTAAGGTTCAGTTTGTATATTCTCATGATTTTATTTTTTCTTTTTGTGGTACACATTTTGAAAGATCAGTTATGGGGTTTTTTTTCTTTTTGGACAGACTTTAATATTGAGCATTGCTGATTAACTTCCCACAAGTGTAGGAATTCTGTATAAAGAAATAAAGCAGGGAGAGACTTTTTTTTAAATTTTATTTTAAATTAGGCAAGGGCAAATTACTTATGAGTAGTTAATCTTCCAGAATGCATATTCTTGCCATTCATGTATGTTTTCCTTGACGTTCTTGCATCTTTAAATGGAAAGAATTTTGTAGAGGCAGGTCGGTCTACAGTTCAGCATAAAGTTTCTTAAAAAGCAAAAGAGCATCTATATATCACCTAACGGTAGCATTTATTTTTAAAGTATTTCATCTAAGCCAAAGGGACATTCCTGATTTCTACAATGTGCGTAGATTTCTGCAATTATTGATGTATAATTAACTTGATTAATAATCACTGTGAGGTAACTTTTCCTCTTAGTCCTCCCTCTGGGGGGAAAAAAATCATACAAAGGACATAAAAATAAACAAAGGTAAAGAGGCTTAATTTGGTATACTTTATGTATGTAATGTGTGTTTTAGTGACCTGTCTCTACATGAAACATTTTTGTCTCTGTTCTGAGATCCTTTTTCTGTTGCAGGAATTAATAAGGCAATTTAAAACATTTTAGTTTATTATCAGTTAAAATCAACCTTCAGCCAAAATATGTGTTTTCTTTTCAGAACCAACAGAGCAGCACTTTAGGAAGCTCTGTAGTTCGATATGACAAACTTGACCAAGCAGAGATCAAAAGTCTGCTCATGTGTTTCCTTCATATTTTAAGAAGTATGTCAGAAGGTAGGTAATTCCACCTATTTTTCATAAATTTGAAATCAAAATCAGGAGAATGTTTTGGGTGTAGGTCCCATGTTGTGCTGCGTTTTACAAATATGTGTGACTGATCAAATCAAACTCTGACTGAAACTTTTGATAAAAACATTGAATTTTTCAGTTTGAGCTAAACATCAACAAAAGTAGTTGATTCCTTTTCTGTGCCTATTTAGTTGTTACTTTCTAAAAATAAAATTTATGTAGTACTTGTACTGTAATTTATTATGCCACTTAAGAATGAGAATTGAAAGGTTAATGAGTATTCAATATCCAGTCACACCATTAGATTTTCATCTAATCACATTGATACTATTTCATGTATTTTAGTTAAAAAGAATAATAAAACTCAAAAGTATATTTTTCACTATTTTAATTTTGAAATAGGTAAAATTTAGTCAGAATTTCTAGAAAATTCAAGTTAAAATTTACATAAGCACAGTCGGGATTTTCTGATCTCAATTCTGGAAAAGAACAAGTGTCAAACACATCTTTGTAATAATTTTTAATTTGGTTGCTAATTTTGAACATTTTTGGCAAAAGAGATCAGGTCTTGGCTATGTAACTACAAACTTTGTAAAATATATATAGCCATTTTTTAAATCTGTGCAAATAAAGAAAATCTGAATCCTGTGCTGAAAAACATATCCGTAGTAAAGCATTGTATATTAACAAAGAAGAAATCATAAATATGAATTTTAAAAATATTGATTCCAGTCTATAAAGAAGCAGGTTATAGGACTAACAATCTGAAGTATTCTGGTCTTATATTTTTAGAACAGTGTATTCACTACTGACTACATAATTATTACTATTTAAAATATGAAATTGTATGGGGATATTATGGATTAATTAAAAGCTTATTGTAGAAACTCATTTGGAGAATTGATATGTGTGTTTGTATAATCAGCTTCAAGAAAAACTTTGAATAGTAATAGTTTTCTGTACCCCACAAGCCATTTTTAGATTCTCTGAATCCTCATGATCTGAAAACTAAGAACTAATGTTAAATCTTCTACTTAATATATTTGTATTTGCTGTCTTTTACCTTGTTTTTAATACTTTTTCGTTTCCTAGATGCATTGTTTACATACTGGAACAAAGCTACAAAATCTGAACTCATGGACTTCTTCACGATTACAGAGTAAGATTTTTGTTGAGCTTTTTATAAAATCATATGTTCCACTATCCTGTCAAAAACATAAGTGGATATGAGAGTGGATATAAGTTTTTATTTATTTGTTTGAAAAAAATAATCCCATCTTGATCTGTTTAGAAATCCTTAACTTGGTGTGCACAGTTGCATATCTGTCCAATTCCATGATAGTTTCTGGAATTAGGCTATACAGAAGTGATCTCAGGAAGTTCCTAAACATCAAGTGATGCTCAGAATATTGCTGTGGTTGTGGCAAAGGAGCCAACTGTCTTGTTACCTGTCTGCATTAAAACGCATCTTGTAACTTGAACTGCTGAAATTACATGGGTGCATATCAAAATCGATTGAATTGCGTAACTTCAGAAACAAAGGGATATGAACCATCCTCCTAGCATTCCTCTCATGTCTTCTGCCGTTCTGTAAGGGAAAAAATATAAAATGAATCCAGTATTTGTTATCGATGGCTACACTCCATTCCTATGCACGCTTGGTGTGTTTGCTCATGAAAATTGACTGATACGTTAATAAAAAGTGAGGAAGATGCTGTTCGTTGGAAGTGGCGCGTCACAGAAGCCATTCTGCTCCCTTTGCATGTTTCACTGGACTGCTTTCCTTTGTTTCTGGAGTAGAGTCTCAGTCAATGTGATATCATTTGTTAATTGTGTTATTGAGTGTGCTACTTGAGGTCTGTTTTAGGAATATATTGTAGACAGTCCTTTAACTCATCATTTGAGTACATCTGGCATGATATTGATTGTACCAGAGACAGCACTGAACAAGTAAATGACCCTACTTAGTCGACTCTGAAACGTGAGGTGTAAACTGCACAGAATCAGCAGTGAATGGTATTTTGCCATTAGATACTTCTTATTTGAGGTCTAGGTAGGATTGGTTTGTGGTCAAATCAGTAATCCCAAATTATCAATCATCAAAGATTTCCATCACAATAGCAGTATATGGAATACAGAATAAAATGTCCATCTCATTAGCGTGGTGGATGATATCACAGTTCCTTAAACTAGAGCAGGAACAAGGCTCACAGAAGTCTAACTCTTCTAATTCTAGGAGTATTTTGCCAATTAAAAGAATGTTTGTTTTGATGATGATTTTTATTAATACATGTCATTACAGTAGTGTCTCAGTAAGACAGTGTTTCTGTTAGGTAGGTACTCACGATAAATAGAACTTTTTTCTGAAAAACTTAGAATCTAAAGAAGATGGGAAGATATCAGAATGGGGAATTGAGGTTCATTTGAAAATAGAGTGACAAGTTTGGGGGAGGCAAACATCATTCTGACTCCACAGCCTGGAGACAGCTAATCTACTTAAGGTCTGAGTACACAACGGATCTGGGTTGAAGAGACTGCTTGCTAGTCTTTTCCCTCATTCACAGCTGGCACATGGAAAAGAAAGCCTGAAAACTGTCTTTCAGTTTGGATTTGCACTTTAAAGAAGAACTTTTAGGATATTCTTACTCAAGGGACAAGGAAAGATGCATTACAGGTTGTGAATTATTAGGATAATTACTTACAGTGGGAAAAGAGTAAAATAAAGTCATTATTACAGCCTCCATTCCCACCATTTTTCTTGATTTGAAAGTGTGACTTCTAGTTTAATAATCATTGGGGTTGTGTACTTACCAGTTGTGAAGGCAAGGAGAGGCACCTGGCAAATTAGGTTGTACTTTCAACTTTCTTGCTGGATCTGAACTGGTAGTATTATGATTCCTTAAAATATAGCATCATGTTAAAGTGTAGATCTATTTTATTTTAATGAAAAATATTTTGGGGGATTTGCCTTTTTAATCTTATTATAAAAGCAGTTTCCCTTTAGAAAATAGTTCTTCAGAAACCCTGTTGTTATTATCCTGGAATCTGGAGACCTTAAAAAAAAATTAAAAAAACCAGCCCACCCAAAACAAAACCAAACCCAAAAAATCAGCCAAAAAAACCCCAAAGCCAACAAGACCCAACCTGTAACCAAGCAAGTGGAAAAAAAAAAAAAGCAAATTGTGTTGCCTGTACTTTGAACCCCTATACACATTTTGCAAACTATGTGTATGTATGTCATGTCTGGTTATCTTCACCTTACTTGTCCTGGATTGCTGTTCATTTGTAAATAACTGTAACCGTGGGCCTCGTTTCGTATAATGAAATTTTGTCTGATAGTTGAGGCTAAACATTTCTTCTCTATAGATATTAAAAATCTATGCAAGATGAAGCACTTGAACTCAGTGTTTACAGTTTTCTAAGGTGGGGGGGTTTTTTTGACCGTTTATTTGGCCTTTCTACCTTGTCGCTGTTAGACCCACACTAGGTATTTTGATTCAGAGTGTTGAGATAGGTGTGCTCTGGAGGCAGCCTTACCTGCCTTTTGCTATTATCCCAATTTGCCCAAAATAACAACCACCTGTGACTGATTTCAGAAGAGCCATGTTTACCTTTTCTTGGCTTAGGAACTGGAAGGGAATTTTAAGGATACAAGAAATAAAGAAGTTTTATGACATAAGAGTTTAAAGTTAAACAAGATAGTAGTTGAATAATTTCAATGTAAAAAAATCTAGAAGAGATTGTTTTAAGTGTTGCTTCTCTGACTTATGTGTTCTCTGCAGAGTGTGCTTACATCAGTTCCAGTACATGGGAAAACGATACATTGCCAGGTACTGTGTGGAATTTAAGTTTTGGTGTCTTATACACAAAGAATAATAGTGTGTACAATATGCCTTGAATCTCTATTACAAATAAATTGCATGAGTGTAAGAGTTATTGAGGAATGGTGCATAACAGTTTGAAGTAAGTCACTGGTTACTACGTTAACAAATCTGTATCCTGTCTTAAAGTCTGGTATCTGTTTAACAATGATGTGTGTGTCTTGTGTCTTTATTATCAATTATTTTAAAATCTACCCCTTAAATGCTATCTTTTACAGCATTTATTTTCCTGGAAATAATCTCTTTGGGAAAGAAATTTTATTATTTGTTTTGTTTATTCACTTGGCCTAGAGCCATGTTTGTTGAAATGTTTTAGAAATTTTATATGTAGTGTTATTACTGAAAGGTGAGTAGTGAACATTCCAACGCTGCTGTTTTTTGATTTGAAGTCCGAAGTACCATTAGATACCTGTACGTTCCCATTGAAGGCTGTTTTGGAGAAAATCTGTGGGAGTCAGAAACATGTACTAAATTGTTTGAATACCTTTGCATTAATGTGAGTTTTAATGCAAAGTAGGTTTTTAATAGAGTAAAATCTAGCAACTTGGTTAGGCCTTGCACTGTGGTTGACATAGTAATACTGTTACAATTTAATTTGTGGGGTTGAAATACTGGCCCTCTTGGACTCCGGGAGAAAGTTGTTGCTGACTTTGGGTGGTAAAGCATTCTAACTAAAATGTTAGCTTTTTAGTTTCTAATTTAGATTTAATGGTATGTGAATCTTTTTCTACAAACAGCAAATTTGACTATCTCTTTGGAGAATTTTCAGAAAAAAAATCTCATCTCTGTTCACGTACTATAAAAAAAAAATTAAAGGCCAAAATAAATCTGTCTTTCTAAGGTTTTGATTGTAAACTTTGCGTGTAAATGTACTTCAAACTCTGGATTTACAGGATTCTAATTTTCAGGCCTTTTGTAAAAGTTCTTCAAACTAATTTGTTTGACTAGTTTGTCAAGAAGACTACTATGCTTCCTTTTTGTTTACTGATCACCTAGTCTGTGTACTGCATGTTAACGCTTAAAATCTTAAGCTACGGAAATCATATGGTGTTCTGCAGAGATACTGAATTTTCCCAGTAAATGTAGCTATCTAGTCTTTCACATTGTCATTACACTGAAGTATATCACAATCAATGCACGTACTATTAAAATACACAAATGACAGAATGAAAGGGAACAGGGAATTCTGTAATTCAAGCACTGGTTTTCATTTTTCATCAGCTCTGGTGGTGGTACACAATAGGAAGTTAGCCTGTACTGATTGCTAACACAGATCACTTTTCTGTTTTCTTGACTTGATTGCTGCAAGTTTAACAAAGTATATGGCTCTTCTCCCTTCCTGCTTGGGTAAGATATTCATAATAATAACAACTCAGTTAATTTCTGCTGTCCTGTTGCATGTATGCTTTCTCATTTTACCACTGTGTGTGTTTCTTTTCTAAAATTTTTACAATCAAAATAAAGAATTTGGTTTTGGGTTCTGAATATTTTCAGAATATTTATGTTCTCAAATATTTGTGTTTTCAAAAGCTTTGAAGTAAATTTGGCACTTCAAGGGCAACTGCTTCTGTGCTTTTGCTTTCATGCTTTGAGGTTTTAAGAAAGAGTTTGCTGTGATGCTTTTTTTTTAAGCTACCTATTTTTGTTTTATAAATAAAACAGTAAATAGGTTGCATTGTAATTCTTTCTGTAAAACTTCTTGTGCTTAACTAACACTTCCTGTCTTGCTGCAGTTTGACATGTCTAACTTTTGCTTCTATCCCATTTCACCCATCTTGCAGGAACCAGGAGGGGTTGGGATCCATAGTTCATGATCGAAAATCTCAGACATTGCCTGTTTCCCGTAACAGAACAGGAATGATGCATGCCAGATTGCAGCAGCTGAGCAGCCTGGATAACTCTCTCACTTTTAACCACAGTAAGTCTCATGACATGATAACATTCATCATCCTCAACCAGTACCACAACACCAGAGACAGGACCCAGAGCCACACCAGTGCATTTCAATGACTTTTATTGTTCTAGGTCAAACAAATAGCTGGAATCAGTCGATGGTCTGTTCCCTGCTTTATAATAGAACAATCAATGCTGGCTGATGCCATAACATGGAGCATGGTTAACTAGAGCGTATTTTAAAACTGTATTTTAATTTTTGAAAATTAGATGCACTTCAATTTTGTGCTGCATATAGTTACAAAATTTACTTTTTTTTTTTCTATTTGCTTTATGAAGCATTAATTTTTTTCCCCACTTGGTCTTATAAATGATTGGTCTAAAAGTTAAAATATGCGCTCTGACCATATCTCCATGTTTTGACATCCCCTAAGGAGAAATAAGTTTTTTAGAATTTCTGCAGAGATTGTGAAGCCCATTATTTGGTTTGTCTGGAAGTGAAAAAGCGTCTAATAATGAAGTGATTTTTCTGTTTTCAGTGTGAGAAAAATATCAAGTATTCTTGGAATTTCTGTAGACAATGGTAAGATTAAATCAGGTTGAAGTCAGCTTGTATAAGACTGCTGTATTGAAAACTAAACCTGCTTCTGGCCTATCTTTTTAAACATGCTTCTCTTAAATTGCAAAATATACTGTATGTAAAGTATTCTGAAGCACTATTTTTCAATTTTCAGCTTCAAAAAACAGTGAAACTGATTGACTAATCCAGTAAAATACAGCACTGGTACAGAAAAGAATTGTGTGCAATAAAGCAATTATGTTCACTCTGTATGTTCACTCTGTTCATCCTTTTATTTCCCAAAGCATATCTAACTGGCCTTTAAAATCTTTTAGCTCGTTATCTGTAATACAAAGCAACAGTTAGCCTAACTGCCCAAGATTTACCACACGATCTAGTGGAAAATTGAAAAAATAATCCCACCAAACGTCTTTATTTATAAATGCATTCTCATGCCTATTTAAATATAAGGAATGCAATTCTTTTATTTTAAAAATGTCAGAAAATTATGTAGCTGTGCAAATTACATTTTTTTCTTGTAATCAGTCTGCTACTACTGCATCATCATAATTTCTAGATGTTTTTTAATATACAAAAGAAAGAGCTTTTATACTATGTGACTACACATACAGTTAAGTTAAAAAACTCTGTAGATAAAGACTAATTTTAAAAAAGAATACCTGGGAAATAAATAACATGCTGTTTCTGGACTCTGTGCAAAGATATTTCATACTTCCAGAATTTGGTGAAGTTTACTGATTTTTAGGAAACAGTGAGCTGAAAGATTTTAATAAATGCATGCTTATGTAAAAAGAAACTTTCTGTTCTTTTCCATCTGAAGGAAATTATGAAAGAAGGTGTCTCATTCAGATAACTTTGTGTAAAGTGATAATAGTTTTGGGTTTTTTTTAATGTTGGACATTTAATGAATATCAGGATATTACAGCTGGTATTGACCAAGGTTTTACAAAGTGAAAATATGTTTATCTAAAAACAGTATTAACTGTAAAATTGATTTTTGTTTCTGTGGTCTTGTTGTTGTTTTTTGTTTAGTTGTTAGCCTGCCTGTATCTTATATCCAAAATAGTTTTCAGAACTTGAAAGGATTTTGTAGGTATCCTGTATGGGATCCATACAGGAAAGAGGTATTTGTAGAAATAGTTGCTTTACTTGTTTCTAAAATCATGATTCTTTGGCAAGATAGTTGTCTATAAATGTAAGTGATAAACTTAATTTCTCCCTTTCTAATCATTTAAGCAATGAATATAATTGAAGTAATGGTGTAAGTGCTGTTTCACATCTCTGAGGAATTTCAGTACACTTTTCTGCCTAAGTATGAAAGAAATTAACCCCTTTGTTCAAGTTCCTAAAGCACCTCAATGCAACTACAAGAATTTAGAGTTATATGTGTATTGTTGGGGCTGGAGGAGAGGAGGACACCCAGTAGAATAGCGGCATGCAAACATACTGAAATACAGGAGATATACCCTGGTCTGTAATAGCAGTATATGATCATTGTCAAGCTCGTGGTCATTAGAGATTATCCCATTTTCATCGTTCTTAGATGGTTATAAATCCAGCTGCTCTGCAGTAGTGTGAATGTATGGATGCACGGTCATGTGCATGTCCAGGCAGATGTCCACCATATTCTATGTGGAAATTGTAGTTCCATCGTTTCTTTTTAAGTTACATGTCAAAAATAGAATCCAGTATGCTAGTTAGACATGAAGAATACAATATTAGCTTCTCTAAAATAATAGCAAATCAAAACAAGCCTAGTTTTTAGCATGTATATGGAAGAAACACTGCTAAATCAGTCTTTTAACTCAACCGAATTTGAGTGTTCCTTTGGTGTTGGACAAGTTTGTCATGCTTGTCATTGATTTAGTGATGCTAAGTTGACTGTAAATCTAACATACAAACATGATCCAGACCAAATTTTTATGAAGCAACCAGGGTGCATTTGTCAATCTGGTTCTTAAAGATCAGTGTTAGGGAACATAAACAACATATTATAACCAGCGCTGAAGTAGGATATGTTTTTAAAATTATTTAAATACAGGATGGGTCTAGAAGCGATAAAACATTTTGATTAAATATGGACTTATTGCATGGTCTTGCTACAGAGCAGAATTAATTACTTGGGTCTTCAGCTGCGTATAAATACATGATTGTGCTCCTTCAACACTTAGTGTTTTATAACAATTTTTGTAATGGTTGACTTATGATTGACTTTGAGATCATTATAACAGTGCTAAATTACTGATACATATTTTCAGCTATAACTCCATCCTACTGCAGTACTTCTTTTAAGAATATATATGTGTATATATATACACATGTGTATACATATATATACACATGTGTCTACATACATAGACATACGTGAAACATCAGATATTTATTAACTGCTGTTTAATGCTTCTATTGTCGACATTTGTACTTAATACACTTTGATCTTGTGCAAAGTATGTTAGAATAATTATATGTACATATTTGAAAAAAACATTGAAATGCATATGAATTATTTTTCTGCATTGAATACTAACGTGTGTCAGGCTTCTTACTTGTTAATTGTTTCCTAGTTCAGCAAGTCTTTTGGAAATAAGAAACATTTAAATGAGTATATCCAGCACTTACACCTTCATTTGGAATTTCTGTAGGCTATGGCCATTCAGATGCAGATGTTCTTCACCAGTCTTTACTTGAAGCAAATATTGCCACTGAAGTTTGCCTTACAATTCTGGATACTCTATCATTATTCACAATGGCTTTTAAGGTTTGTTCTTGACTTGGTGTTAACACATCCTATAATTATATTTTAGACAAAATATTTAAAAAATATTTTTACATTATAATTATATTTTATAGTCAATTAATATACTATTATATTTTTAGCATTTCTAGCATTGTATTTCATTATTGTGTCATGTAAGAGCTGATAACCTCTCACAGCAAAATGCTTTGGCTTCAGTTACACATTGCACATAGGCTTCTTACTGATCAGTAGCAATCTGTGAGAAAAGCTCCTTCCTCATCCTAACTTCCTAAAAATATTTCTAGAAACTGCAGTGCCTGCCTAATATTAGTGGTAAGACTGTCTTTTAAAGGCCACATGGGGTGAAAGATCTATTGTATGGCAAAACCATAATTCATAATTGGACACTATCAGACTTTTATTTTGAACTTCACTTCTTCTTGTACTAAGTTACTCACTAATTAACAGTAAGTTGTGTGTGTTCCTTTTCTGTAAATTTATTTCAATTTGTCCACAAATAAGACTTCTTTTTAGTTGTATCAATTATTATAGCTCTCCTGTGGAATCTTTTTATAGCACACTAACTTGCATACCCCTCCTGTCTGGCTTTTTGAGCTTTTCAAAACATTAAAGGTGAAGCTATGAAAGACAGAGATGATAGCTCTGGCTTGTTTCTCCCCTACTTAGAGCAGTGTACCCAGATCTGGCTTGAAGATTGAAATTTAGTGTCTTATCTTTAATCTAGTTATGAAAACATGAACTTATTTGTAATGAGATTCCTTTTATTAGTAATTTAATTAGATAGAGTTTAGAACCAGTTCTGTCTACAGACTTCATGACAAAATTGAAAATGAAGATACTTAGTTTTAAAGATTTAAAGAAGAATGCACCCTAATCTCTTAGTTATCAGCTGCCCATTATGCTTCAAATGACAGCCCTTCAAGGTTATCTGTATGTAGTATGTTGAGAAAGTAGGTAAGAGTATACCAGAGTAGTTTACAAGATCCAAAAAAAAAAAAAATAGGCAGGAGAATTAGGAGCTTCTATTCAATTCTATTCAATCAACTACACTAAAATACATAAAATCATAGAATCATAGAATGGTTTAGGTTGGAAGGGTCATTGAAAGATAATCTAGTCCAACCCCACTGCCATGGGCAGGGACATCTTTCACTAGATCAGGTTGCTCAAAGCCCCATCCACCCTGGTTTTGAAAACTTGCAATGAAGGAGCATCCACAACTTCTCTGGGCGTCTTGTTCCAGTGTCTCACAACCCTCATTGTAAGAAAACATTCCTCCCTATGTCCAATCTGAACCTACCCTCTTTCAGTTTAAAACTGTGACCCCTTGTCCTGTCACTACAGGCCTTGGTAAAAAGTCTCTCTCCATCTTTCGTTTAAGCATCCTTTATATATTGGAATGCCACAGTGAGGTCTCCCCAGAGCCTTCTCTTCTCTAGGCCAAACAACCCAAACTCTTAAACTTTCTTCAAAGGAGAAGCGTTCCAGCTCTCTGACTCTCCTGTGGACTCCCTTTTAACATGTCTGTGTCTTTCATATACTGGGGGCCACAGAGCTGGACACAGTACACCAGGTGTGGTCTCTTGAGAGTGAAATAGAGGAGGAGAATCACCTCCCTTGACCCGCTGGCCCTGCTTCTTGTTATGCAGTCCGAAACACAACAAGCTTTCTAGGCTGCAAGCACACATCACTGGCTCATGTCCAATTTTTTATCCACCAGCATCCCCAAGTCCTTCTCTACAGGGCTACTCTCAATCTATTCATCCCCCAGTCTATATTGATACTTGAGATTGCCCGAACCCAGGTGCTGGACCTTGCACTTGGCCTTGTTGAACTTCATGAGGTTCACACTGGCTTTCCTCTTAAACCTCTCAAGGGTCCCTCTGGATGACATGCTACAAGGAAGCCTCTAGCAAATAAACTGCACCGCTCAGCTTGATGTCATTTGTGAACTTGCTGAAAGTGCACTTGATCCCATTGTCTATGTCATTGATGAAAGTATTAAGTAGTACTGGTCCTAATATGGTCCCTGGGGGGACACCACTTGTTACTGGTTTCCGCTTTGACATTGAGCCATACAGACAATTCCTTATCTTTCTAACAGTTCATCCATCAAACTCATGTTTCTAATGTAGTGGCAAGAATGTTGTGGGGAATCATATCAAAGGCCTTCCAGAAGTTCACTTAGGTAACATCCATAGCTGTTACTTGGCCACTGATGCAGTCACTCTATCATAAAGGGCCACTAGTTTAGTAATACCAATCTGCTTCTTTTGGGAATAAGCAGCATGTTATATAGAAGGCCAGACAACTTTTTTTCCTCAAGATCATCTTTCACTAGTGGGGATCCAGATCTCTGTTTACAGCAAGGAAATCACAAGTTATGTCTGCTTCTTGGTAGAAATTTGACTGATCCTGCGTGAATTCCTACTATTCTAGATGGTTTTAGTGAACTACCTACCTCTGATGTTGGGACATCTGAAGAAAGGATATTATATCAATTTTGTCATAAGGATAGGGGTTTGTAAGACAACGTTTCATTATTTTTCTATAAATCTGGAAGCAGCACACCTTACCGTCTTTTAGAACTTGCAGTTCCGTGTTTAGGTTTGGGTCATCTACAGAGAACTGTATCCTGTTCCAATAGATAAAACTTTTCCCTATGACCAAATAATGTGACCAGCTTATATCCAACCATTTATGTCTAGCTTCCTCTAAAATGGCCCACCTATGGCTTCAGTCTACGGCATTTGGGGACTTTTGGTCTCCTACAAGCATTTGTATCTATTCATCCACAAAGCTTGAAACCACACTGAGTTCTTCTGGTCTGCAAGTCCCATCATCAGAATAGCTTTTAATGCGAGGACTGCCTCCTTCAATTTTTAAGTATTGAGGAACACCTGAAATGCCTAGGGCTATGCTGAAATTCTCTAGTCTGAAGAATTTCTTTTGTGTCTCCATGAATAGCAAAGGAGACGTCTCCTCTGTGTTTGAGAGAGCTTAAGGCATGCTACAAGACCCCAGGTCTATACTGGGCCTCAGGAATCTTGAATTGTTGAATTAGATTCTTGGAGTTAATATTACCTTAAAACTTACTTGAGATAGTAATGGAGCTGCCTTGCAGCATGCTATTTGGAAGCCTGTATATAGTAATGACAAGGAAGAGTGGAGAGTGTAGAGGGGAGTTGCAGAAGGTGCAAGACCTAGTAGAATCATGTTGGAGGGCCAGTAAAGTCAGAGGGAGCAATACTTAACATGATCATCTCAGTTCTCAACTCCATGGACTGGATTGAGCAGTCCCCAACTCGATTAACTTATTTTGGTGTTTTGCAAGGGGAGGGACCTCATGGTTTTGCCCTAGAGTCCCATAGGAACTTAGTGCGTATGCTCAGTGACAAAGGCAGAAAACAGGTCCCCAGAGCAAAACAGAAGCAATATGAATTGTTAAAAGTAGATGCGCAGCCAGTACCTATGCTAGAGAAATTGATGGAGACCAGAGTTCTAAAAAAAAGTTTGGATGGAAGGCAGCTGGTGGTGATACAGAAATCAAGAGTAACCCTGTGTATTGCATGCCTTAGAATGAGCACTGAAATATTGATGGAGGTAAAACTCTGAAAAGTTACCATTGTCTTTGTTGTTAAGAGCCCTTTCAGTTTTCATTCCAGGACAGTAAAGATAGATGATTGTTGAGTGGGAGTTTTCTTTTGGGGGAGTTTTTTTGAGAGCATTCATAGAATCATAGAATCATTTCAGTTGGAAAAGACCCTTGGGATCATCAAGTCCAACCATCTACCCTACTCTACAA
>JAOXNO010000001.1:154792137-154823821 GCA_028565335.1 Limnodromus scolopaceus
TTGTTTCTGAGATCCAGCAAAAGGTCCCTATTTAGCCAGGCTGGTCTCCTTCCTCGCCTACTTGTTTTTCAGCACACGGGGACAGCCTGCTCCTGGGCCTTTAAGACTTCTTTCTTGAAGTATGTTCATCCTTCCCGGACTCCTGTATCCTTGAGGGCATCTTCCCAAGGGATTTTGTCCAGCAGTCTTCTGAACAGATTAAAGTTTGCCCTCTGGAAGTCTAAGGTGGCAGTTTTGGCAACCCCTCTCCTTGTTTCTCCAAGGATCGAGAACTCAATCATTTCATGATCACTGTGCCCTAGACGGCCTCCAACCTTTACTTCCCCCACAAGTTCTTCCTTGTTTGCAAGGAGCAGGTCCAGGAGGGCACTTTCCCTGGTCGGCTCACTTATCAGCTTCACGAGGAAGTTATCCTCCACACATTCAGGAACTTCCTGGATTGTTCCCTGTCTGCCGTGTTGTACTCCCAGCAGATATCGGGGAGGTTAAAGTCCCCACAAGAACAATGGCAAGCGACTGCGATATTTCTCCCAGTTGCTTATAGAAGGCTTCATCCACCTCACTGCTTTGGTTGGGAGGTCTATAGCAGACTCCCACAGCAATATCTCCTTTATTGGCCCTTATCCTAATCCAAACACTCTCAACCCCGTTATCACTATACTTAATTTCTGAGCTGTCATAGCATTCTCTAACGTACAGGGCCATTGTAGTAGGAGGTACAGCTATGAGAAAATTCCACTGTCTGAGCTGCCAGCGTAACCAAACTGCGTTAATACTTTGAGTGTCCTTCTCAAAGAACCATTAATAGTAATTGATTTAACTAACAGCTGTTAAAAACAATTGTGTTCTATAAGTCTGTTTAGAAGCCAACACTTTCTTTATAAGCAAGATTAATGAAGTGTTAGAAATATCTAATTAAAATTCAGTTTGTGTTATTAAACATCTTGGTAATTCTATACAGATAATTTTTTTTATAATTTGCTTCTTTTTGATGATCTGTGTATGTTCTTAGAATAGTATAAATGTATCACAGTACAATACTCCTAAATTCTTGCTATCAATTTCAAGAATCAACTACTGACTGATCATGGGCATAATCCACTGATGAAGAAAGTATTTGATGTATACCTCTGCTTCCTTCAAAAGAATCAGTCTGAAACAGCATTGAAAAATGTCTTCATAGCTTTAAGGGCACTTATTTTTAAGGTAAGAAGTTTAAAAACAGTTATTCTTCAAGTACTTACCCAGTTCGTTAGTTAACAATATGCTACGTAAAAATTTAAGAACTAAAATCCCAAATTCAAGCTGATCTGATCCCAACAGTGTGGAATACTTGTCCTTCGAATTCCTTTAAAAATTGCTTTGTGTCATGAACTACTATAACTGTCTGTTTTTTCCACAGTTTGGAAATGTTAATATGTTTATATTTTTCTTGACATGCTTATTTTATCAATAGCTTAAGGTAGTTTTAATTAATATCTTCTTTCTTTTTTATTTTTCCTCAGTTTCCTTCTACATTTTATGAAGGCAGAGCTGATATGTGTTCTGCACTCTGCTATGAAATTCTGAAGTACTGTAATTCCAAACTGAGTTCAATTCGCACTGAAGCTTCACAGTTACTGTACTTCTTAATGAGAAATAATTTTGATTACACAGGGAAGAAGTCTTTTGTTAGGACACATCTGCAAGTTAGTATGCTTTCTTTATTTTTTGTTTTTAAAATATTCTATTTGTAGATTCATAGTTGCATACCAGTGTGCAACGCCCTGTCAGATAAAGGCATAAAAGAAATTATTTTGGGTTCAAGCAAGGCTGGTACTATTCTAAGAGTAAGAAGATGTCAATAAAAATATGTTTGGTACAAGGAAATACTTAGAAACAATTGGATGGCCTGTGTTTCATAGGAAATAATTTTGTCAGTAGCAAATGTTCTGTTTTGTAGATGTTATTTTGATTATTAAATGGTGTACCCTGTTGCATCTGAAAAAGAAAATAGTGCGGCAACGAGCCAGTAAAAGTCTAAAATAAAACAAATACTTAGAAAATTGTGTGGTCTGACAAAGCTGGGAACTACTTTTATGACCTCTGGCTAGTTCACCTAGCAGTGAGTCTTTAGAGGATGCATGTGCATTGAATTTACACAAGCTTGTTTTTTCTTGCCTATGTTATTGTACAAGTAACTTTGAAAAAAAAATCAAATATAATTTTACTTATGGGAATAGTCTTTCAATTATAAAGAACAAAACTTCCTTTGTAAATACTTCATACGTACGTCTTGAGGGTATTTCATTAAATATGCACTGACAAGACATTTGTTTTTGTCAAGGTTATTATTTCAGTAAGCCAGTTAATTGCTGATGTTGTTGGAATTGGAGGAACAAGATTTCAGCAGTCTCTTTCCATCATCAACAATTGTGCCAATAATGACAGGATTATAAAGGTTTGTTTTTATTCTTCTTCCCATCCTGTAGAAGGATGCCTGAAAACTCTTTCATAGCATCTTATGCAATTATGTTTCAACTTTTTATTATGCAAATAATAGAAAAAGATAGTTAACCTAACTTTTCCATGTTTTAGCACACTACATTCCCTTCTGATGTTAAGGATTTAACAAAACGGATTCGTACAGTACTGATGGCTACAGCTCAGATGAAGGAGCATGAGAATGATCCAGAAATGCTTGTAGACCTTCAGTACAGTTTGGCAAAGTCTTATGCTAGTACACCTGAACTAAGGAAGACGTGGTTAGACAGCATGGCAAGGATCCATGTTAAAAATGGAGATCTTTCAGAGGTAAGAGGAAAAAAAATCTAAGTAGTTTTGGCTTTGTAATAAGCTTACAATTATCTTTCTTGGAATGGAATGTACTATATGTAGGTGTTAGTGTGTAATATAATAAGCATTTTTAATAAATTTTTAATTTGTGGTAGATTAGTTTCAACGGCTGGTAAGTTTTTGTCCTACCCAAGTGCATCTGTAAGTCATTGTAAGGTATGTGTAACTACTGTAGCTGACGTGCTACTGAGCCAGTAATGCTCATTGCAAACCATGGAAGACACAGACCTTTTACTTCAAAACATCTTTGTTATCAGTTCCTAAAACACTTAAAGGCACTCCTTGAATTCCTCTTCAGTTGCCTTTACAGAATTAACTTGTTTCTGTCCCACTGATGAAGAAAATATGTTCTTATGTTCTTAATGTCCTAGTGTTCTTATATCCTAATGTTCTTAAAATTGACAAATTGCAATTTCTTTGTTTGAAAAGAGAAAGCTGTTTGATTTCACTGTGCTATTAAAATATTTAATTCTAGCAAAAAAGAGAGTTGGGAGTGGGGATTTTTATATGTGTCAATGTAGGTATTTTATTAGTGTACACAATTAATTTTGTCTCTTTCTGGAAGTTTGTTCCGTCTGAAAGTAGATCACATTGCATGACATCATTGAATTTCATTAACATGGCTGTTAAACTTAGCATCATGTATGCAAGTAAATATCTCCAAGAAATAGTAGCTGCTATCTTACTTACTCATGTCTTAACATTAGAATTCTTTGCTTCTGTGTGGCAGCAACACAGAAGTCATATACAATACTCTATTATTAGCTTGTATTTTGAAGGAAACAACTTCAGCTCTCTCAGAAGACAAGCTCGTTTAGTTCTTTTCAGGTCTGTTTTTTATTTTTTGTTTAAAAACTTGGAATCTTTGACTGTACGACCAGATGAGGACCTCTCTAAATCGCCACGCCCATCCCCATACAAAGTGAGAATTACAGAGAATTTCTGACAGATACTTAACTTTTTCCTTCACCTCCAGTGTCTGACATTCTGCAGCCTCCACGTGTAAGCTGTTAGATTGAGAATTACAGTTAGAGTAACAGTTTGCTGTAAGCCTAAAACTTTTTAGTAAAAGAAGAATCTTGAGTGGGTTTTTTTGTCCTTTCTGTGGAGAAAAGCATTCAATGTCAACTTCATAAAACATCTCAAATATTTGAAGACTATTGTGTTGCTCTTTTTTTTCTTCTGTTTCCAGACTACACCAACCAGATTCCTTCAAATTCCATTCATAGATCAGATGTCTTATCTTTTTCTTCTTCCGCTTTCAAATGGTCTGTCACCATTTTTTCCCCTGCATTTTTCTTGGTCTGGAGCCAAAAGGCAGACAATACATGTTAGCAGAAGAATGATCAAAAGTTGAGTAGAATAATTAATAGCCCTTAATAGCTCACATCACACTTAGAATACATCCCCAAAAGAGATTTGCCTATTTTCATCTTGGCATGGCGTTCTGACCTTGTAATTTGTGGTCATGGTCACTCTCGGATTGTGTACTGCTGTCCGTGCTACTTGATGCTTTGGTAAAGGAGTGAGTGTTACTGCATAGTTACTGTTTTTCATAAATAAGGTGGAGAATTCTTACACCAGTCATAGGACATCTGCAAAGCAGGAAAAAGGAAAACGAAAAAAATTATCTCAGGCTAGGGCTCTTCTATACCTTGGTTTTAGTAGTTCCATTATAGTAGCAATCTTGTAAATTACAATTATTTGTGTTTTAGGCGGCAATGTGCTATGTCCACGTAGCAGCACTGGTTGCAGAATATCTAACACGAAAAGGTATGGTTTTGAAATCTTACTTTAAGGTTTATATTTTTTCATTGTAGTTTAGGAAAAGCAATAGTTTTCCTGAGGAAGTTGTAGGCCTTTTAGTGTTCATCAAGGACAAAATTCAGATCTAACCAGATAACTCACATATTTAAGAGTATGCTTGCACATCTAAAGGGCAGCATTTCAGATGAAGGTAAAGTACCGTTTTTTAAAAAAGTAAAGATTTTAATTTTACACCAGAGCTGCTAACAGCTGAAGTCAGACTCTTTCTAAAGCAAAGTTATCAGTGAATATTCTTGTTCAACAAGTAGTCTTTCACTGCATATAGGGAAACCTGGCATTGCCAGAGAAGTCAAAATAAATTTGTACAAATTTTCAGAGGCCGAGTCAGTGACAATAGTGTTCAGAATGCTTCACTTGTCTTGGTGTTCTGTGCTAGCAGCTGCCTGTAAAAGCAGGTTTCTGATGACCCTTGAGATAAAGTAGAAAGCTATCTTACATGGTATAGGGTATCCCCTCTGGTGCAATGATTTCAGAAGCTTCTCTGAGACCAAATCTGAAACCAAGTTGCTTGTCAAAGTTACTATGTCCTCCTGGAAGCCTGATAACAATTAACTGGTAACTAGTGTTAATATGTACTAATTTGTGATTCCTTTGGGTGAGCTGCTATTTTTGTCCACTGTCGTATAAAAGTTATTTCCCCTCAAGTAATAGGGAGGGTCAAACTTCTACCTGTGGTATTTCCAGGAGCAAAACAAAACCATATATTTAAGGCAATCATTCAATAAAACCTCTGGTGGTCAGACTCTTACCTGAGCAGAAAGAATCTTTGTAGGAATGAGCTGTAAAATAAATATGTGCAAGTCCTTGTGCTTCTGTAGTATTTACCAATTGCTCCTGAGGCTTTAATTAAGCAGGTTTTGGCCAAAAATCCTGATTTCTAAATTCAGTAATCTGATATAATAAAAAACAAAAGCTAAACAGGATGGGTAAAAGTGGTTTCATATTAGAATGTTCTAAACCCCATTTTTGCTAAATACTTATTTAAATAAATATATTTAAATATGGGGATATATAATATTATAGGAATATATATTATTAAATATAATATATATTTAAATAAAGGAAGTTAGTTTGCTGTAGACAGTTAGCTTCTTGCTTGTAGACAGACTTTCTATATCTGCAGCTGAATAACCTGGTTTGCCATCCTTTGATCATTTTGTGTGGTTGGTGTCAGTCCATATATATTGTTCAGACTGGGGAAGCTGATATGCCAGGGCCTGTTCATGTACATGGTTCCAGCATGATTTCATGCCAGTTTAGTTAAATACTGTGAAAGTTACCTTGATTAGACACAGGTTTAAGAAAAAATAGGAAGATTCAGACATTACTTATTTTGATAGGTAAGAGTCCAGATTGCAACATCGGTGGTTTTTTAAAACCTATTAATTCTTGCACAGGAATGTGAGATCTAGTATTTTAATCTTGCATTGGGAGCCTGGATTTCTTTAAAATGTATTTATTAGTTTTGTGGTAGGTATATTTAAATATGGGTTCTGCCTTATCCAGCATCACAAAATGGCCTAACGTTATCCTGGTGGAGAAAAGTAAATTTGTCTATTTTTCTTTTTCAATGACAGGGATGTTCAGGCAAGGTTGTACTGCTTTCAGAGTAATCACACCTAATATAGATGAAGAGGCTTCAATGATGGAGGATGTTGGAATGCAAGATGTTCATTTCAATGAAGTAAGTAAACATAAGAGTACTAGAATTGATGCATATTGAAGTGCTGTTTGTTTTTCGAAGTTCTGTGTTTCAGTCTGGAATCTGACTAATACGATGGATATTAGGTTTGTTTTCTTAGCTGGTATTCTTATGCTAATACTGAAAAAAAATTTACTGTGAGCTGTTCCAGCTTTAGAAAATTTACTGTATACATATATTTTAAATAAAGCACTACCAAATCAACAGCACTGTTGGAATATAAGTAGGCAAAATGTTTTTTTAAGCTGATTGACAGGATGAACACAAATGTGGCTTGTTTATTAGAGTTAACAAGATTTTTTTATTTTGGTTTTTTTTAAAAACTGAGTTTGATTTGGGTTGTTACTACACCAGCAATCAGGAAAATGTATTCACTGTTTTTTCCTGGTTTACAGTTTCCCTAAGCAAATGTGCCATAACATTGAAAGCGGTTTTACTGACACCAGATTTGCGTCAATGTTGTCTTTTTCTGGCTTAAGTTTCACCCCTTGTGTCTTCGCTCATCCAGCTGTGCTGGCTCGACAGTAAATTTGACTATTAAAAAGCCTATATGAAAAGATTATGAATGATCTTGCTCTTGAAGAGCTACGTTCTATACTATGTAATTGCCAATATAGGTGGGGGAGGGAGTAACAGACCACTAATTGCAGCAGCTGTGCTGGAAAAAACCCTGGTTTGTAAGCATAATTCTACAACAAAGTATTTTGTGTGTGTGTGTTTTAGTTTGTACATGGTGAAGGTGTATGACAAAATTATTTGAATGTACAAATTATGGCTGTACTAAACAGATTTAGGACGAGCAGATGAAAGATGTAATGGTTTAAGCCTGGGTTTAGGCCTAGGGTTCTGGTGTATTACTCCTAAGTTCTGGTACTGCTTTGCTCTAGAGTTTTAAGATAAACATTGTTGACTTGCCTTTTTCTGGGAAGGCAGGGGTTGGAATTACTTGAAATGAGAAATATAGTGCTTTTTCTTTCCAAAGACACTCAATAGCACATTGATTATTTTTTTAATTTATATGCTATGTTCTTTAAATCACTGATTCTGCTGGATCAAGCATGGAATTTAGCATGTTACTCAAAGCAAAATGTAAGCTGCTCTCACTGAGCCAAGAGTTGGGGTTCTAGTTGACTACTGCTGATGGAAACTTTTGTCAGAACTTCTTGTCAGTGTCTACCTGACAGACCATTTGTCAAAGCTAAATTCTTTTTTCTTTTTTAAATTGGAATGTCTTTATTCATTTTCTCATTAGTCAGCCCCTGCAAAAAGACTATTCTCTTTTTTTCTGGGTCATTGAACCGTATGCAAATTTATTTCCATCTCTCAATATTTCCATGGAACAGAAGTAAGCCAAGAGTGAAATTATAAGCCTGTGGAGCTTGCAAAAGGATCAAACCTTGCCAAATTTCATTTTTCCCTGCATGCAGCCTTTTTTAAACTTAACCATGTAGTACTCTAATTGATTAAATACTGAAAAAAAAGTTACTGTTTTTCAGATGACTTTGTGTAGTTCACCCGAGGAAGAGTAATAATAGGGAAGATATATTCAGTTTTTAGTAGACTAAAAACTGTAGTCGGTATTTCAGTTTTTTAACAAAGTTACTCTGCATGTTTTAATAAAACAGTTGTTTACCCAGACAGCCTATTCAGCAGTACAAGTCAAATTCTCCTTGCAGAACTAAAAATCGTCAGGGTATCAGAAATAGGAAGGTAAAAGCCTGGAACCTGATACCCTTTCCATGCGAGACTTTGCTGTAAGCAGTCCATCTGTGACAGGTCTGAGCTACGGCCAACAGGCCTGTGGCAAGTGCCAGATTCCATGCAGATTAAGGTTGGAAACAATTTCATACAGATTTATTGGGTTTTTTCCAAAATAAACTCTGCCAGAATACAGCTCTGCCACAGATATTAAGTCAATCTCTACCTTCCTACTTGTTTTTTCTGGTCTTTTGTTAGCTATGACTTTCCATGAGAGGAATTACTCTAATTTGCAGATTGGTAAATGAAAGAGCTTCACTGCTCAGACAGTATTATTGTTCTTGTAAGTGATCAAAGTGCAGTGTAATTCAATATATTAAAGCACTTTATGAAAAATCCAAATATACGAGATACTTGAAGTATGGTGGTGAAGTCTGGGGGTGAACAGCTTCATTAGCAATCTAGGTCATGGGATACAGTATATCATCAAGTTTGTGGAAGAGACTAAATGGAGGGGGAGTGAGTGATATGCCAGGGAGCAGGGCTGCCATTTAGAGGGACCTCAAACTGAAGGAAAACAAGCCTCTCAAAAGTTCTACAAGGACAAGTGCAAATCTTTGTATCTGTAAACAAATACATAACACAAATAAATACTTGTCAGCTCTCTCACATGAAACTTTTGCTCTCTATATTTTTTTCCCATGTTCAAACAAAATTGTACTGCTTTGCTGCATTTGGATGCCCTCTGGTGTCTGAGTTAGGACTCTTGTCATAAAACTGTGTGGCCAGCCCTTGTGGTCAAGCACTGACACTGGTCTTTCAGTTCTTACTACCTGGTTGCTGACAATGGTGATACTGGGGACCCCATACAACCACATAATGATTGGGGGAAAGGAGGAGATGTTTTAGGGACCATTGCAGCACACGGAGAAGTGTAGAATTTTTCAGTCTTTTTTTGCTCTCAGTATTAAAGTTGGCTTTTCTTAGTGATGTCTTTATGCTGTCTTAGTGCTCTACCAAAGGGAGGAAGGGAATAGAGTAGCATTCTAAGAATAAAATAAATTATTTCCAACTTCCGGCTTCACTACTACAATGCAAGAGTGGTACCAGAAAGTCTCAAGAAGTAGACATGTCATGTCTTCTGACACCTCTCAGTCTCAGACTTGGATTCTCACAGAGGTTCTTGGGGCTCCAGACATGTTTGAAGAGGACTGGGATGTGTTAGAGTATGTGGATGCAAATGGGCTTTTTCGCTGTGGTTCTGTCACACTCAAGCTGTGACCAAGTGTATGATAGCTTTGCCAAAGGAGCTATAAGCTGTTCCTTAACATCTGTAAAATTATTCGTTGTAACTGGGTTAATGTAGTTAGTCAGGTAATCTTAAGTTTATGAAAACTAGAGCAAAGAAATAGTGTTATCCTAGTTTTGTTATGCTTATTGAAGTAGAAGAAATTAAATGCATGGGAAATAAAGAATTATGACAAACTGAAGGAAGAGACTTTATGATGTAACTGCTCTAATGCGAAATGTATCCTTCCATTCTAACATACAGGTAAACATAGTTCTTATTTAACCTTAAATAACTATCTTTTTACTACCAGAGTATTAGGATCAAATCCAACAAAGCCAAGGTATTTTCTTGCTTGTAACTCTGTTTTGATCTGTCAGGATTTCTCAGCTTCTCTAGCTGTTGTTATGTATCTTTTCATTCTGGGCCAAATATGCCAAATTCCACTGTTGTACCTTGATGATTATTCTGAGTACAGATTTTGGTATTGGATCGTCTCGTTTTATTGTTGATGTCATTTACTTGATAGTTTCCTTCAGAACTATTACTGTCAAGTATTTGTATAGCTGCCTTTTTAAAATAATGTCTTTGTTTAAAACAAAAAAAACCCAAGGAAACAACACTTTGAAAAAACATATTGCAAGGTAAGTTTGGGTTCTCATACAGGTGTCATTTGTAGACTTAAGAAGTCAGGAATATCTAAAAGAAAAATGCTGTTCCTGGTAAATACATAGACTACGTGTGTACACTCAGACCATTCTGTTTTGCTTTGTTTCGTTTCCTTTTAGCAATATTTAATTGTCACAATAATTTAAATTACTATGTGTAGATAATTTTGTTTTGAGGCAGGATCTCCCTTTTCATTGGGAAGAACTTTGGTATAATTGTTTGCTGTGCTTTTCATGAGTCCTGAATTGTTTTACTTTTTCAAATGTGTATCCAAATCTAGGATGTGCTGATGGAATTGTTGGAGCAATGTGCTGATGGACTCTGGAAGGCAGAACGCTATGAACTCATCGCTGACATATATAAACTTATAATTCCCATTTATGAAAAACGGAGAGATTTTGAGGTATTAAATTCATCATAGGATTTTTTTCTTGCTTAAATTTACTTATTTTTTTTTAGTCTAACTGCATGACACATTGCACTTCACAGAGTATTACCAATTTAAGTGAAATATCAATATGTTAAAATTTTGTTTTGATTTTAAATAATTAAAAATTAATCTTATATATTGTCATTCTGGTACAAGTGCTAAACCTACTACTAGAGTTCAATAAAACAATATTTTTTGTTATTAACTAATTGTTGTTTTAATATGGGAAAGTTCTATGCTATTCTCTTACCTTGTGATTGTTTTATTTTTAGAGGCTTGCTCATTTATATGACACTCTTCATCGAGCATACAGTAAAGTGACAGAAGTTATGCATACAGGCAAGAGACTGCTGGGAACATATTTCAGGGTAGCGTTCTTTGGACAGGTGAGTATTGTTTAACTTCCATTTGTCTCTTTATGCAGTAAGAAAATCATTAATTTATTTTATGAGGTATACTATTTCATCATCTGTATTGATACCATGACATAAAAACCACAAGAAGTACGGTCTGTAAGAACTAATTAACATCGTCAATAATTTAGTTAAAAACATTTATCAATTCCAGTACAATTCTTCCTTATTTTCCTCAGTAAATTTTTTGCCTTTTTTTTTTCTTTTTCTTCTTTTATTTACTACCTTAAGGCGGCGGTAAGTTTTCTGTAATGCTGGTTCTTAGCAATGTATTGACTTATTGTCTGTAGTGCTACAGTGTGGTTTGCAAGGCTGCTTCTTAGATTGGTATGCATTTAATAGCCGTTGCAATTAAAAAAGTAACATCAAGTTCCATTTAGAGAAAAAAAAAAAATCACTGTTTTCTATGCATCAGTATTGCATGCTTCAAACAAAAGTTCTGGCTGTGCATTGGACAGCTTCACATCCTCTACTCTGTCTAGAATGCATACGTATTAGTGCGGTATCACGCAGTATCAAGTAATACACTTTCTACATGCATAGCCCAGTTGCTAATTGTTCAGCTGAGCATGGAGAATTGTAAAATACTCTGAGCAGTATAACTTTACATGTATTCTGTTGTCTTTTATAACTTTATAGCAATACCAGTTTACAGACAGTGAAACAGATGTTGAGGTAATTACAATAACTGCTTACAAAGCAAGCAATGCAGTAAAAACTACTGCATTCCACCTTAGTTTGATGTGGGTATTTTTGTCAACCTAGCCTGTGTTTATACATGATATGTTGTGCTTTTCTATTTTGTCTGTTTTGTTTATGACAAAAATATTTATTTTCTGGTTTCAAACATGAACTTGGACATGGCTTGTTTTAAACCAATGACCTGTTTCACTTTCCGTGTGCTCTATGTTGCACTTAGTTATGGGTTTAAAACAAATGCTTTATCTAATCAAAATGAAGTATATGCAAATATAGTACACCATAAAATTAAGACCTTTATATAAATTAAATTTTATTTTCTGGAATTAATTTTTTATTACTACATAAAGAAATTTTTCAGATTATTTCTATGTAAACCGTTGCCAAAATACTCACTTGTAAATCAGATAATCCTGTTGGGCAACAAAATTTCTGTTTTGGCAAGTGAAACAGTGCTGAAAGTTCACTTTTAAATAAAAGTGAAAAAAGTTGTCTCAAAGGCTTGGCACACCATAAAATTACAACAAACCTTTAACATTTTAACTGTGTGTTTCCATTATCTTTCACTCATTCTGTAGTCGATAATTACATTTTTCTGATTTTTTTTTTTCATTCTCTCAGGAAACCTTTTTTATTTATGTTTTAATTTCTCTTTATTTACATTTGCTTGAATCCTAATGTTAAATGTTTATATTTGCTTTGAACCACATACATTATGTTCATCTTAATCATTGCCCTATGTTTTTTTCCCAAGATTTTGATTACTTTTTTTTTTTTTTAAACAGGGATTCTTTGAGGATGAAGACGGAAAGGAATATATCTATAAAGAGCCTAAACTCACCCCTCTTTCAGAAATTTCCCAAAGACTCCAAAAACTCTACTCTGACAAATTTGGATCTGAAAATGTCAAAATGATTCAGGATTCTGGCAAAGTATGATTTTTGTTTTCTCCAAAAAATTCTAATGTGTTACTTCCATTAATCCACTTGAAATACTGTGGGATCACTGTCCTTTATTAATTTGGTACACAAAACATTTGAGTCTGAAAACTGCTTGTTTGAAGGTCATGGAAGAAATATCCTCTACTATTAAGTTTACCTTTACAACCAAAAAGCTTAAATTTTCATAGTGTTTGTTACCTCTCAAAATAATAACTGTATCTTAGAAGAAATTTGGATTATGATCATATTCCTTTGTTATCTTTAACTATATTTCTTGCCAGTTCATTCACAGTCATTCTTTGGAATTTTTCCCCTTTCTGCACCTCCAGAGCAGAGTCCAAACTTTCTTCTGAAATAAGAAACAGACCCCTCTTCTGAGACAAGTACCATATGTAAATAACATTGTAAATCTGTATCAGTTGTTCTTGTTATCCTTTGCCTATGTCTCTTGAGCCTGTTCAATTTTATGAACATTTAAACTGTAGAAAAAAGTGTTCATGTGAAGTCATATGGTGAAGTTTAGATTTGTCATAGGAAATGTTTTCTTTTCCAATTGAAGGCTCCAAAACTGGTGAACTGAAAAGGACTACAGTAAAGAACACATACTGCACAAGTTCAATGTACACTACATAGCTTTTGTTCCCTTTCTCAGCCAATTTTTAGCTTTGGTTTGGCTTCAAACTTTATAATGATTTTCTCTAATTATAATTTCCTGTCCCTTTTGTTGCCTGATTCTACCAGTAAGATCACAAAGTTCTGTGCTTCTCAGCCTGAAAGTGCAGCAACAGTGGGCTTTTCAATATTGGAACTTTAAAAGGAGAGGAAGACTTAGGCAAAGATTTTGTGCTATTGACAGCAAGAGATTTATTTTTTAATCTCTGTTTTTCAGAGCTCTTCAGTGTACTCTTCTGAATGCTTTATAATTAATTATAATGCATGTATTTGTCAGCATTTGTAGGGAACGTTTTCTATCGGCTGTACCAGAATGAGTACATAAATTACCACTTAAGTTCCAGTCCAATAATTTTAAAAAAACACCAGTTTAAAAAAAAATAAACTAATCAGGCAGCATGTTCAAATAAAAATGGGTAACAGCAGGGGAGACCTTAGCTCTGTTCCCAGGTTGCTCTAGGACTTGCCTGGTGACTTCATGTGTTTATTTGCATTGTTGTTTTTCTCAGTTTATAGAAGTGAAACGGCTGAGAGACAGGCAGAGATAACATGAACATTTGATGTAGGACTAAAGTGGTAGGCACCAACCTTTTAGAAAGATGCACAGGTTTAGGATGCCCTTGTTATCCTGTGGTTGGGGGAATTTACAAAAAATAAAAATCGTCAGTCCATTTAGGGACCCTGTTGGGCAAAGACTTAAGAGCCCTTATCTACTGGTGCTGGAGACTAGTTGCTGCTTTTACCAAATGAAAGATCTGCCAGTCTATGAGGCTCTCACTCATCCAGTTCTAGAAACAAAATGAACTGAATAGTTAAGCCTTCAACTTGCCCTTTGGTATCTTCTTTGGGACCCTCCTAGGGTGCCAGAGTTGATCAGACAGGTTGGGAGAAGTGCCTTCTGAAGGTGATATCTGAACTATTTACAATGTAGGATTTTATTTTTACTTACTAACTTTTTTATATTGCTGGAATTTTTTGGTCTCAAATCTACTGTTGTATCAGCTGTCATGGAGGATAAGTGTTTGTTTCTGCATTTTCTGTTTCTGTGCCTTCCAGAGGGTGGGTAAAACTCTGTATTACATTTTTGTTTGCAGTTCTGCTTGTGGCAAATATCTGTTTAAAAAAAACAAACAAAACCACAACCTTATACTGCATCTAGCTATGTTGTCTTCCTAATAGTTAGAAACTGAATGCAGAGAAGCATTAACATTTCCTGTGTTTTCAGTAATTAACAGGTTGAAACCAAATTTAATTTCTGAATGTTATGTGACTGCAGTTATATTGACTTTATTCACAATGTAGCTATTTGGGGTTTTTGTCATGTTTTTAAGGTAAATCCTAAGGATTTAGATTCAAAATATGCATATATTCAAGTTACACATGTAATTCCATACTTTGAAGAAAAAGAGCTGCAAGAAAGAAAAACAGATTTTGAAAGGACTCATAACATTCGTCGCTTTATGTTTGAGATGCCTTTTACTCAAGCTGGTAAAAGACAAGGAGGAGTAGAAGAACAGTGTAAGCGACGGACTATTTTGACAGGTACTGACTGAATGGAAATTTCCTTGAAAAGAAAGCTGGCCTTTTATTTTGTTTTTTTATACTTAGTTCTTGATACTAGATTTTTCTATATGTTGTATATTTTGTGAGGAAAAAAAATCCTTTAGAAAGTTCCACACATGACTGTTGGAGATGACAAGGATTACAAAGCATCTCAAAATATTTTTAGACAAAACAGTCTTTTAAACTTGTTACATACTTGAAAGTAATACTTAAAAATGTGATATGCCAACACACTTATAAATGACCATCTGAGAATACATATATCATTGTGTAATTTCATAAGCATGAAGTACTGGAAAAAGAGTAAAATCTCATATTTTACTATGTTCTAACTTCCTTTCATTTAAATTTGTTTTATTTTACTTTGGTTTGATTTCCAGCCTCTCTTCCATTGTGACTTTGGTCTAATCACTGTGCTTTAGTTTCTCATTTCTTAGCTTTACGAGAGAGAGTGAGTGTCTATCTATCTCCTCATAGGCTCAAAGTTTAAAGATATTTGGTTTACTGGTACAAAACATTTTATTATACTTTTAAGGGAGGTAATTAAAAGTTGTGGTGTGTTTGGCAATGTTTCTATAGAACGTGTAAATCTGAATTTGTGAAATAACAAGTTGGGCTTTGACTGGAAGCATTCGTTCAGGTGGTCTAATTCTGTTCTGTATGCGTTTTTCCATATCACTTAAAGTCCTTTATAGCTGTCAGCTAAAATACTTTTCATATTTTTAGCCACAACTAGGTTGCCAGATTGGTTTCTTCAAAGGATAATCCTCAAATAATTTGGGATTTTTCTTTTCCTTAAGCTTCAAGAACTGTGAATCTGTAGTCTAGCTTTCCATGTTCTTAGGAAAAGACTATTTTGTGTTTTGTCTCTGTTAAGTGTTAGCATCTATATCACTGTCTTAATATAGTGGTAAAAACAACTTAAATGACTTTATAATGTCAGGTGTCCATAGATAATACTTGTGAGGAAATAGAAAACACAGCTTTGCTGGTTTTGATATTTCTCTTTGAGGTATATGGATGAAAAGCAATTCTTTTTACAGTTCTCATATGAACTAAGTTCCAATGGTTTATTTCTTGGTTATTATTAGTAGCAGCAATGAAAATGATCTAACTTTACTGTAATACATGTAAAATTAGGCATATTTACATTTTCAATATTTTGTTTCCCTGTACACTTGGTAGAATTTCTACTTATATTGTATGTTACTAAATTGGGCAACTAATTATGTCAAAATGGGATTTTAGTATGAAATTCTTTCAAAATGCCGTATTGAAAAACCTTTTTCTAACTATATTAAACTTGTTTCTGTCCATAGCTATACATTGTTTCCCATATGTGAAAAAGCGCATTCCAGTAATGTACCAACACCATACTGATTTAAACCCAATTGAAGTAGCCATTGATGAAATGAGTAAAAAAGTTGCAGAACTTCGGCAGCTTTGCTCTTCAGCTGAAGTAGATATGATCAAATTGCAGCTGAAGCTACAAGGAAGTGTCAGTGTTCAGGTAAGACCAATATCCTTTGCCATTCAGCTATTTCACCTGTTTCTGCCCCTGAAAAATTAGATAAATGGCATTTTATCATTAGTTTCCATTCCACGTATTCAAGAATGTCCTAAATTAGAGATACGGTCACTTTTTGCAATTATTTCATATAAACATTGTTCATGGACAGTTACATGAAAGGATTAAGGTTCATCTCTGGAATCTGTGATGATCTGAGTCTCACCAGGTTTTGGTGTAAAGCTGAAGCTACTGTAAAATAGTAAGTCTTCCCATAAGAGGAGGAATGAACATATTTTGCCTAGTTGTAGGTCTGCTCACATTAGGTTCACCATGGTCATTATTGCTTTCGTATTTTGGTAAGATCCCTATGGAGACAAAGAGGGAGTGCCAAAATACAGGAGGAGGGTAATAGCAGAGAATTACTTGCACTGTGCAACGTTCCATTTTACCTAAGAGAAGCAAGAACTGAATGTATGAAGAAACCATCAGATTCACCAAAACAGGGTACATAAAGCAGCTGTAGCATATACAAATCAATATGGTAAGGGCCTTAAGAATGCAATGACAGAAGTGCTGCTCTTATTTTTAACTGATTCAAATCAAAGGAACAGATGTAGTCCCCTGAAATGAACTGTTGTCATGTTAAAGAGAAAAGAAAAAAAAAAAAAAGTCAAGATTCCAGAATCAGGAAGTTGTCAAACTAGCATTTGGGATGAGAAGGGAGGGGCTCTTACTGTTAATACAAAAGAATAATAAGGATGAGTCAGAAATCGTTAGATCTACTTTTCATAATAGTGCAATTAAATTTCTGCTAATTATTGCAGAATTTTCAGCTTGGAAGAGTGTTTTCAATAGATAGGCAGACCAAACAGTGGTAGATTTAGCTTATTTTCCCACCCTAATTTCATAAGCAGAGATGACAAACTAGCAATATCAGCAGTTACTTTGCCACATCGTTGAAGTGATTTGTGTCAGGACAGGTTCGTACAGAGTGCTGTAGAGACCTCTCCTGCTCTGATGTTCCGACTCCAGCAGTTTTCTTGTTTCATAAATCCAACTTTTTGAAATCAGTGAATTCTCCTAAGAAAAATCACACAGACTCCTGTAGTACCTCTTATTGCTAAGACAATATGACAGAGAATTGACTCTTTCATGATTCTTGTTCTTTTTAGGTTAATGCTGGTCCATTAGCATATGCCAGAGCTTTCTTAGATGACACGAATACCAAAAGATATCCAGACAATAAAGTAAAGCTACTAAAAGAAGTTTTTAGGTATGTTTTTCTGGGGAAAAGAAAAATGACTTTTTTTTCCCCAAGATTTGATATCATAAGAATTTTTTAAAACCTTTTAACTTTTGTAGTGTCCTGACTGCATTAAAAATATACTTTAAGCTGGCATTTTTAATTAATCTTTTGGATTTTGTGTTTCTGATTGAGATTTTTTTTTTTATTTTTTTATCTAAAACAGGCAATTTGTTGAAGCATGTGGTCATGCTCTGGGTGTAAACGAACGACTTATAAAGGAAGATCAGTTGGAATATCAAGAAGAAATGAAGGCCAACTATAGAGAAATGGCAAAAGAGCTTTCTGAAATAATGCATGAACAAGTATGTGCTGAAATTAAATTATACAAAGTAGTATTAAAAATGTAGCTGTAATGTGAACCCACTCGGAAAAGTGTATGTAATGCTTTAAAAAAAAAAGTGTATGTAATGCTTTAAACAAAACAATTGTTTCTTTCCTTTTTTTTTTTCTATTGGAGTATAAGAGTGTCAAGGGATAGTGGAACTTCTTAATTTTTTTTCTGTTTATGAATTTTCTGCAGATGCTTTCTTGACCTTCAGAATTTAGTCTTCCTCATTAAGAAAGTAAATCTGGTTGGCACCAGCCTGTTTTTTTGTAGGAGAGAAAGACTACAGTAAAGATAAAACAAATTGAATGACACGAATATATGTCATTTACATTCATATCTGTAGTTACAGGGGTCTCTGTTCGGTGACACAAAAAGCTCATTTTAGTCTATATTTCCTGGTACCTGGGGGGATTTGACCTGCAAGCTTAGCCCTTTTTCTTTAGATTTTGGAGATACAAGCATTTACTTCTGCCACAAAGAGGTAAACATCTTTCAAGAGATATTCCAACACATTTTCTTGGGGGGAATCCACTACAGACACACTGGAGATATGGGAGAAGGAAAAACAGAACTCATATGGAGTGAGATGTAGGACATTGCGCCTGGGATTTATGATAGAAATGTCTCCTGACTTCAGAGGCAAGGATGTTATTTCTAGGAGGACAGGAAGGGCTGAAGATTCATGCTTGATCCCTGCCTTCTTGATATTTTTATTCATCACTTTGGGTTCCTTTTCTTTCATCTGCTGTTATTTCTGTATAATCTTTTCCCAGAGCCAGAATGGCTCATAGTTCTTTAACCCTCAAGGTGTGTATTTCTGGCTCACAAGAAATCCCTGTGTTTTCTGATAATATTTTACCTTACAAATACATGTCTAGGAGACTTCCTTAGATGCATGACCATAATAGCAACTTTTCTTAAGAACCGATGCATCCTAGTCTGGATAACCAGTTGATACAAGAGGAGCTCTGAATTTCTATTGTCCATACTATAGGCTCTACTCAGAAATCAAATTGTACAGGAAAAATCAAATTTGAGACCTAGCTGACATATTCAGTCTAGCTGACACTTAAACACTCGGTTATTTTCCAGCTCTTTTTCAAGATTGCATCCTTTAGATGTACAATGACTTTACCCATTTACGATTTTTTGACATCTCTAAATTACTCTATCATTATCCAAGAAATACTTGCTCAAAAAGATAATCATAGGCTTATCTAAGAAAGATTTGCCTTTATTCTGCCTTTGCTTAGATGGTATCCAAAACTTTTATGCCAATTTTTTTTCTATTCAAAAACATATCAAGTGTCTAAAGTTCACTTCACACACTTTCTTGCTCTCCAATATTTCCTGATGTGTTTTTCTCAGGTACTGTGCTATGAGTAGCTCTGTGCTATGATATATTTATGGTGAAGTACAAGAATACAACAAGTGCATAGGCTATATCTTCATTATCTAACTCTTTTGTTGTACTATCACAGGGAAAACCTTATCACAAAATTAACTTTTTTAACCGCTGAAGACAGAATATTGTGAAACGAGGTTTGCAGGGAGTGACACCGTTTTGTCAGAACCCATGTGTTGTGGTTTGTTTTAATAAAAAACCAGTATCTTTCAGATATGCATGTAGAGGAAGACAGTTTTGAAACACCCCTGGAACAGAAAAAGAGATTGCTTAGCTGACAGAAATGGGACAGTTTAGCTGCATTTCAATGTGACGTATTGTAAAGCAGAAAGCAGTGGCGGGTTTTAGGAAGGAGGATAACTGATTTGACAGCTAATTAAGATGCACAAGGTATATGGGAGAATTAGACAGCTGTACAGAAGACTCCTTCAGAAAAGAAAGAAAAACATTCTGGTCAAATAATTTAGTTATAAGGATAATAAATGAAAGATTAATATTCCTTTGGCATAGGAAAAAGTAAAAGGATATAATGACAGTTTCTACACAAAAAAAATAAAAATACTTTTAACTCAATGTAATATATGTATGCTTAAAAAATGCTCAGGTGTGTGAGTTTTCAAAAACTGACAATAAGAAAAAGCATGTAATGCCTGAAACTGCAGGAGTAAATCACATGGTCTGAAAGTAAACAAAGAGAAGGGGCAAACAACTGATACCTATAAGATGATGTTATCAGAATATGAAAGTACAGCACTGACTGCAGTAATGTGTGCTGTTAGCTTACCAATGTCTTCTTTTTTTATAAATGTAATTAATTGTAGATAAGTAAAATGTACTATGTTGTTGGGTTGGGTTGGTTTTTCTTTTTTTTAAGATTAGATTGGTCACTCCCCTGAAGGCTTAGAATCATGATGCTCTTCACTGAAATCTTTAGAAATATCACCTTTGTGTGCTTGCCTATTGCTGTATTTGGAAAAAAGAGCTTCTCACAATGTTTGTTGTAATGTCACCGAAAAAAAACCCCAACTGCTAGCTGTCTTACACTAGTGTTGCTTTTAAACAATTGCAAAAATTTTGTTATGAAAAATATAGAATAGAATTGTAACAGATTTTTCTTTTTTTCTCCTCTGCTGCTTGCCATTATGATCAGATGGGATGGTAATTAGTTTTCTTTACTTCTGTTCTTAGTTTGTCTAATCTTTATATAATTCCTTTTTTTCCAGTATTTCTAATCTTAGCATCAGTAAATGTATAGCTGTTAAGAATTAAGTACTTTTTGTGCTTTGATAGCTTATGGTAAGAAATGCTCAAATAATACCTTTGAGTCACAAAACAAGAGGAAAAAAAGGGCAAAAAGCAAGTGTATTGTCCATGTGAAACTCCTTTTGAAAGTTAACAAGAGAAATGAGAGAAGCCATTCAAGCTTCCCCTTGAGAGAACAGAGTAATACTTAAGTTAGGAGAACTGATGTCGGAGAAATAACTACTGCCCTCCTAAATCTAATAGAGGATGGCTGAAAAGAGTAACAGTCGCCCAAAAGAAGTTCTGTGCAATTGAGAAAGCACTAAAAAGTTGAGTTGCTGCGCAGCAGGTTATGAAATTGCTTACTTGTTTTCTAAATGCTTGTGTCATTTTGTAACATTTTGGTAAATAAATGTTTTCCATTTTAAGATTACTCCCGTTGAAGAGAAGGCCAGCGTGATGCCTAATTCGCTACACATTTTCAACGCCATAAGTGGAACTCCGACAAGCACAACGGTTCATGGGATGCCCAGTTCCTCTTCAGTTGCATGATTGTTTTGTAAAGGAGAGTATGTTCGTTTTTCTTTCAAAAGTATGTGGATTTGCTTCATTGTGTGCAAACTCAGGATGATTTTGAAGCTAAATGTTGGGCACGTGCAAGCTGCATAATTCATACGAATGTCTCAGCACACTTAGCAAATAGCAGTTACTGGTAATAGTCTTTTAGAGTAAGGGCGCGCACATGTTTTTTTTCATCTTGCTGGTAACATTTAAAAGTATTCACAATGTCATTGCAAAGGTGCGTGTTGGAAAATTATGAAGTTGAAGTTAATTTATCTTGTTCATTAGAAAGTATTACTAAAATGAATTGCACATTACAAAAAAAAAAAAGTGTTGTGGGATGTAATTTTGCAGATATGTAACATTCAGGTGTTCTTTTTGTGTATGGCACATAGAGACCAATTCCAAGTACAAGAACTATTTTGGGGCTAGACAGAGACACTAGTTTTTTGGGCTTGATGGAACTGACAATAGTAGTTTTTGTACCATTTGGCAAATTGTTGTGCTTTATTTTATACCTTGTTGCAATTTGGAGGTATGTGAGCTTAGGTCTTATTAAACAACTAAATACAACCAAAGGTCTGTATTAATGAACACTGACTTATACTAAAATATCAATAGTAGTAAATTGTTATGTACATATTGTTTGTTAATACAGTCCATACAGTCTGTACATAAATGTATTACATTTCTAAGCATTTTTTAATATCCATGCCAGCTCTTATCCTTCTTCTTTCAGTTTATTGTGAAAATTTGCTCATTCCAAGTATATGCAGACTTTACAGTTCATTTATTCCTGTATATAAATAAATGCAATATAAAGATGTATACAGTCTTTGCTATGTTAGGTTTATATGCAGTTATTAAAAGAAAAAAACTTTTTTGCCAAAGCAATGGAGTATGTAATTGGTGATCATGGTTACTGTGGTTAATGGTGGTATAATTTAAAGCTTTTTCCATATTCTTATTCTTTTAAGACATTAATTTAGTAATTTTATATTTGGGGAAAATAAAGGTTTTTAATTTTATTTAACTGGAACCACTGTCCTGCTGTAATTAAACATTCTGTACTACATCTATATTAAAAGGAAAAAAGTAGTTACTTTTCTCACTGTGTGCTCTGGTTTTTGTTTTAGATTTGTCCCTGAGACTGGGTAAAGATGAAAGCTTGATGGGGGTGGGGAAGCTTTTTGCAGCTTAATTATGAGCTGAGATGCAGACGCTTCTAGTGTGTATTTCAAGTTCCTTGTCAATAAAGGGAATTTAGGTTATTAAGACATGAATTTTGGATCCACCACGTTTGACTCAAGTACATGTTACAGTAACCAAAGGTTGTTACTCGCCAATACAGTTAAAATTAGGAAGTCTTCAAAACTTTTCATCACGTGGCAGTACCCAGATGAGTACTCCTAGACAGTCAACCCCTAATGCTGTGGTAAGAATCAGTCCCCCTTCTCCCCTTCCACCCAATATGCTTTCCCTTTTTCCTTCATTTGTGGAAATGGGTATAGGAATACTTGGTTACGTATCACTGTAGTTAGTCTGAAAAGACCAGGAGAAAATATCCTGTAAAGTTGTTTTGCCATTCAGGAAGATTGCTATATCAATATATGAATAGAAATTGTGTACATCATGATGGCTTCCTGTAATTACCCAAATTGTTCTAATTTCCCCTTTGCCCTGGGAGCAGAACCGGCAGTTTCCTACAGCTGTACAACGCCTTTTGCACTGGGACCTCAATTGGACAGAGTTGTATCTTCTAACCAACCTATAAATGGAGTATGTATGCATAACTGAATGCATATCTATGTATATTTATAGATATGTATATGAATGTATGTGTAACTTTTTGCTTACTTGCTGAGATCCTCTGGCCAATGAAAAACAGTGAAATGTAGTTGACAGAAGGTTGATGTATGTTTACATAGGGTAGTATTAATGATTAGCACGTGTTCAGCTCTGAGTCTACAGACGTTTTGTTTATAATCTCCCATGATGCATTTATATGAGAGAACACACACCCTCATGTATTGTTTTGGTTTTAGATATGCTAAGATTATAATTGTTGGGTTTTACCTCTTGAATAATTCATTCTGTACCAGCCTGCCTTTTCTGCTGGTACTTCCACAACATGCAAATGAAGTACCTGATATGGGGGGTGGGGGAGTTATTTATGAAGACTTAAGCTCTGTACTGGGTTTGGCTGGGATAGAGTTACTTTTCTTCACAGTAGCTCCGATGAGCCATGTTTTGGATTTGTGATGAAAACAGTGTTGATAACACGGGGATGTTTTAGTTATTGCAGAGCGGTGCGTGCACAGCGTCAAGGCCTTTTCTGCTTCTCACACCGCCCCACCGGCGAGCAGGCTGGGGGCGCACAAGGAGTTCAGAGGGGGGGTAGCCAGGACCCCAACTGACCAGAAGGACATTGTCCTCAGGAATAAAAACTGTGGAGAAAGTGGTGGTGAGCAATTGGGGGGTTTTGTATCACTTTTCCTTGGGTTTGTTTTTCTTCGTTTTCTGTATATATTAAACTAACTGTATTTCAACCCACAAGTTTCCTCCCTCTTCTGATTCTTTCCCCTCTCCCGCTGTGGGGGAGTGAGTGAGCAGCTGTGTGAAATTAAACCCCAACAGGCCTTTTTGGCACCCTGTGTGGGGCTTGAAGGGTTTGAGATAACAAATTTGACCACATTAGAGGGAACTTATTATACCTGTTTAACAGTTGCTGGCTACAATGTTGATTTTCCTTGTCCTTGGCACTGGTTTATCTGATCATAGCCGTGCTCCCTTTTTCATTTTGCTGTACCTTGAATTTGAGAGCCGTTTGCTGTGCAGTGTGACGCTTGGCTGTGTTTTCCCTGGGAGAACTAGGATGAAAGCATTGGCCTTGAGCCTAATCTGATACTTGGGCCCTGCATTGTTGCTGTCCCTTTACTTCAGGAACCATCTCGTTAAGACAACTAACAATTACACTTTTTCCCTTTTCTTCTCCGAGAACCAGTCGGTGGATGAAACGAAGAACGGCACCTCCCCCTTCTTTTCCTGCAGGGTAGATGTTTTCTCCCTCTTGACAATAACTATTCAGTATCTTAATGTCCTTGGGTAGCCAGAATGCTCCTGTTAGCATGTTTCAAGAATGTGTTTCCAGCTTTTCCTAAGGTTAACCAGCTATTTAGGAATATCACACAGGGATATGTCCCAAGGCAGTACGGGTTATGGGTAGCAAGGCATGTGGGCAGGTACCTGGAAGGGGTATCATCTCTAATGGTCTGGAACTTCACACCCGAACAAGTGCAGGATCTTGATGTGTGATAAGAGTGTTTGGAAAATAGGATGCCCTGGCTGTGCCAGAGACACAACTTGCCACCCTGTGCTGGGGCTGGGCATCTACCTGCCAAGGGCTATTAGCACCCTCAAGGGGAAAAGAGGGTCTCTGGATCTGAAGATGTACAAACAGCCCTGACTAAACTAGAAACCCAACCCTCAACTATATCAGTCATCCCACCAGTCAAGAAGGAAGAATGGAAGGAGAAGTCAACTGATTTAGTAAGGGAGGAAGAAGCTTCTCCTGAGAGCAGGAGGGGAAATCAAACGAGGCGGCCTGTTCTGCAGCAGAGCAGTCACAAGAACAGGAGGGAGAAGAGACAGAAATCATAAGCAAATCAGAAACCTCCTGATCCCTAAATGAGCTGTGAGATAAGCAAAAAGATTCCAGCCACCATCCAGGCGAGCAAACTATCAGCTGTTTTCTCCAATGCTGGGAAACTGGTGCCGGTAGTCAGGAACTGGAAGGTCCTGAGGGACCACCATAACCAGATGGAGCCCAAAGTCATGGACTAAATGAACTCGATGGACATTTTATGGATGTTTTATAGGGGTGGCCCATAGTCTAAGGAAATGATATCTATGTATGTATCTGTAACACAGCTGTAGTGTCTTACACATGAAAGGATATAGATACTAACTAGCTAAAGCCAAGCTGTTTAAGTACAATTGCTTTGTCTTCCTTGCCTTGATTTCTCAGATTTTTTTCTGGCCACACTGTATAACAGCTGTATAGCTTTCTTCTATATGTATCACAGTATTATAAACTATTTTTCCATTATTTCTCATGAAAAAATATTTAGGCTGATCTGGGTCATCATAATGCATGGGATCTTGAAGTTTTAAAAATGTCAACGTACATTAAACATGTGAACAGGCAACAGTTTCAGGAAAATTTGGGGAGAACAGCTTTTTTTTGCATACTTCACCAACAGATACTATGGTGTTTTGTCTAATTTTTCAGGTGATTGTTACAATATGGGTTTTTCACTTATCCATGAGATGTGGGGATTTTTTAAACTCTTCTTCCTTTTTAGCCTGATTCCTTAAGAAAAATCTGCTTATGCAATTCACTCTATTCTTCCAACAATTTGGTGTTCTCCTTCGTAACTTTCGAACCTGATGACCAGTCTTGATCTTTGCCAAATTTGACTGAAGAGTTTCTACATGCTTAATGAAAATGCTTGATGGGAGACCCCATCAAGCTGGAGTACTGCCTCCAGCTGTGGGGCCTCCAGCACAGGAAGGACATGGACCTGTTGGCATGCGTCCAGAGGAGGGCCACGAAGATGACCGGAGGGCTGGAGCACCTCTCCTATGAAGACAGGCTGAGAGAGTTGGAGTTGTACAGCCTGGAGAAGAGAAGGCTTCTCTCTGGCAAGAACTTAGAGCAGCCATTCCAGTACCTGAAGGGGGCCTACAGGAGAGATGAGGAGGGACTCTTTATCAGGGAGTGGAGCAATAGGACAAGGGGTAATGGTTTTAAACTGAAAGAGGGGAGACTTAGATTAGATATCAGGAAGAAATTCTTTACTGTGAGGGTGGTGAGGCACTGGAACAGGTTGCCCAGGGAAGTCGTGGATGCCCCATCCGTGGAAGTGTTCAAGGCCAGGCTGGATGGGGCTTTGAGCAACCTGCTCTAGCGGGAGGTGTCCCTGCCCACGGCAGGGGGGTTGGAACTTGATGATCTTTAAGGTCCCTTCCAACTTTAACCATTCTCTGAGTCTATGATAAAAAAAATTGTCTGGCAGAAGTGACAGGTTTAAACTGATGGCATTGCTGATGGAAGGTCTGCAATGTGAACATGACTTGCTCTCCAGCTGGCAAATCAGGATGCTCAGAGTGGCCAGTAAATTAGCCATTTGACTCAAAACCAGTGCTAACATGGCTTTATGACAGTATACTCCGTAGCGTACTGTGGAAAGAAAACTGCATGTAGTGCAGAGGAGGGGATGTAAAGTTGCAGGAATGAGGAGGCAAATTGGGCTTAAGGCAAGTAGAGATGGGGGGTGTGTACGGACAGATTGGGAAACTGGGCCTCTCTGATAAATGTGCTACAAAATTCTTTTTTCCAAGATGCTGAGCGTGCTGTATTTTACTGTTGCCATGGTTACATATACAATAGCAACTTATAATGTGGTCCTGGGGGTCTTTGCAGTTAGTGCTCGAGCTGGGTGTGGTAAACGTTACCTGACCGTAACGTTATAAATATTTTTAATAGTATTTAATGAAATGGAATGGTTTCAAATAAAACAGTATATGCAGATGAAACTGGCTCTTAATGAAAACACCTAGTCCAGTAAGTCAGGAACACTTTTTTCTAATACCCAGTTTCTTTTATCTCTGTTTTCTTTGTGAGAAGATTTGTTTTCAGTAAATAGAAGATGTGTAAGTCCCTATCTGTCATGAAGGTTATCTGGTGAAGTTTGGGAAAACTAGTGTTCTCTGGTTTTCGTGAACTGAAAAACTCTGTATTTAATTGTGCTCAGGCTTGGGGTCCTCAGGCTTCTTGCATAAAGGGCAGAAAACCCGAAAACATTAGGTAGATAATCACTATCTTCAGTTGTCTCTATGATATTTGAGAAAGTTACGTTTTTAACACTTTTTTAGTATTTTGATAATGGCTTTTTCGTTTCTGAAGTATTACATCGAATGTGTAATTAGTTATTTAGAAGCCATTTAGACTCTAAATATCTTTTGGACTTGACACAATTAATTAATTTCAATTATATCTAGTGATTAGGCAGTATTTCGCTTTCAAGTTAACTGTAGTAGATACTAGGGGTTTTGCTGGCATTTTCTGCCTAAGGAGGAATTTTCTTTCTTTTCCCTGTGCAAAACTTGTAATTGTTTATTTTTGTGCAAGAGCAAGGTGTAATTGATATTAGTAAAGCAAAAGATATCGGTAAAACTTCCCTGGAGGTGTTCAAGGCCAGGCTGGATGGGGCTTTGAGCAACCTGCTCTAGTGGGAGGTGTCCCTGCCCGTGGCAGGGGGGTTGAAACTCGATGATCTTTAAGGTCCCTTCCAACCCAAACCATTCTATGATTCTGTGATAATCTTTCTCTTTTTGTCACTGTGATAACAAAATCCCCAAAATGTGAATGTTTTACTTCACAAATTAAATTGGGGATGTGAAAACTCTCAAGAAAATTAAGAGAACTGCAGCTGAGATCTTTAATACAGGCTCATGTCCCAAAATAAATATCCCTTTCCATTAGTTTAGTTTCCAGTTAATAATTTTAGAATTGGTATAGGGTTTAACCAAGCTTTACACAGACATAATTTTCAAATTAATGAAAGAGAGACATCAGATTTTTAGAGGTGTATGAGGAAAGCCAGTTGTCTACTGGTCTAGAAGAGTTACCAGACTATATATAAGTAAATGTTGTTAACCGCTGAATAAGGAAGTTTGAGCTGGCATTTAGTGCTTGAAGAAAATCTGAACAGAAATTGGCTGCATCATTTTGCTCTAGTCAACATTATTAGCGCAATTACCAAGAGAGAGCTGAAACTTCGGATACAGCTGTTAAGTAACGCGATTTTTTCAATGGCAGGGAAGAGATAAGAAGTTCCCAAGGGCGTACTGATAACTGTAAGAAAAGAACCTTAGTTAAGCAAAACTGCTCAATTCGTTGCTCATGCCGTAACTCTATGAATGTGTCCCAGGGAGAGAAGAGTCCAGGGCTGTATTTCATACAGAGAAGCTTTCGAAGCTGCCTCAACCATAGTAATCAACAACAAGCCACACAAGGAGACAAACGCCTTTTATAGTGAAATGGAAGGATTGTCAAGATAACTATTTAGACTTCTAAAAGGCCTGGGAGAAGAAAGAAAATTTCTGTTATCCATCAGCAGCCTGTTGAGGGTTTGGGGTTTGTGTTTTTTTTCAGATTGCTTGAAACTTTTTTATCTGTCATCATCACCAGCGATGGATCTTTGTTCTGCATCTGTAATTTTAAGCAGCTGGATATTTTCTCATCACAGTGTGCTAGTAGACTGTAAAAATACATAAATAGAGCCTTGAAACAATTTATTTAAATGTGCTTAGAGTAATTATGTGACTGGGTCTAGGGTTTTTTATCACGTATTTACTTGAGAAAGATAAAATAGGAGAGGTGACACCCTACACTAAAATTGATTGTTATCTCTTTTGGAAATACTAATAATTCTGAACCACAGACACTGAAATAGAAACGAAGGATTGCACCGGCTGGGAAAACACGAGGCAGCCGTGTGTTGGCGAAGGGCTGTGTTGTTAAAGCTCAGAACTGGATGATTAACTTACCGTGCACATACGTGGGAGATGACTCAGAGCCAATAGTAAAATATGCTTATTACAATATGCTTGTAGAAAACCATTGTATCTAACAATAACAGCCAGTTTGGATTATAGACTATTATAACTGAATAATTACCATACTGGATTTTGGTGCATATCGTAGAATCAAAGAATGGTTCGGGTTGGAAGGGACCTCAAAGATCATTGAGTTCCAACCCCCCTGGCCTCCCTGTCCCATGGGCAGGGACACCTCCCACTAGACCAGGTTGCTTGAAGGCCCATCCAGCCTGGCCTTGAACACCTCCAGGAACCAGTGATCAAAACTTGACAGTATCTGTTACCAACTGGCAGAGATAGCCCTAAAATGAAATTCACATTTTATTCAAAAAAAAAAGTAAATCTGTTCAATTTGTTCATTTAACAAATTGGTAAAAACTGGAAGATTTAAAAAAAGTTTGTCCTGGCTTGAGGTAGAACAGAAACAACTTACAAAGTTGAGCGGATGGATGCAAAGCTATGACAGCAAGAGAGGATATGCTTTTGCTTCTTGACAAACTGAGGAAGAGTCATGACATACACTTAAAAAAATCAAATATTCAAGTGGCAAGAAGAGAAATTAAAGTACAGAAAATTTCGAAGGAATTCAAGATCTTAATTGGAAAAATCTGGCTCACACAGATGAAGGTATTAAGGCATCTTGCTGAAACACTCGCTGGACTAGATGATCTCTAGAGGTCCCTTCCAACTCTGACAATTCCGTGATTCCGTGACTGCAATACAGCCTCTTTACTAGGCAGGGAGCCAAAGGTCAGATTGTGAAGGGTGGAGATATGGTCAAGGTGGTTACATTCCATCTTCAGAAACAGTGACAAAAACTTGACTTTGCATGAAGATAATGACATATTTCATAGCTCCCTTATAATCCAACAGGAAGTTTATTTCTATCAGGTATTCCGTATCTACAGGCCTAAAAATCTGAAGCCAGGTGTAGTAAGAGTTGACTGATAGGTGCTGGCCTGCTAATGGTCCTTCAAAAGAGATCTCGGAGTGCAGAAAATTTGGAATAATGTTCACGTTGTCCCCATATTCAGGGAAAGCGTGTGGGATGATGATATGCTTGTTGCCATGGTACTGGTGTGAAACACTGCACTGGGAGGCCCATTATGAGATTCAAATAACAAAGCACTAAAATAGGCTTATGCAGAAAATAAGTCTGGTCAAACAGCCATCCTCCTCCTCTGCAGAGACTATAAATTTAGAGACCGTTTTGTAGTTCATTGACTGTGTGCAGTAGGGAATTAATGTGGCAACATTCAACTCGAGACCAGAAGGAAAGGGAAGGCAATATTTATTTTTAAAAAAATTGATGTCAGTCACGTCACTCAACATCGACTCTCATAGATTTCACCCAGTCATCTTCTTACACCCACACACTCATGAGCACCAAGAAGCCCATGTCCAAGCGGGCAGGCCAAGCAGGCTGGAGATCCCCATGGAAGACAAAGAATGGTGGGTCTTGAGTAAATGCACGGGGATCTTCCTTGGCAGTGGAAAAATTTTTCACTGCGCTGTTTTGGGCTGGGATAGAGTTAAGTTTCTTCACAGTAGCTGGTGTGGGGCTCTGTTTTGGATTTGTGATGAAAACAGTGTTGATAACACAGGGATGTTTTAGCTGTCGCAGAGCAGCGCTTACACAGCATCAAGGCCTTTTCTGCTCCTCACGCCGCCCCACCAGTGAGCAGGCTGGGGGCGCACAAGGAGTTGGGAGGGGACGCAGCCAGGACAGCTGACCCCAACTGACCAGAGGGACACCCCAGACCATATGACATTGTGCTCAGCAATAAAACTGGGAGGAGGGCAGTTGTCCAGGGCGAGTGTTTCTCGGGGACCGGCTAGACACCGGTAGGCTGATGGTGAGCAATGAGGCTTTTGGCAGCACTTGTTTTTCTTGGTTTTGGGGTTGTTTTTTAATCTTCGCTTTATTTTTCTTTTCTTCTTCTCTTTTTTGGGGGGAGCGGGGGGATGGGTGTGTGCTTTGGTTTGGTTTTTGTTTTAATTATTAAACTGTTTTTCTCTCAACCCAGAAGTTATCACATTTTTCACCCTCCTGATTGTCTTCCCCATCCCACTGGGTGGGGGATGAGCAAGCAGCTGTGTGGGGCTGAGCTGCCAGCTGGGTTAAACCACAACAATCATCCAGGTATTTATATCCTTCAGCTATTACAACGTGACTTTCATTCGTAACCTTTGCTTACCTCATCCCCCATAAACCGCAGGGAAGGTTGCTACCTGGTTTTTTGTGTTTCCTCATTTGAGTATCTTTATGGCTACACCCTTTCTTTCTGCTGGGATAACGACTGGCACATAGCGTGTGCTGCAACAGTGCTGCCATCCTCCTGTTCTTGGACCTCGGGTCTTCTGCTGACAAGTCATCCTGCTGTGGCCTTATCGCAGCTCAGGCCCTCCTGGTCTTGATGTAAACAGCACATTCCTCAGTGTTTACTGGTTTGATTGCTGCTAATCATGTCCTCGGTTATCAATTCATGCTGTTCCTTCAACCCCGTGCTGCTGCTTGTGCTTTCACGTAAATAATTCCCCCTCGTATTTCATTCAAACCAACCTTAATGTTTCTGTTTCAGGTCCCTGCAGCACCACGCAACACTGCGATATGAGTGGGCCATTAGGGATAGAGCGTGTGTCCAGACGCCAAAGTGCAGCCTGGCAAGCGCTTTGGGAGATCATTGATGGAGAATCAAATGGAGATGCTTCCTAGAAGACTTCCCAGAAGTATTGGTGTCATATTGGTACTGCTGAACATTTTCACTGATATTCCAGAAACAAATTAAAAAAAAAAAAAAATCTCTGCCAATTTAAATTGCATGAAAATAAAGGTCAATCTCTCTGATGATAATAGAATCATAGAATCATTTCGGTTGGAAAAGACCCTTGGGATCATCGAGTCCAACCATCTACCCTACTCTACAAAG
>JAOXNO010000001.1:154824951-154836724 GCA_028565335.1 Limnodromus scolopaceus
GTGCCCAGAACTGGACACAATACTCGAGGTGTGGCCTCACCAGTGCTGAGTACAGGGGGACAATCACCTCCCTACTTAGGACATTTAAATATAATATGCTAATGTTATCACCTACACAGGCATACTTCTAGGAAGAAGAAATGAAAATTAAATGTAGACATCGTCTCTTGGAAAACAGCACCAGTGAAAAGCATTTAAGTGAAAAGTTCTGAATACAGAGCTTCCCATAAGCAAACTCCTGAAGTAATTCTGCGGTAAAGAGGACTAAAGCAGCAAGTGGATGTTAGAAGAATCTATTGTGGTGGCTTTCTTGGCTGACAGCTGTTGTTGCAGGTATCTGACTGGGGCTGTGCTGAAAACTGAGTTAATTTAAATTAATAAGCATATGAAAAAAATCCACAATATATTTCATTGTCCTTTTTAAATGTAAGAGTCATTTGTTTAGCTGTGGTCCTCCTGGAGCTCATAAGTCTTTCATTTTTTCTTTTTTTCCCTTTTACCAAATTGCAAGTCACTTACATATTAATTACAATTAAATTACATTAGAGTTAATGGCCAAATAGTTAAAGATTTGATAGCAAGCATTTCAATTCTACCTGTTTCAACTCCCTTCTCTTAATCTACTTGTCATGTTTGTCTATTTTGATTAATTTTGATTCCTTTCAATTAAGACACTCATACTCTTTGGGTCAACTCTATCCTTTGTAAATTATACCACTATGTGTAAATTAAGACATGAACAGATCTTCCTCTTTTCCTGGCAGGATGTGTTATATTGCCATTGCAGCTTACAAATTCTTGCCCAAAACCTGCACTAAATTGCCTTTCCCTTTTTGTATGCATTATATGCAATTTATATGTACAGTTGTCATCAGAACCATTTTTCGGATCCTGTATTTAACAATAAGTCATGTATATATTATTTATTTATTGGTGATACAAGAGGGGAAATTTGGGCTTAAGTTACAGTGTCATCCAGCTTTCTGACTGCCTGAGGCCTCGCTTCTTCCTTACTCAAGCCTTGATTCTCAAGAACCTCTTCTCTAGGAGAACTGAGCCGCAAAAGAAAAAATTGGCTGCAGTTTATCATCTTTATTCCTTCTGTCTGTCCTGATGACAAAATATGTCATCATATTTTATCAATTATTATTAACATTATATCAATATCATAAAATATTTTTGCTGTAAAAAAAAATAAATTTGAGTTACTACAATGAAAGTTAAAAATAAATTTGAGTTACTACAATGGAAGTTAAATAACAACTCCCTATGCCAAATAATTTAAAAAACAATTCATATGATTCCAACTTCACCCCGATACAAAATGCGGCAGCACCTGTTAGGAGGATGTGGCAACGGTTTCATAATGTACTGCTGCCCCTTGCGTAACAGCAGGCGTGAAAAATACATGTTTAACTGTGAGAAGGGAGAAGGTAAGTCAGGTGCAGTATATCCCTTCTGCCAGGAGTAACCTTCCAGCCTGGCTTTTGTGCCAGTTCGTTTTCAGCCGCTTGACTGCTGAGGCACTGTTGGTTCCTGGTTCTGTCTGTGCCGTGGCTTCCTTTAGAGCAGGTCTCCCTTTAGGGGGACTGCTCACTGGACTTTCTCCTCACCGGTCCATCTGCAAAGCTCAGCTTCTGGACACTCCTCTTTGGCTATTCTCTCTTCTTTTCAGGTCTTTTCATAGTTGTCTTGTCTGCAAACAAGCTTCAGATTGGGTATTAGGAAAAATTTTTACACTGAAAGGGTTATTAAGCATCAGAATGGGCTGCCCAGGGAAGTGGTTGAGGCACCATCCCTGGAGGTATTTAAAAGATGGTTTGACATAGTGCTTAGTGACATGGTTTAGTGATGGTTTTTTTAGGTTGATGGTTGGACTAGATGATCTTAAAGGTCCCTTCCAACCTAGACAATTCTATGATTCTATGACTTAGCCAAAGTCTTCACTGTGTTCAGCTCCTCTTTCATAGCACACATCAGCAGCATTCAGGCTCAGAAAATAGCCACAGCATCATAGAACATCTCAAGCTGGAAGGGAGCCATAAGGATCATCAAGTCCAACTCCCTGCTCCTTGCAGGACTACCTTAAATGGAACCATATGACTAAGAGTGTTGTCCAGATGCTCCTTGAGCTCTGAGAGGTTTGGTGCCATGACCACTTTCCTGGGGAGCCTGTTACAGTGACTGAACACCCTCTCAGTGAAGAACCTTTTCCTAATGGCCAATCTGAACTTCCCCTGATGCAATTTCATTTCATTTCATTTTCTCGTGTCCTGTTGCTGGTCACCAGAGAGAGGAGATCAACACCTTCCCCCTAGTTATGGTCAGCATCAGACAAAACATCTTCTTGACTATCATTCCCATGATGTGGTTCAGCTCATCATGTTTAAGATGAGCCAGACACAAATATTTTGAACTGTGCACTTCTGCTGCAATGGTGTCCTAAATCTCTTCTCAGTCCGCACTTACCAGGGTCATCTTGCACCAGAGATCTGTCTTCCTGTTCATTAATTACCCCACGCAATAAGGTGGGGTGTTACTGATGAGTGGGGCAGCGTTTGTCTCCGTACAGCTTTCTGATGATACTGGGTCTCAGCTGAGTGCAATTAGACACTTTTTCTGAAAGGTTTTTCAAAGTTCCAGAGAAAGTCGTTAAGGGTTGCTGGTTGGAGTATTTCAAGTCTTGAGCAGATACCCCGTGTGAACCACAAAGGAAAGTTCAGTGTGAATATTAACGAAGCCAGCTATAGCCAAGAGAACATTAGGAGTTCGTGTTATCTGATAACGGAAAGCAAAGGAAGTCATTTCAGTAGGACACAAAACCAGGAGCTGCTCGTTGTCTCCAGGACCTACAAAAGAATGGATGTTTGAGCAAGAGGATTGATACCTTATTCTTTGACTCTGTTTTCTCATCCACTTTTAGAAAATGTTCTCAAAAAGAGAATAAAATTAATCTTTTTCAATAAGAGGATGAATATACTTGTGCGTATCTCTTATTGGAATGCACTGGTAAGTATTAGAAAGGTTGTAATAAATAAGCAATGTGATTTTATCAGAAAGGAGGACACAAAGTACAAACCTATTTGATATATACAAACATAATGAAACAGGTATTCCTGTTTCTTAAAGAGCAAATGCAGATAAACCTTTCTGCTTGAACGGACTTGATATTTTTTTTAGCATAAACGAAAGACAGGTATTACCGCAGCAGGAGCAGGACTTGGTAAAGCAAGTATTTCAGATCAGTATTACATTTGTAAAAAGGAAGCTAATAATGTCCTAGAAACTGGTATTAAGAGAGAACTGCTTTCTAGTATCAGTATACAAGCTTAACTTATATACTTAAATTAAAATTGTGTAAGTTTAGTACTGAAATAAACAAATGTGGACTTTGTTCTAGTACTTGCTTCCTCTGAAGCACCTGCAGTTCTGGGGGGATAAGCCTGGATTAACTCCTGATACCTAAACTGATTCTCAAACACTCCAGTTCAAGTGATTGGTGTAGCTTATGCTATATTTGTTCTCTGGAAGATGATTTTATAGCCTGTTAATAAAATGCTCAGGTGTCTTAAGGCCTTTCCATAGTAACAAGCCCTTCCATTTCACGCTACTTTTTTTAGAACTTTTATTTATTTACCACTCCTAGCTAGGAATGCTTTAAAGAGCTTTGCACTCGACCAAATATAATCGCTTGTTTATGTAAGAAAGCACCACTTTGCAGGTTAATCTGTTCTGCATCGGTTTCCGAACGAATGAAAAATAGAGCAATATAGAGCAATTTATTCTGCTTGCCTGCCTTTTTTCCTTTCTTTCTTTTTTTATTTTTTCTTTGCTTTTCAACATAGGTTGTTGGGAAGCATGGCTTTGCATTGGCTTTGCATTGGCTTTGCATCGGCTTTGCATTGGCTTTGCATCACGAGGGACTGTTTCTGCTATAGAAAGTGTTTCTTGTGTATATAGTGTATCTGTTATACAGGTCAAGTGATTTGAAATCTTTTAAAAGAAAGATATTTATGTAGCATGTGGGTGGAATCACAAGACTCACAATGTGTTAACTCCATGATCTCCTTATAAGAAAACCTAGACAATTTTCAATGGAAGGTGTCATCATATGATATAGCATTTTGGAGGTAAAGAAGTAGAAAATTTTCTGTGTGGAAATTTGATTAATATCTACAAAGGTTCATAGCTGTTATGTTTTTACAGACAGAAAAACATTTGGGGAGTTTAGATTATTCACTGAGGTGTAGGGGGTCAATAGCAAAGAAAGAATTAAAGCTCTGAATTCTGAATCCCATTAGGCCTGTTACCCTCTGATTAATAACAGCTGTTTCTGTAAAACTTGATCACTTATAAAAATTTGCAGTAGAAAAATAACTACAAACTCTACAAACTCTGCAAACTTTGACAGTTAAGAGAGCAGTGAAAATTAAGTATTGATCAATATATTGGGAAAGATATAACCTTTGATTAGATAGCATGATATTTTTAAATAACTTCATTTTTTGTATAGGGAACTGCAGGTGTTTGAATAACTTACGAAGTCTGAAACTTTAGCCATATCTTCAATTTTCTTTTTAGCACTGGACAATCAGTATTCTCAAAACATGACATCTGTAGGTAGAGGTTGCGGAGTCTATTGGTACTGGGCCCCCAAGAAAAACAACTGTCTCCCCAAGAAAAAAACCAATAGCTAAAATACGTAATATGATCACAGTTTGCTTCATCTGTAGAAGTCTTAATCTTTCTAGTAAAATTCTTAATGATTTCCTAAAAAATCTACTTCCTTGTCATTAGGTAGGTTCCATGTAGTTCTGTATGGTAGCATTGCTAAATGGGAATATACTTCTTGTTTTCTACTTCTCTCTCTGGTTCCTCTCAGAGGACCATCATCTCCTGTTTCTTGGAAAAATCATTATGTTGAGGGAAGCAGCGAGTAACCCAGCAACACGTTATGCTGACACACAGGACTAGGTTATTTATGTGCTGCAGTTTCAGTTTATGAAATATATTATGTAATTTTAGGTGGTTTATGCGCTGCTGTATTGTAACCTTACCTTTGTATGGAATGCATTTGACTCAGGTGCCTTTGCAAGAAGGAAAAAACTGTTGCCGGTTGGTTTTCTGTTGTTGTGGGTTGTTTTTAATTTCTTTTTTTTCTTTCTTTTCAAAACCATCCCCTCCCTTAAGGGGATAGGAGTTGAGCTATTAGCAAGAAGTGTAAGCAAATCCAAGCAATAGCAAATCCTGGGCTTTCCAAGCCTAAGAAGGTAAGGTGACATCCCTATTTTAGAAGCTGACAGAACAAAGTAATTGAAAGGTGTTGTGCTGCTTACGGGGAATCGGTTGCTTGGGAGAGTGCCAAGAACAAAGAAAATAAGAATAGAACTGCTTAGGTCAATAGTAGCACATTCTGTTCTTATTTGGACAAATATTAACAAAATAAGGATGCCAGCTATACAAGGTTAGAGGTGCTACTGGAAAAGGCCAAAGAGAAGTAGAGAGGTGGGGAAGCCCTGGGAGATACCACAGTGTACAGGTCATGCTTTTTTTGCTCCACAGGTGAATCCATATTGTCCAGCACCATCTCAGTATTTCTTGCTGCCACCGACCAAGATTTCTAAAATGAAATATGAAAATTTACGTTATAGCGATGTCACAAGAAAGCAGTGAGAAACCAATCCATTGAAATCTAATTACACATTAAATTCTGTCAGATACTGCTGCTGAAGTTTTAATCTAAATCTGAGTGAGATAAGTAGAGCTAAAGGAAAGAAGGAAGCTTTGTATATACAGTGAAAATATGAATGTCTGTGTAAATAACATGAAAATCCATTTCAGAAGGGAAGAAACCATCTGCAAACTTCTAAGAGGGTTGTGGCAACTAGACAGTACCAGGTCTTGCTGCCCAGTTGCAGAATTTCAACATCAGAAAATGCATCTCCAGAAAATTATATGGTCTTGTCCTATTATTTGAATTCAAAATATGTTATTTCCACTGTGGATGTTGATGTCATCTGAAGTTATGTATGTTTTGTAGAGCAGCACTCTCTCCCACCCCAAAAATAATGTACAATGTTACAGGACATTTCCTCTTGAAAATGTGAGTGTCCAGTCTTATAAGAAAACTTAATTGGAGGGGGGAAAAAAGTGTGCATCTCCATAAACAAAAATCTAAGTATCTCAAATAAAATCACACTTCGGTTCCTAAATATTGGGTCAGTTTAACTCCAGACTTTTACATGTGCTTGAGTCAAAACACAGATTGGTCAAGAGAGGACGCTTGCGCTTGCATTGTCCAGTCAGTCAACAACGTGATTCATTTTATAGGGCTGGTTGCACAAGTTGACAAGATAATCCAGCCAGCCCTAACAGCTGCTGCGCTGCTGAGACGCCGGTGTGCCAACCTTAAGGCAAAAGCCAAGTGCAGTCTGTTTGAAAACAGGCTAGCGATGAAACTTCAGAAGATACAGGGCAACGAAAAGCTAAAAAAATTCCCTCGGGAATGTCAGGTCTCAACACGAATCTGGAGCCTCGGAAGAAGAATATCAATGTGGAAGTATACAAAGAAAACAAACAAACTATGGAAGAGGTGGCTGGGTGGTTCCAGCGCTTTCGACAGCGTTCCGCAAACTTGCCTTGCCTGAGGCGAGAGAGGGTGATGCTGCGTGTGAGGCAAATTCAAATCTAACGTGACAAAAAAGCAGAGGTTACACAATTCAGAATAAGAAAAGTTTCCCTATCCAGCGAAAGCCTTGAGTCCTAGCTGGGTGTAGAATGCTTTGACATTCGTCGTTTCCTTTTTTTCTTAAATATGGTTACATGCTTTGAAGGTATGTGTTTCTTTGTAGTAGGAAGGAATACATAAAGGCGTTGAATCAGGACCTCTTTTGTTCTGCCCTGCTTCCCTTCCCAGCTGCCCTTAACACTTACGCCAACACTCCTATCTGTCTACCCCAGGTACCTGCTGGGAGTGCCCTCGCTTGGCAGGCGGGACTCTCCCAGCTTCAGGGGGGGCATGGCGTAAGGTCTGGTGGTAACTCAGTACCAAAACCGGGATCACCACGTGTGTATCTGCTCTCCCGGTCTCACACCTGACGTGTTATGCAGGCACAACACGATGTGTGCTCTCTTTATTTATTGACTGCGTGGTGCAAAGGTTAAGGCTGAAGGCTGGACCCACCAAGGCATTTCAAGGCTGGAAGGGTTGGAAATATCTCTAAGTCCAAAATCAATATTTTTAACACCTCCTTGCAACTGTTGGCTAATGCTGGTTTCCATCCAGACCTGCACTTCCAGAACTGAAGGTCCCTATTAAACCCATGCTTTGCACAAAACACCATCCCATCGGATTCCCTGAGGGAAAAACCGTGGAGGCAAAAAGAAGCAAAGGTGTTGTCATGACAGAGATGGAGCTCCTGCAGCAGGCAAGATAGATATGAAGAGGAAGTGGGCAAGGGTTGGATCCCGGCTCAGTGGGGACACCCCTTGCTCCTCACAATGAATTTCATCTGCTTTTGACAGATGTTTGCATGGGGCTTCTTTCCCTTACTGGCAACCCATCCTATGCTCTCCTCACCAATAAAAATACAAGTGAATGTAACTGCCTCTACGGCCATTGTTATCAAACAGAAGAAATGAACTGGAAATAAAACACCCCGTGAGTTACTCACCTCGAGTTATGTTTTCGTGAAAAAACCCAACACACTTTTTGGCAGAAGTGACTTCATGTTTCGTGTACCATTAACTCATTAGGTCTACATCTGCTATGTTAACTTTGTGCGTGGCCACAGGCACTGTTAATGAGTCAAAGGTTTTTGTCATCACTCTGGGGCAGCTCCAGGTAAATAAAGTTTACCTAGTTACTTCATTTATGTATAGGTCTCTGCTCTAGTTCCCGCTCCTCTGCTTCCCCCTCCACCCACGTGTGTACAGACAGACCGGTCAGAGAAGCCAAGAGAGCCTCTCTGGGCCACAGAAGATGAACTCTTTTCCTTTTTCTGGGGAGGAATACCTGCCAAATGCTGCTGAGCTGGGCTGGCAGGCTGGCTTGATAGCAAACTTCTCTTTCTCTACCTGTCCCTGATTTGGTTTACCAAACTTCCAAAGAAACAAGTCCTTATGTTTCGTGGCCAACACTGAACATTGCATGGCAATTAAGTGAGCATCTCAAATACCAAACCTAGTGTCACCTATGGAATACACCTGGCAGCTGTACTACTGGTGGCTGAATGCAGCTGAACTGCTGCAAACCCCTTCTCAGGCACCCCTGGTGCCCACCTTCTCTGCGGTCCCTATCTCCTCCAGACCATCCCATCAATTAGTTGCTGTGCTATTGAAGACAAGCCATGTCTTCAAGAAGCAAAAGGAGGACACGGTGCTATGAGAAAGGTCACAGCAAACAAATTTTGTTTTCTTTGTTATCTGAAGGTTCATGATTTTAGTGGGACGCCTCAGTTACATTAGAAAGTGCAGCTCCTCTGTGGAAGGCTTTTGTATGCACCCGCTGATTCACTAATAACTTTTTTGCCTTGGATTCTCTATCTGGAAGGTGGGGATAAACCTTTCTTGAAAGGATGTATTATCTTGGGAGGAGTAGTTACTGGTAAGTGACTAGCATTAGTGTTTGGCTACCACCATTGCGAAAGCCAGATAAGTTCTGGTAATAGAGTGAAACCATTAGTCTTTGTTCATAAAGGAATTAACGCACTATCTAAATCAGTTTTCAGCATCCCTTACAATACTGGCTATCTACAATGAGCTGCACACCCTTGCAATTTCTTTATGTTTATTATCATTTTTCCAATCTAAAATACAGAGTCAAAAACATCTATTAAGATTTATAAAATACACACAATCTAAATAAATAGTAATTTTTCTTCATTTTCTTTAAGGTACTTCCATCTTAATTCAGGTCATCAGTCCTTAGTTGTTATCAACTATTCCATATTATGGCTTCACCTCACCGCCTTCTCTGAAATTATCATGTTCTTCCTACTTACGAGACACAGGAAAACAATCTTACTAACTTCCCTACAACCCTTAACTGAGCAATATTTTGTGGCATTTAAGTAATGACAGAGTAAGGTACCCATCAATTAAGACTTCCACCCATACAGCCAAACAGTTGGTGCTAGGGTACGGTCTTGGAATAATGTGTAGGTTTAACCTGCATAGTTTGCAGAAGTCACATATTGTACTTGCTAATCACCAACTGTAGTTTGTACTTAATTATTCAAAGTTATTTTCCCTTAGTTTTCGGTCCTGTGAGTTCAGAGCTTTGTAAAAGAAAGCAGAATTACACCTTCATCTTTGTTCGCTGAACTCTGAGCTCTCCGAGGAAGTGAGCCTCGCTAGGAAATTCAAATCCTCTGAGGACAAATTCTGTCCCTCTAACTGGTTCAACCACAAAACAGCTCCACAGAGGTCAACCTTGTGACACCAGTTTACTAAATGAAACCAGAATCCAATCCACCTCAGGAGTAGCTGTGAAGCAATTGTGTGGATCTTTATCTCTCTCCGTGGGGTAAGTTACAACATTTGTACTCATCAGGGTGAATTCTGTGCTAGTACTGTTACAAGATTTCAACAATTATTAATTTTTTTTCATTATTGGTTAAGGAAGACCTCGAATGTTAGAAGATAACATGAGCAGAAGCCAGTGTGATCCAACTAGTCTATTTATCTCAACTTGCTTAGAAAACAGGTGGTTTTTCTTAATTTCTGCTTCCCGTTTGTATGTCTCTTTCTAGGAAGAAACATCAACGCCCTACTCTTTGTTTCCACCAAATGCACAGAGGTACAAGGTGTGCTTGGGAACAAACCGAAATTCCCATTCACCACCGCTGTTTATGCAAGAGGAAGAAACCAAGTGTTCAGGGAAGAAACGGCACCTCTAATTTCACACTTTAACAGCTCGAAAATGGTGGTAGGATCTCATTTATTTATGTATATGAATGAGCTACCAGTGATTGCAGCATTCTTTGCTGTGTTTCAGATTGCTTGTTTTGATGGAGTAACCATAATAGAGAAATGCAACACTCCCTGCGCTGTGTGGCCATATATATATCACAGAGCAGTGATATATGACTAGCATCAGCTGTGGCAGTGGAGCTTATACAGCAAGATTTGTGTTTCTCACAGGAGTAGGTGCTCTAAATATAGCTATAACCGCCCACTCCTCCTTTACCTTAAGAACTTATTCATAAATTTTAACCATCGAGGGTACAAGCAATTGAGAAGAGGGCAGAGCTCCTTTGAGCAGATTGCCCCGTATAGACACAGTTTAAGAAACTGGGGTTCAGCTGTAGCTCTACATCGCAGGTCAGAGCGGTCTTCTTTAGCACCTGAAGTGCTGACTGTGGATATTCCCCATTGCAACAGATTGCAATGCTTGCTTGATTTGTACCTAAGAAGAAATCAACCTGCTCAGCAGCCAGGTAATTATTAAGGGCACGCTGTAGGAGATGCCATCGGACTGATTGCACAAACCACGGACCAGTGTAATGTAACATCAGCAAGTCTCAAAAGAAGGGGGTTGTTCTCCTTTCAGAAATTTCTTTTTTTGGCACTGCCTACTAACATTTTTCTGTTTCCGCATTCTGAGTGCTTTCAAGTCTTAGTATTGTGCAGCTTCCCTAATCTGCTCTTCTTGTCGGCCTCACGCTCTGGTGGTTCTCGTGCTAAACTTCATGTCCATTTATATCGTTTGTAAATCCAGGGGAGTAAGGTGCGGGCATTGCTACAATTCAGCATGAAGCATACAGCGTGTTATATTACAGAATCACATGGGGTTGGAAGGGACTTCTGGAGATCATCTAGTCCAAGACCCTGTCAGAGCAGGTCTACCTAGAGCAGGTTGCACAGGAACTTGTCCAGGCGGGTTTTGAATGTCTCCAGGGAAGGAGACTCCACCACCTCCCTGGGCAGCCTGTTCCAGTGCTCTGCCACCCTCAAAGTAAAGAAGTTTCTCCTCATACTGACCAGCATTCTCCCAGCTTTCCCTGTAGTTTGGTGGCACACGGGGGATGGCCGTCTGCTCCAGACAGACCAAAGCGACCAGAGAACTGGGTTACAGAAACACAGACTCCCGGAATGGTTGGGGTTGGAAGGGACCTTTAGAGATCACCTGGTCCAACCCCCCTGCCATGGGCAGGGACACCTTTCACACCAAGCTCACTTTGCTCAAAGACTCGTCCAACCTGACCAACACTTCCAAAGATGGGGCATCCACAACTTCGCTGGGCAACTTCTGAGAAGTTCATGGGAGCCGCGGGTCAGTCGTCGACAGAAACCGAGTGCCCCCCGGCAAATTTGCGTTTTCCCTTGCGTGTGGCGACAGCGGTGGGGAGACACTCCATCCCCCTGGCTGGGAAGGAGGGAAGGAGTCCGAGGGCTGCCCTCCCAACAGCGTCTCCTCCGCTTACTCCCTCAGGAAGTTTTCCATCCCGCCGTTGACATCAACGGGACAACGCCCGGCGTTAGGACGGACCTTGGAGCGTTGGCTCGGGGCTTTCTCAGAGTCACAGAAAAGAAAAAAAAACCCCACCACAAAAAACAAACCACCCCGAGCGGAGAGTTCGGCTCCTCGTTGAAACGCCGGGGTGGGGGGCGGAGAGGGCGGCGGGACGGGACGGGACGGGACGGGACGGGACGAGCTGTCGAACCCACCCCCCCGCAGCTGCCCTGTGCTAACGCGGCGCGGCTGGGAACCGGCGGGTCAAGGGCGGGTGAGCCTGGCGATAAACTCTCCCCCCACCCCCCCTTCGGCGAT
>JAOXNO010000001.1:154837163-154866533 GCA_028565335.1 Limnodromus scolopaceus
CGCCCCCGGTATCCTCCCTCCTTCTCTCCCTGCTAGGACAACGCCGGCAGCATGGGTAGGTGCTGCGGGGGTGGGGGAGACGGGGTACCCACGGGTGGGTCATCAGTGGTGATGGGATAGGATGCGGGGAATCCCCCCAGAAATCTGTCCCGGGTGGTTTTGGGGCTGCTGGAAGGATGCTGGGCAGCAGGATGGGGTGAGGGAGTGGGTGGGTGGGTGTCCTCAAGCCACCTTCCCTCTGACCTGGGTGTCTGGGTGAGCGGTCCACGGTGAGCTGACAGCATGGTCGAGGGGTCCCAGGACCCCAGGGCTGGCTCTGCTGCTTAGGGAAGGTCTGAGGATATCTCTGGGTGCCTTGTGCTCCTCTGAGCCATCCCCAACTGCTGCTTTTTCCCCAGTCTGCTGCCTCTGGGGCAGCTCTTCCTCTGACAATCCTATACCCAAGCTTGTATAAACCTCCATTGAAACCCTAGTAAAAGCCAAGCGATGTTAATTTAGTCTTTGAGCTGAACCCCTAGCTGGTAAGGTTTGTCTTAAACTTTTAAGGTGCTTGGAGTTTAAATCATAGTACAAGTTAAATGTGGTGTTTCTTGTAGCTCTTTAATAATGCTTTTTCACAAGACAGTTTACCTAGAGTTGACCTCCTCAATGTTTTTTGAATACACAGAAACACAGCTGGAAGAGTTAAGATAAGAGCAGAGCCCATTGAGCTTGTTAATCTTGAAGACTTTATTCCTGTCTAAATTGGAACACGGAGTAGTAAGGGCACACGTGATGCTTTTCTGTGGTGCGGCTCTCCATCACCCTTTGCTGGACCCTTGGTCCCGCAGCATCTTCTGAGCATGTATGCCCCTCCTCACAAGCGGTTTCTGAGCCGGGGAAACCTTGTCTCATGTAGGAGAGGAACCTGAGGTGCCCCAAAAATGAGAAAGTACTACTGCATCTTCAGCAGGCAAATCTGCACTATGGGGACAGGTAACTGTTGCGGTGAGCAGGCAGAGCTGCTGCCCAGAGGGGCATCAAAGTCTTTCTTGCTGGTTTGTGCAGCCAGGGAAAACAGTGATGGTTCTGGGAAGAGAGAAACCTGATGCAGCTGGGTCTGCTCATGTAACATCAGGTTTGCTGAATTATAGATTTGCTTTGACAGTTTCAGTGTCTTTCTGGAAGAGCAAGGTGTGAAGCAGGGACTCCTGGAGTCACTTGCCCTGACAGCAGCAGCATCCTTGTGTAGGTGCTGTAAGGCTGCTCCAAGGAGCAGAGGCAACAGGCTTGGCTGTGCCATGAGTCGGGTGGTGGGAGAGCAGGCTTATTCTGGTGCCAGGAACACCAGGTGTTGGTGATAGGTGATGGTATGGTGGGGCACAGATTTACCCTGGCCACAGATGTGAAGTATTTCAACCAAATGAAGCTGCTGTGGTGGTTGCACGGAGCAGAGCAATGCACTCTCATCTTGTGATAGGGACCATGAGCCACAAAAGCTGCAACATCTCTGTGGCTGCAGGGAATCGTGCTGGTGGGAGATGCTAGGGAAGGGGTCAGGTCCATAAGGCTGCCCCCTACCTTGCCTGCAAGCGTAGGAAGGAGAGAGTGACCCTCAAGCCAAGAACTGAGGGCTTTCTGTCTTTATGTTGTTTGAAAATATTTAATATCTTAAGGGGATACATTTATTAAGGCATAACTTAAAGCTCTAAACAGTTATGCCTTAAGATTGTGTTATTTTGAAAAATACAGAGTTCTTCAGTATTTTATAGTGAGAATGAGCAGTTCTGCAGGTCATTCTTTGTGGGGAGATAATGAGAGGTACAGAGGATTGCCCAAAGGAGGGACTACTCCGATGTGCCACTAACAGATCCCAGATTTATCACTGAAATTGATGCAAAATGCTCGGTGCTCTGTGCTTTTGTAGGTCTAACCCTGAAGCTACCTGACAGTGGAGTTGCTCAGACAGTTTAGGTGCCTACATTGAATTGCTGGCTTTGATGCCACCGGGAATTTCCCAACTGTTGCTGTAAAAGGAGAATAGAGGAGTCAAGTCTTTTAAACACTGAAGTCAGTCAATGTTCCCTGGAAAAATACCTCTGCAGTGTCCTCTGTGTAGGATTTCCTGCAGGAGTGATACTTTACCCTCTGGAAAAAAAAAACCAAACCCCAATGAACTAAAACTTCCTTGATATTTTTTTCACAAGGCTTAGCTAACAGACAGGAGTGACCTGCTCAAACTGATATTCCCTGTATGTGTTATGAAATACTGGCCGTGCGATGTATGTGTGCTGGAAAGGCCAACAAGAGGAAATAATTAAGGAGTTGTTATGAAGATAGCCTCTATCACTAATGCCTTGATATCCTTCAGTGTATCTGCTCACATGAGTTGTGTAAGGGACATTACCAATAACTAATGACTCCGGTATTCACATGTGCCCTGACATTGGTGTGTTAGCACTTTCTCCATGTCACTTGTTTTCTAGGAAAATACGCTCTTGAAATACCCACATAACACTACTTCTGTCTCTATCGTGAAGGTAGTTGTCTGCAGCAGTGAAGAAAAGAGTCAGATTAATTTGTCTTAGTAATTTTTGAAAGTGACTGTATTTAGTTTTCTGTTGAACACTATAGTGTCGCTGTCAGCTGTTTCGGTCTGTTGTGAACTATGGACTAAATAATGATTTTGGCAAACATATTTTTCTTATAGAGATCTGTTATGGGCACACTTCATCTGCAAGCAGGGATTTCAAAGTTCACATCTTGTACTTTGTCTTATCTCAATGATAATGAAAACTCACTCGTGTTTTTATAGGAAATGCTGACATCCACTATGTGGGCGGGGGGCCTTTATCTGACACGGTGCAAGCTCAGCCTTCGAGCCAGTCCCCAGACCTGAGCAAGCCCTGCAGGACAGTGCTTGGAGGGTTGCCAGGGGTAGGGACCCTGCTGTGAGCAGCTGGATGTGATTTCAGGGCTGCAAGCAGCTGTCTGCTCTTGCTGACCTCAGCGGGACCCCTCCTGTGCTTCCAGGGCTTCCTAGGATAATCTCCAGGTTATGGGAATGCCCGCTAGTGTGAATCATGCTGTCGGGCCATTTATTCAGCCTTTCTTAAATCTGGGCGGTGGGAAGCTTGTCCCTTTTCAGGACTTTGCATCCACCAAGGCAGGGCATCTAGATTGTATTCCTTACCCTTGATTTACCTTTAAGGTAACATCCCTGAGAGTGAACTGAAACAGGATTCATCTTCTGTGGGTGGTAGGGTGGTCCACCACCACTTTGAATGATGTGTGGTGAGCAGTCACAGTAGGATGGGATGCATTGTCTCGTCAGTCCTTCTTAATTTTTCAGGCTCACACATACTCACAGGGCAAAACAAAAGGCTATTAAGTTAAGTCTTTCCTTATAACCTTCTTGCACCGCAGAAAGTTCCTCCCCTTTTAACAAACTGAAAAATTACTCATCCTGAACAATACTGTGTTTGTGTTTCATGATTTTTTTCAAGCTGAACTTTTCCCATGTCTTCCAGTGGTTTTAAAAGAGTCTTACTTAGTAGTTTCCATTAACTTGTGTGTGTTTTTTTTTTTTTTTCCTTCCACAGCTGCAAAGAGTAAGGGCAAGTCGGTAAGTACTGTTTTTTCTTATAAAAAGCTGCTGTACTGACTCTCTTTGGGTTATGTTGTTTGGGTAACTTTAGCAATTCACAAAAACAATCATCCTATAAACATAGTTTAAAAGCATAAAATAATGAGCTATTGGCCAACACACCCAAAGCAGCCTGGTAGCTTATTAAATCCCAGCTAAGCATTAGTGTGCTCGGCACCCTGATAAAACGTCTGAAGAGCCTTTGCTGATTGGGCAGACTTTGGTTGGGAGGAGAACGGTCCCTGGAGCCCATCCTTTGTGTGGCTGAGTTGTCATCATCTGCCAGCTCTCCCACAGGACCCTTTTACCTTTTGGTGTCAGAGTTCTTCCCCTTGAATCTTTGAACTGTTAATGGCACCTGTCTCAGCAACCTTATCTCTGTCTTTGCTTTTTTTATCTCGCAAGGTTTCATTCTGCAGACTTTCCCCACAGCTTTCTCGCAGCTTAGTGGCTTCCTCAGCAGCCAAAGTCAAAGCTGTGCAGCAGGATGGTGTCAGACCTGTGCCTGGCATCCTCGGGGCAGGGGAAGGGTACAGAGTGCACTATAAAACCTACCCTTTAGGTTACCTCTTCAGTGGTGGTTCCAGCACTTTCTGGCCAAGAGGAGTCAGAACAGAACATTTATTTCAGTAAATGTATATGTAGGCACATGTATAATGCACCTGGGGTGTAAAAGGACAGTACAGTGCAAATCAAGAACAGTCTATAGGTCATATATTATCAAGGTATAACTGCATGTTCTCTTCTTGCTTGTACCATCTTGGATAAAAATAGAAGAGCTGCTACCCTGGGAAAGACCCTGTAGCTTTCTCCTGTGTGCTCATGGCTATGACATGTATTTCTCTGCCACCTTGGGGGCAGCCAGTAAAAACCCAACACCCATGGGTGCTGTGCCAGTGTATGAATGCAGGGACAGTATGTCTGCCAGGGACGTAAGTGCTTAAAACAGAAACCCAACTTTGGAGGAAGTTTTTTACCTCTCCAGATCAGACAGAACACTGCTTACGTGATAAGCTGTTGGGCAGCGTGATGGTGTAATGCTGGGGAGGTTTGAGAGCCCCAAGAAGGACAAAAAGGGTTTTAGTGCGGTTTTATGAATTTCTGGTGGGGGTGGGTCCTGCCAGGACTGCCCTGTCCCCTTTTCTTTCTCTGTAGGCAGGCCAGACACAGGGGAAAGGCTGTCTCCTGCTTCAGGTGGGGACATCCTCTTCTCCCCAGCTAGGTTATAACCAATTACACCGGCAGAAACCAGTGGCACAGTGTGGGTTGCTGTTTTAGGGCCTGACCTAACAACTGCTGAAATCAGAACTCTTTGGGTACAGCTATGGCTGCCGAGCCAAACCTTCACAGAGTGGTTCCCCATCCACTTCCTCAGGAGCACGAATGTTTGTGTGGCTTAGTGATGGTGCATGGACAGGGCTGGGTAGCATTCTTCTGTATGAACTCCAGTCCACCAAAAGCTGTGTCCATGTTGGGGCTAGTCACCTGGAGCTGCCGCTGCCTTCAGCCAAGGGAATTAGGCACCTTCAAGTGAATTTCATCTAATTTTGGGATATATGTGGATGGTCTTCCTTTGGAGGCACTTTTTTTCTGTGATAAATCAAGAGTGACAAGTTTCTACATAAGCCTCTAATTTCTGTTGCCCTGAAGCTAGATGAGTGCCACCGGGCACTCACCTCAGCTGAAGTCACATTCTTCCAGCAAAGCTTGCTTATCAAACCATGGGTAAGACATGCACTATATAATTGGTTCAGCTGATAAAAAAGATCGATGCTGTTCAGGCTGCCTGGACATCCAATGCCTGAGTCAGGCTAAGTCAGCAATACTCTCGCCACTCTCATTTTCATTTTTCTTTTAGTATTAACAAAAAGCTTATCATAGCACGCAGATGTCGAGAAGTGGTGTGTTGTTCATTAAGGCTCTGGCCAGAGGCTTTGCTGGAGTGCTCTGATTTACCCATTTTGGGCTGGATTCTCCCACATCAGGTTTCTTTCCTTTTGATCTACAGACTTAACTTTTTTCTGTTTCACGTGGAATATGGATTGGTTTGATTCCTAAACCCTCACAACATGAATACAAACAACGGCATATTTTTTTCTTTCTAAAGTTTCATAAGTGTTTTACCTCTGGGATGTTCTGAGGCTTACTAAAAACCTGATTTTTGCAACTTGTGGAATTAAATTCATAAAAAAGTTAAAATATGGAGGATTATGTTCAACTTGCCTTCATAGTAATATTAATAGAGATGATATCATGTATTCATTCACTAAGAAATGTAGGCAATCAGAAGTTAAACTTTGAGTTCTACTGATCATGCCAGATTTGTACCCAATGTGTGTTTTTTCTCTGTTGCAATGGCAAAAGCCACATCACAAATGGTGTGACCGTGACTGTGGAGATGCCTATCACAGCAGGTGAAAGCTCAGTAAATCTGACAGTTAATGCCATGCCATTTTAGGTTAGTAATAAAGTCAGCAAGTCTGAAGAAATGAAGGATTCTTCATCAAGCAGAGTATTTGTAAGGATAGGGAGGTTTCCTGAGAGATTTGTTTGAACAAAATGTTTAAAAGTTTATTTGTCTCAACTGGAAGTGTTTAAAAATAGCCCCAGGTTTCTAACTTTAGTGTCCTGTGGGGGGTTAACATGGTGGGGCTTTTGTTGGGTTTGGGTTTTGGTTGGTTTCAAAAACATTGGCTTTTTTCCCACATTTGTTGGATACCAGACAAGATTGTTCTAAGGGTTAGATGCTGGAGACTTCAAATGTGCATAATGCAGCAGTTGAAAAGCAAATGTAGCATTGCTAAAGGTCTCCTTCAAAGGGAAGAGGAGAAGTCTGTAGAGCTCTGGGCACTAAGAGGGGAAAGTAAGAATTGACTCTTGGTTCAGGTAAACCAGTGTTGCTTCACAGAAGCCCATGCAGCCTCCTTAACCCCTGGGTGTCTACCCGCTCCCCCTGAGTTTTCATGGAGCTTGCTCAAGCCATGGGTCACAGTGGGCAATATTAGTCCATTGCATAGCTCTGAGCTCACACTCTTTTTCTCTTGCCTCCAGCCAAGCTGCTTTGGCTACCCCTTGAGCATCTTCTTCATCATCATCAATGAGTTCTGTGAACGGTTCTCCTACTATGGCATGCGAGGTACGTCCCATGTCCTGTGTGTCCTCCTGCCTACCATTACTCACCCAGCCCTGACTTTGGCTTGTAAACCGTTGTTTTGCTCTTCTTCCTACAGCGGTGCTCGTTTTGTATTTCAAATACTTCCTGCAATGGGATGACAACTTGTCTACTGCCATCTACCACACGTTTGTTGCTCTGTGCTACTTGACACCGATCCTCGGGGCCCTGATTGCAGACTCTTGGCTGGGAAAGTTCAAGTGAGTGCTTCCTCAGAAGACAACCAAAAATCGTGAAAGCTCAGCTGAGCTCGGTGGTACTGAAACCATCTCCTAAAGCAGCAGCTCAGAACAACAGCTTCAGAGCTGGTGTTGGCTACTCCAGTACTGTGTTTGTTTGGTTTAGTGGTTGGTTTGTTTTTTTTTTTTTTTTTCTCCCCAAAGCTTGAGGTTTTAATTGGTTTAGCTCAGACCTGAAACTCCACTAGACTTGACAGATCTCACAGTTCTGCTAATCATTTAAATGGTGGTAGCTTGCTTTTCAGGCAGGATGCATGTTTTTTTTCTCATCTGGACAAAATGTAAGCTAAACTAAGGAAAAGGATTCACCAAGCTGTACAAATACAGACTGGAGATCATAATTACGTTGGATTGAATCTTTACCTATTGCAGGTGGCCAATGAAATTGTGAAATACTATGTCATCTGGTATCAACTGGGAGTCTGGAGGATTCTCTAATTTCAGCCTTAACTTGACAGCTCGGTGGGAGGTTTTGCTGAGTTGTAACTATTTAAATGATCAATTCTGGGTCTTTACCTATGTGCTAGTTCCTCAGAAAATTACCACTCAGTGAAGTGCTTTGAAATATAACCAAATTATTTCCAACAGCCTGATTTTGCTCTCGTTTACTGCGGTTGTGACTCTAATAGTGTTTACTTTGCCGGAAAAAAAGCACCATAAAGATTTTATGGAGGGATATAAGTCAGGAATGTTAGCTGACTTGTCAAAGGTCTCCCAGAGATTAGAGGTGGCGCTGGCTGTGCAGTCGGTTGGCTGAAGGCTGCACCATCTTCTTCCGCTGGGTTGACAGCCTCTGGGAGACCAGGGCTGCAACTGCTGCCATGTGTGCTCTGTGGAGCCAGCCCCAACAGTGTAAGCTCATTGCAAATAGCTTGGTGTCTTGCAGATAGCAGCCTGAATATGTGTGCACTCACTTTTTTAGATGGTATGACATTTTAAATTTATTTTTTTAAAATCTATTTTGGCTTTTACCTGTCTTATCGAATGAAGCTTTGCAGACCTTGCATCCCTTCTCCTCTGGTACTTGTGTATACCGGCACCACAGCTGCAAGCTCCTGGCCACCAGGCCCTTAACAAGAGCTCAGTAGGATGGCTCAGAGCTTAAAACTGGAATGAGGTAGGGGTTGATCTCTTCTCCCAAGTAACAGGCAATAGGACAAGGAAATGGCCTCAAGCTGTGCCAAGAGAGGTTTAGGGTGGATATTAGGAAAAATTTCTTCACTGAAAGGGTTATCAAACATTGGAACAGACTGCCCAGGGAAGTGGTGGAATCCCCATGCCTGGAGGTACTTAAAAGATGGGTAGATGTGGTGCTATGGCACATGATTTAGTGGTGGATTTGGCAGCGTGAAGTTGATGGTTGGACTCAATGATCTGAAAGATCCCTTCCAACCTAGACAATTCTAGGATTCTATGCCCTAAAACACAGCAAGGTGCCATGAGGAAGACTTAAATGATAATTTTTTAAAAAAAAACCAAACCCACGTGATGACAAGAGAAAGAGGTGGTTACCCCAGCACTGTTAAGCACCCTTAGAGGAGAGACTCAGACCTCACACGGTCCATGTACTCTGTGCAATGTCTACCAAGGATCATGCTGGTACCTGCTCATGCATTGTTAGATGTGAAGTTCTTGGGGGAAATAGTACAAAAATCGTAATTATTTTTTAATTGGTTACCATCTATGCAGTGTCAACTATGTAAGTGGTGTCTTCACAGCATGCTTATGACCCTCACAAATAAAAAACTGAAGTTTCTCTCCTGGTCAAATCAGACCTAACTTCAATTGGAAGCTTTCTCCCAAGTTGTTAAGCAACCAAAGTAACTGTATTATTTAAAAAAAAAAGTTCTAATTTATCTGCTAAATACCACTATATAACAGATTCACAAACTTGTAAATCTCTTTATCTCTTCCTCTCCTCTCTTTGGAGGGGGTGGGGGGGAAGGGCTATCTATCATTCTGATTTGCCAATCTGGCCTAAACCACGCCACCCACTTTCTATAGATTTTTATCCTCCTACAAGGAAGAGCATTTTTAAATCGGAGAAACCTTGTTCTGAAGTGAGAAGAACTTGGTCAATGGTTTGAGTGATGCTTCCTCTGTTCCTCTTGTATCAGGGTGTTCCAAGCTTGCTGAGAAGATCTCTTGCCTTTGTCAAATAGATTTGGATTGTCTGAGGTCCTTGAGCCTTGCCCTTCGTTGTCTTGGACTGCACTGGGCTTGGGACTGCTTCTCCTGCAAACTTGAATTTTAAATAATTTTACATCGCTACATCCTATTTTTCCTGTTTCGTCTCCAAACTGGAGACCTGGCTTTGTGCCCCAACCTGGCCCCCAAATGGAGCCCCAACCAAGAAAGCAGGAGAATGTGGATGAAGCTAACAGTCACGTCCTTAAGCTCCAACAAAGTTAAAATGGAGTATGTTCTTACATACAAGAAAGAGGCATGAAACCTAAAGGCATGAGGGTGTGGGCCGGTGATTCTGTAGTATTACCCTCCTAGGCACCTTTTGGCAGAGGAAAGTCAGGCTGAAAGCCTGGGGTCTGAACTCTTCAGTGCTGCTCTCACTCTGCTCCGAGTTTAAAATGGTACACTTCCATCTGAGAGAGCAGGGCAATAGAGTTGCTGTTCACAACAGTATTGTGCAGGAGTTTCCATATTTAAGGTAGATTTTTAATTATTTTTTTTTTTTTACTCCTCACAGCTAAAATATAAAAGAACATAGAGATTGTGTAAATAATATTAAAATCAGTGTAAATTGTGTACTTCAGTACTGCAGAGTAGTCCATTTGAACTTCACCCTATATGAAATATGATAATGGTTGGTTATTAAAAAAGCAACCACTGAAGATATTTAAATATCTCCTGTGACCTGGTGATACCTACAGAATCCATTTGTCATTTTGCCTTGCTTAACTAAATAAGGCTAGCTAAAATAATAATAAAAAACTAAACAGAATAGAAATATTGTGATAGAGGTATGTTGACAGATCTTTACAGTAGCTTGTGATGAGTCCATAACTTGTATCTGTTAATTATGCTTCTTTACTAAGCATCTTTGAAATAAGCAAAAGTCTGCATTACCTGTGTGTGTATGTATATGTGTGTAATTGTGTTAACGTATCTAAAAATGTATCTCCTCTCTTTATAACAGGACCATTGTCTCCCTGTCCATTGTCTATACGATTGGGCAGGCAATCATGTCTGTGAGCTCCATAAATGACCTGACGGATCAAAACCGGGATGGCTCTCCTGACAACATACCAGTGCACATGTGAGTTGCCTTCTACACAGGTTTTTTCCTGGCTGATAAAGGGTGGGACAACTGATGCCTTAACTTTATGCTACTTGAATTTCAACTGTCTTGTGATCAATCTCTTCAGTATGCTTTAAGTAAGAAAGCAAAGTGAATTTTTATTTTTTTTTTGACTTTTTCTCTTTTTTACTTTGTTTCAGTGCTCTGTCCATGATTGGCTTGATCCTCATTGCACTTGGTACTGGTGGGATCAAACCTTGTGTGTCAGCGTTTGGTGGAGACCAGTTTGAAGAGAGTCAGGTAGCAATGGTTTTCAGATTGTCAGTTGTACAGATACTTTTACTAATGTTTGACTATTATAACACTCTAATAACATGCATATTTAGACATGCGCATTAGTGTAGTCTTTCCTGAGAAGCTGGAGAAGCAGCGAGGTAACAATTTGCCTTGAACTGTGCAAACAGAGCTGCTGATCTAGGCTGATCAATGCGGTTCTGGCTAAGCCTCTTTTTGTTTTTACTGTAGGATAAACAAAGATCTAGATTCTTCTCTATCTTTTATTTGTCCATTAATGCTGGAAGTCTCCTATCTACTATAATCACCCCGATTCTCAGAGGTAAGGTCACACATTTGTTTATAAAATAGTTAAACATCAGCAAAGGATGAATGTTGGGTTGAGTCCAGTTAGGTTTAAATTAACGGTCTGTTCTTTGACACCTTGTGGAGTTATTTTGCAAATAGTCTTGAAGTTTTCATGCACGTCATCCAACTTCTCACGGGTAAGATACTGTCAAAAACAAGCCAGTTTGAGATCTGGATTGCCTTTAGGATTGGAAGTACCAGATCTGAAGAGATGTGCTGTAGCCATCAGCTTGTATGCCTAATGCGTGCTTTAATTCCATGGAGGTGCAAATGTGGCACCTCTTCCAAGGCCTTTAAAACCATCACACAGTAAAGGGTTGTACTGTTTTCTGGGAAGAGGGGAGAGAGCCCTCTACTCTCTGGAAGCAGAGACTGAAGTGTCTGAAGTGTGCCCATGCAACGTACAGAAGCATCTGTGCACATGGAACACATTTATCCACATGACAAATTAAATCATGTTTTTCATATTGTTAAAGGAAGAAGTTATTTTTCTCTTCTGCTTATAACGAATACTGTGATGCTAAACAAAACCCAAATAATTCACTAATCCATATGCATATGGATTTTCATGGCAAGTTTACACAGATGGTGCTGTATGGATGTGCTTGGCAGGAGTTTGAGAAGGCTGTTTTTCTCAAAAGAAAGAAAACAGCATGTGAGTTCTGAAATAACCCTAAAGCACTGGGCTGAAATTCTGGCCTTTGGATTTCTTGACTGGAACAGACTGTGTAGAAGTGTTTTAGATGTTTACTTAATGCAAATTCTATCCTTTCCCAAAATGGAAGGAGATATGCCCAAGGCACAACTTGCAATTTACTTCCATGCTGATATAGGGTGAAAACTGCTTTGGAAAAAGAGACAAATTCAGCTGAGCTAAGTCATCATTATGTCCTGTAAAGGCTTAACAAAAAGGCTAATACAACTAAATCAAGACATTAATTAGCTGCAAGCTATTTTTTTTTCCAAATCAAACTCTCTAATCTTCTTGTTAGAAGTAGTAAGGTGAAAAAGGTAATAACTTTTAGTCTTTTACTAGCAGATGTTTTATTTTACTTTTTTTTTTGTTGTTCCCTGAGTTAACATAAGAAGAATAGAAACCCTATGTAAAATACTGGGAGTACTAACCAGGACTTTTATCTAATGTTACTTTGTACTTCAGCTCAAGAGTGTGGCATTCATAGCAAACAGCGATGTTACCCACTAGCTTTTGGAGTTCCTGCTGCCCTCATGGCTATCTCCTTGGGTAAGTGGAACTCTTTCCATCTTGCTGCTTCAGTTATAGACATGATTAGATAATAACGATCTCAGAATAATGAGAAAGAAAGTGGTAGAAATCCCCTGGGTATCAACCTCTACCAATACCTGATTGTGTCTGCAATTTTTGACTTAAACTTTTTTTCTTGGAGTTGGGGAGGGGGTGGGGGAGGAGATTAACCTGAAGCACTCACTCAGTTTTACACAAGAGACTGATGGGGCTGGGGAGAGGCCCAAGTATGTATTGAATTCTGTACATCATGTAATTTACTGTCTATTTCTTGGACTACTGGGGTGTATATATATATATATATATATATATCTTTTGAATGTAGTGTGAGACCTCTGAGGAAAAAGTGGGTTTTGGAAACTATCTGTAGTCCAGGACAGCAAACTGTATAGGGTAATAGTCCCTGCGCTGGAGCCATGCCATACCGCTCTGTTCGCATTTCTCAAACACCTGCGTTTTTACTAGCTGTGCTGTGGGTCACTGAGACTTGCTGCTGCAGCACAAAGCCCAAGAAGCTGGGGTGTGGGGGGGTGTCAGTATATACCACAGTACCCCTCGCGGGCCTGGTCCTTGGTCCTGACAAGACACCCCCCCAGGGTGGGTCTCCAGCTCCTGGTAACCCCATCTTGCCCGTGCACCCAACCCAGGGTGGATAAGGGCTGTGGGGATTGCCTGTATCCTGCCCCACACATGGGAGTGTGAGGCTGGGGAACATGCCTGGATGTGGGAGCTGAGGATGCCTCGTTCCATCCTGGAGTTCAGGCAGAGCCTCACGGGTCCCTGAGGGATGTGAGCTGCAGCGTCACGGACTTCTGAAAAGGAGCCCATAAAGCTGTCTTAATCTGGCACGGCAAGGACACAGCCAAGGTCCTAAATGGTCCTCATTTTCAACTAACTAAGGTCCCACTGAGGACCTACCCCAAGAGTTTCCAGATTTAGTCCTTTGCCTTTAGTACTAGTGGATTGCTTCTATTTATTTGATTTATTTTACCGTATGATGACATGCTGGCAGGCAATTTTGCTGCTCTTTAGGAGGCTTATTCCTACCCTGAACTAAATTCCTATACTTTTACATTTTCCATACCATGTTATTTGCCATTATTTTCAATTAATCCTGAGTTGCTTTTGGTTTTTGTTTGTGTATTGTAGTTGTATTCATAGCTGGAAGTGGAATGTACAAGAAAGTTAAACCCCAAGGAAATATAATGATTCAAGTTTCCAAATGCATTGGAGTAAGTATTATTTGTATTCCCCAAAACCCTGGCAGCAATTTTTAAAACTGTTCCGTAAATTTGCCTAGATCAGAAATTTGTCATAAGAGGAAAGCTTCTGAAGTTCCTTACTTTTTTCCCTACAAAAGGCTTCTTACTGACACCTCCAGATTTAGACTGCCTTTTTATTTATCTATATCTTGGTTTACATGTTAATTTATACACCAAGAAAACAAAGCCAGATGTCAGTGATGTCTAAAACTTAGCTGCTGGGAACCATTCCTTTCTCATTTGTGCACCTTTATGCAGCCCTGTAGTAAGAGACAAAGATGCCTTGACCCAAGTCAAGAGCAGAGTCACTACTATATCTTATCAGCAACAATTCATTGTTTATTAAAAGAAAGTTATTTACAATGCAGAGGTATATTGAACTCCACAGTATTAGGGAGGTAAAGGTCACATGTCAGCACAAGCCTGCAAGGAAGGGGAGCTAAATCTGCATGGCCCAACTTTGCAGTGCCTCAACTTTGAGATCAGGGTTTGTTTCTTTGTTTGTTTTTTTTTTTTTCATGCATTGGCTACTTAATTTTCCATGCGGATCTGCCAGCTTGTTATAGCCCAGACCACTGTTTGTCTTGTGAGCACTATCAAAACCAAATCTCTACAGCTGACTTCGGCCATCTCTTGGAGTGCTCCCCCTAAGGCCTGGCTCAGCCATGCATGTTATTTGATGTAGAAAGTCTTTGGAGTTCTTCAGGATTATATTTTTGTATATTCAGTGTCAAGGTATGAGGAATATCTGCAAGGTGCAACTTCTCATAGTGAAATGTACTCATTACAGCCATTCAGTTCTGAAAATCTATGCATACAACATTCTTCTGTTAATTGTTCTATGTAAGTAAGTCTGAAGTAGGCAGGTCTTCAAGTTCCTACAGCAACCCACGTTGAAAGAGACTACTCTGAGCTGTTTGGTTCACTTAATCCCAGGTGCACACTCCACTGGATATACGGTGTGAGGCCTTAAGTGCAATATCCCCTTAGATGCTTAGAACAGTTAACAGAAGTCACCTCTAGTACCTTCTAAAGCAGGAGCTGCTTCTTTAATGACAAAACAGCTTGTAGCATTTATAAATATTTGTAATTCCATTAAATAAAATTCTGTCTCTCCTCAGTTTGCCATCAAAAACCGCTTTCGGCATCGCAGCAAGGAGTTCCCCAAGAGAGAGCACTGGCTAGACTGGGCGAGTGAGAAGTACGATGTGAGTACTGCATGAGAACTCCTGTGCCCTGGCATCCCCTGACCATCAGCCTCTCTTCTCTCTGCTCTGATCTGTTACCTCAAGTGCTGGGTGAATAGTTTTGGGTTCTCAGTCATTTAGAAGCTAATGGTCTGGCCAAACCTCAGTGCTCCCCTGGGGCAGGTTATGACCCTAACTCCTGTGGGAGAAAGCAGAGCTGTGTATGAGTTGATGCTCTGTGAGATCACAGGCTGCCCAAGGAAAATTTGAGGGAAATGAAGAAAAGACTAGTTCCCTTGTTGAACAAATACAAGCACCTGTTAGTTTTTTAATTAGTAAAACAGCAAGTGTTATCCCTGTCAACTTTTTGTTTCTCTCATTAAACCAGTTTCAGAACCAACTTCAAACAAAAATATGCTGGTTTAGTGACTGTAGAAGGGAAGTATGGGCGTGGTGTTGACTGTCACGGTTAATGCCCAGGGCCATAACACTCGTCTTGGGATCAAACTGCAGAATTACATTTGGGAATTTCAGCTTAAGTGAATAAACACAGCATCACCCCAGCGTCAGTACAAGCTCCTCCCCATGACTCTGGAAGTCTTGTGTCCTGTAGTCCCCTGCCATGTCCCTTGCCTCCTATCTACCCTGCCTTGTTGTCAACGGCAGCACAAACCTTCACCTGTCACCTTTATATTCCTTTTGCCTATATGCATTTTTCATGTGTGAAGTGCATTCCTTACTTGCCTGTCACTCAAACACTTCCTTTCTAGAAACATAAAGCAGCACTGAGTGCTAAATCTCATGCTGCCACCGGTATACATGCCAAGAGACGCAGGTTCCTCTGATATCAATGTCACCTTTAACCAGCAGCGCTTCCCACACCCATAGGCAGACCTTGTGCTTTTTAACAGAAATCAGCAGAAGTACCCACAACTTTCAAAGTTCAGGGCGTGGGTAAGCATTAGATTCATAGAGTTGTTTTGATTGGAGGAGACCTTTAAGATCATCAAGTTCCAACCGTTAACTTAGCACTGCCAAGCTACCATTAAACCATGTCCCATAGCACCCCATCTACACATATTTTAAATACCTCCAGGAATGGTGCCTCAACCACTTCCCTGGGCAGCCTCTTCCAATGCTTGATAACCCTTTCAGTGAAGAAATTTTTTCAAATACCCAGTGTAAACCTCCACTGATGCAACTTGAGGCCACTTCCTCTTGTTCTACTAGTTCTTAGTTTGGAGAAGAGACCAACCCTTACCCTCACTACAACCTCCTTTCAGGTAGTTGTAGAGAGCGACGTGTCTCCCCTCAGCCTCCTTTTCTCCAGGCTAAACCACCCCAGTTCCCTCAGCCTCTCCTCATAAGGCTTGTTCTCCAGACCCCTCACCAGCTTCGCTGCCCTTCTCTGGACCCGCTCCAGCACCTCAATGTCTTTCTTGTAGTGTGGGGACATGATGTGTCTTTATGCCTTTACCTGTTGTTGTGCTGCAAATAGCAGGCTGCAACTGTGTCTCTGTGTCTCTCTTTTTTTTTTTTTTTTTTTTTTTTGTTTTAACTAATTCCTGTTGTGTAATTCTTGTTTGCTGCAGAAACGACTGATTGCTCAGACTAAGATGGTGTTGAAGGTGCTTTTCCTTTACATTCCTCTCCCCATGTTCTGGGCGCTTTTTGACCAGCAGGTAAAGTAGAAATTGTTTGGCTTAGCAATTAGGGCTGTGCCATGTCACACTATGTACTCTGAGGTCACCAGACATAAAAGATGCCAATATGAGGGTGGAAACGAATTCTTTGCAATTTTTTAAAAACGTGATTCTAATGCAAAGGGGTAGTTATTGAGTCATCTTAGTACAGGATGTTCTGCAGCCAGGGGAAACTCAGTTTATCTGGACATGCGCAGGACTGATGCGGTGGCTGAGGTCTCTCCAAATCTTGTATCAGCCAGGACTCAGAGGGTGAAACAATAACTTAAAGCTTTTTTAGTTCTTGCTTTTCTTCCACTCTCAGTTGGGAGATGCAGTGTAGAGTCCTAGCATAAATGGTCTGGAGAATCAGGGGCGAAACAAGCTGGGTGACGGCTTGCTTAATCACTCAAAGTTGTTATAAATACCTCACATCTTCAAGCAGAAGTAGAAGCCTATAATTCCTGTTCACTTGGTGGACTGATTGCTCAGGACTCATGAAAGCGGGCTTTCAGAGCTGAGTGCTATGAAGTATGAATTTAGGAGGGTATCTGAGAGAACCAGGGGCTGAAAGGTTTATCCACGGCAGAGTGTAGGAAGCTTGGTCCAGGTTGCCTGGATCATGCTGCTTTAGTCTAGTGACGGGGAGCCATGACTATCAGCGTGACCTGCTACAAATTGGCAACCTCCCTGTGAAATTTGGAACTGAATACTCATGTGACTGATAACTATCACATCTCACAGTGGTACATTGCGGGTGGTTAAAGGCTGTTGCCCCAGACGTGGTGATGCGTGTTCCTTGTCTCACCCTGGGCTCGGGCTGCAAGTCAGCCCCTCTTTCCCCACCTCCAGGCAGGTTTTATGGGCTGAGGGTTCAAGGCAGGTTGGGCTGTGGGAAGGAGGGATGGACACATCGGTGGTGTGGGGTGCTTGGGTGCAGGCAGGTGGCACAAAGGTGCTCGGGTGGCTTCCGTGCAAAGCCCCAGGCACTGCTCTGCACAGGATGTCCATGCCATCTCTACAGCTAATCTCTGCATCTAAATTGTCTTCCGCTCTGTTTCATGAAACTAGTAAATAAAGTGAAATGGGCCGTGAGGATCATTTTGTTCAAACGTTTACATTACAGAGCAATAATACTCCCATAGCAAGCCAGTTTAATTTTTTATTATATTGCATGTCTTTTCCCAACACTTGGCATATAAAAACAACTGAAGAGGACCTTTGGAATACTGATTAAACTTTAAAGCATTTTTTAAGCATTTAACTTTCTCTTCTTCTGTCAAGGGCTCAAGATGGACACTGCAAGCCACAACAATGGATGGGAACTTTGTAGGTTACTTTTTATTGCTTTTTTTCTTTATTAACACTTACTTTCTGCTTTTATTTGTTGTCATAATGTTAAAACCTCTTTATCTTTTCTTCACCAGGGAGCTATTCAGATTCAGCCGGATCAAATGCAGGTAATCTTATGTCTGACAATTCTAAGTGTTTCCCAAAGATTACATATGTATTTTTAACTGCCCCTCATTTAAAAAAAGACTTTGAAAAATACTCAGTTTTTTCCTTTATGTTCATCTTCAACAGACTGTGAACCCAATCCTGATTATTATAATGGTCCCAGTTGTAGATGGTGTGATTTATCCTTTAATCAAGAAATGCAAGATTAACTTTACGTAAGTCAATGTGCTTAGCTGTCTTCAACAGAAGCTCATTTCAGTGGTTTCTTTAAACTGCTCTTTCAGTTCTAATGTAACAAGAGCAGGCATTCAACTAAGGAGAAAATAGTATTGTATGGGGTTAATACTTAATAATAAAATGGGGTTAATATTTTTAACAAATGAAAATAAAAGAAGGGGCTCTGAAAGAAGTATGTACAGGTACCACAATACCGGAGGAAGATAATCTACTAGTAGAGTAACAATATTTTCCAGTTAAAGGAAAATCTTTTGACTGCAGGAGAGTAGTTGTTTACTGTTTTCCACTTCCCCCTTGTCTACCCCCTCTCCCTCCCAGAGTATTTATAAGAAGTAGAAATACAACACCCATTCTTAGCATGTGTCATGTTTTGGGCTTAAAACTACCTGAAACAAGATGTGTTTCCTCTTCAGTCCCAGTGAGAAGACTGGCCCACTGGATGCTTCTAGGTGTACTTTCAGAGGGCACTGCACGTTATCTTTATCATTAGTAATGAAGTGGCTAGCACTTCCAAGTTGGAGGAGCAGAAGAGAATTCTTAACACAATTCTTATAGGGCTAAGATGCAATACTTTTGTTTTTCCATCTAGTTATGAATTTTTTTTTTCTTTTGTGGAGGAGGGGGGGTATCCTGTACTGGAAACACTGTCATTTTTGGACATTCTACATTTGACAAATGATACCATAAATAAAATACCTACCTTAAACTTACCTTTACAACTGACCTGAATGTCAGTAGATGTCTCCTAATTCAACATATTTCCCAGACTTTTTCTGTTCAATATTATTTTGATTTAAACATAGCAATATGTTATAACAAGTTGTTAGCCTTCTTAAAAGGCATACCTTCTTTTCTTTTTGTTGTTTCAAACCTAACAACCATACTGGATTAGGATACTTTCCCTTCTTGTAGATCAGACTTCTTCAGAAACCTGATTTTGTCAATGTTTGAGCCCAGCAGAAGCAGAGTCACAGGTTATTAAGGTGGTGCAGGAAAGAGATTTCCCAATAGTGTAACTATGAGTCGAGAGGTACCTAGCCTCGCAGAACACTTTCTGTAACAACATCAGCCCTTCAAATGGAGATAACATGCTAGCTGCAGCCATCTGAGTTTCCCACCATGAAAAGAAAACCTCTAACAGTTGAAGCTTTGAATCAGTATTTGTTTTATGACTCATGTATGTGTCTTGTTGCTGCACTAGGCCCCTGAGGAAGATCACTGTTGGTATGTTCCTTGCATCGTTGGCTTTTGTTGCTGCTGCCCTTGTGCAGGTCCAAATAGACGTAAGTTCAGCTGCATGCCAGTGTTTACTAGTAATATTTAGTTGTTAATCCAGAACAGAGTGTGTTTAAGGTGAAAGTGAGTCAAGGTTCCTAAATTCAGAAAAAAGCATATGAGCACAGGAGTAGAGGGAGGGAAAATATTATGCTAATCACACTACTGCAATATGTTTTAATAAAATTAACTAGCCATGAATGCCACCCCACCCCCCCCTCAAAAAAATCTCATCTGCTGTTAACATAAATCGCACATTAAAGGCAACCTCACATCTTTAAACTGAGACTAAAAGCTGAAAAACCAGATATTTGTTTGGCTTACTAGGGGGCTGCCATGTATCTTCGATCTCTTTTGGTACTTTGACTGGAGGTGAAGTGTGCCAGTCTGGGAAACATCATCACAATGTGAGCGAAGATAACACCTGTTTAAGGCAGGATTCCTCACACCTAATTTTCTTTGCCCCAAAGGGGAGGTGTCATGCCTGAACCAGATGAAGGCTTCCCCTGTAGCTGGGGCATCAGCGTCAGCAACACCTCTGGGAGGTGAGCTGTTGCATCCCAAGATCTGAATAGTTATCCAGAGATACCTGCCTATCTTCATGCACTATCAAGGCAAGATGGTCAACTCTTAAATTGTTTTAGTTAAAAATGAGTAATTCTCTCACTAATGCCTGGGTCCAGCAGAGAAACAGGCTTTATATTAATCTCTGGTTCTTGAAGTTGGAAGTAAAGGGTCTGGCCTTCAGTTAGTATAGACACATCCAGGCTGTCTTCCTCAATGTCTTGTTCAGAAGGCCAGAGCTTCATCAAAGCTGGTAATTTCCTAGACTGTTGCACAAGAATCTCCTGCAGAAAGGTACTTATGGACCTGTTTTTGTTGTGTGATGTACCTGAAGAGATTGAAGTGGACAAAAGTATGGGAAAGGAGGAAGTGTTGAGGCAGCACCGAAATAGCTTCTGCTCTTGCAGAAGATCAAAGGCTATTTACTGTTAGATCTGGTGGGAAGTGGACTCTCCAGAAGTTCAGTTTCTCTGGGCTCTCACACTGGGCAGTGCCCATACAAGCTTCTGTCCAGTTCAGCAGCACCAGTGCTGGGGGAGAATGAGTCAGAACACGGTACAAAGAAACTCAGGAACCCAGGCAGCCACAGGATGTAGGAAAAGCCCATTCCGTGAGCCACAGAGTGGCCTTGGTAGCGGCAGCATGCTGCAGGATGTGGCCAAAGAGGAACCACATCTGGCCACGGAGGCATTGTTGTGGATGGGAGGCCTCTTTCCTGAGGCAGCGGTAAGGCAGCTTGTGGGACTAGTAACAAAACTCATTATTGAAGTTGCATCCCTCTGACATTCACAGGTTATAAGACAAAAGCTAATGTTAATAATGAGATTATTAAGATAACAGTGACCGTAGTACTTTTTCCCATGTGACTTAGAATAGGGCACTGATTTTCCTTTTTTTCTGTCCTACAGAAAACTCTTCCAGTTTTCCCTGCAGCTGGGCAATCCCAAATCAAAATAATAAACCTAGGTACTGATAACGTAGCAATTAAGTTTGAACAACTTCAGGCGGCGAATGTAATGCCTAAGGATTCGGTAAGTAACAAAACATGGAGAATAACAAGTTTAAACAAAAAAAAATAATCTAGCGGAGTAAGTCAAAGTCGTTCTCAACTAATGGTTCAAAATGGATTCTTTTCTAGTTCTTTTTTTCTATTAATTCTAAAAATGTATTTTTTGTATTGTGGAATCAATTGTTATTGGTAACACAGGGAATGAAGAAATGGTAACTATTTCAATATTCTAAGTAGTACTAGTTTGTTCTGGCAGGAGATTTTTCCAAGAAACTTCATAGTAATTTTGAATTAATTGAAAAATTTCAGTCTTTCATTTCTTAACAGCAAGAAGACCCTTTCCTTCAATAAAAGTCTATTCAGCTCTAGTAAGTCACTGCTCTTACTGTAAGTGTCACTTGAACAGGGAGCTTTTTCTGTGGCTACATTACATATGTTAAGCTTCAAATTTTGCTGTCAAAGAACACTTTCAGGTTCTATTATAGCACAAACTTGATAGCCCTATTGACAGCAAAATGTGGCAGAGCTGATGGGTGCTTTTAATAATGGATGTTTGGAAGTGTGTTCTCTGATAGCCTGAAGTCCTGTTTCCATTTAAGAAAAGAAACCCTATTCTACTCTCCTCCAGATTTGCCTCGCATGGAAACTGAGCTGTGAGGAGAAGATAAGGGCACTCAAATCTTATGTTGATGTGGAATTGATATAACCATGGTGCATACCTGAAAATGAAGGGTGTAAAATGCTCCACTCTGTACCGTAGACGTTTTAGAATCCAGATGGTTTGGATTATAAAATGCTTTTTATAATCCTATAAAACAAAAGGCTTATTTTAGTACTACATTAATATATTTATTAATGTTTTAAGTATTTTACGCTGATGAAATGTATTCTGAATATTTAAAATATGTCCTGGTAATAGTCACTCCTGTTATGCTGAAACCATGAAAATGCAGCTTGCATTTGCATCTCTTAGGAGGTGTTGCTATTTGGAAAATGCTGCATCTTAGCTTAGCTAGTGCTGCCTCTGTTGCTAAACAGAATTTTACTTGGTAGTGGTAAGCCTGATTTATCTGGAGCAAGAAATACATAGGAAAATGTAACAGTTACTCCATAATGTTTGTGGGAAGCTCATAGGATCATATGGGGTTGGAAGGGACCTCTGGAGATCATCTAGTCCAATCCCCTCCTCCCCGAGCAGGTCTACCTAGAGCAGGCTACACAGGAGTGTAATGTTACTTTGAAGCTTGTGTAACAACAGAAATCAGTGCTTGACGTAGAAAACCTAACAAAAATTCTCTCTGACACTTCAGAAGTAACATACATGTAAACTTCTGATCCCCTGGAGTTTACAACACTCCCCCAAAGATGTAGATGATTATGGAGTTGCATGGAAATTCATAGCAATTTTTTTTTCTCTTTGTAGACGGGCTACATGACATTTGAGAGTTCTCAGTTGAAAACATTAAGCATAACTTCTGGAAATATAAGTGAAACTGTCCCTATCAATTTGGAAGAGGGAAAACGTCACACTCTTGGTGTTAAAAATAATGCAATGAACATTGTTACGAAGTTGGTAAGTCTGTTTAATTCCCAAGATACACATTAATGTCTTAGCAGCTATCTATATGGAGTGTGTGAAGCTGAGAGGACAGGCTCTGAGGAGGTTTTCGCTTTGTCTTGTTTTCTGTCTCTCCCCTTCTTTGCTGTACCAGTGAGACTGGTGATTTGTAGAGAGCAGGGCAGGATGTAGTTTTAAAAAAAAAAAAAAAGTACTAAAAAAGTTACTAACTTAGTATTTAATTTGACGAATACCCTCTCACCAAGACTTAAATGTGTGGTCATACAGCGTTTTCTAGTAGGCACATATCCTAGAAGGATCCTAAAAGGAGAAAGGTCTGGAGTCTTGCTCTGAAGCCTCTGTTAATTCTTACTGCTATGTAATAGTGCACATTTAAGCTGTTCACTGATATTAACGAAGTACCTTGGCAATGGTCTCTTCCACCAGCTGCTTGACAATGTCACGTCAAAACCAGAAGAAGGAAATAATCTCATCAGGTAGAGTTTATTTTGTTCCTAAATTTTGGCAGTAGTGTGACTGTCTCTTCAATCTGCCTCTTGGGTGGACTCTTCTTGCTTAACATATACTGTAGGAAATCTCTGCTTGCTGAACACCTCACTCAATGTTTAGGGGGTGTAGGAACTTCCGGGGCATAATTCATATAAGCTACCTTGCATATCTACTTTAGGTATAATTTAACTAAAATTGGAAGTGCATGTTTCACTCCATCGTGTAGACTTCTTTTGTAGACAACCAGCACAGATGGCATGTCTGTTACCTCCTTTTTAATCTTGGGTAAGAAGTCTCCTACACCTCTTGGTTTTCTTCTACATCTTTCATTTGCAGGTGTATTTGTTACTGGCTGTGGCTGTTACTGGCTTTCTTTTGGCATTCTCCTAAGCAGGCAGCGGGCTGATGTAGATTTAGCTTGCTCTTTGCATTAACCACACTTTAAGAGATTTAGAGTTCTTTCAAAAATGTTAACTGAGAAAAATGAAAGGGGAAGACTTGGTTTGTTGTGCTGCCAGCATATAATTGAAAGTAAAACGTGTATTTTTTGACTTACGCATATTTTGTTTAGTATTTCTTCCTTCTTGCATTTTAAAGGTTCATCAACAATTTGCCCGATCCTATCAACATCACTATGGGTGAAACTTCTTTTGGTAATGTGCAGTCTCTTTCTGCCAGTCGTTATGAACTCTTTCCAGGAGGAAGGTAAGTATTTTTCCTTTACCTAAATCTAACCGCTTAAAAGCATACTTGTCTTATATATAAGACACACAATTGCCTATACCTATGGTCTGAATTGTGTTTTTTCTCTTGCAGAAAAGATCATATTACAGTTATTAGAAATTCAACTAGTTTTCCAGTTACTTCAAAAGCACTTGGATTTGGTAGTGCCTTTACAATTATAATTGATGAGGTGAGTCACCAGTGCTGTTGAATAGACAAGACAGAATTACTTTTCATGTTGATATTTTCTTTAATTAAAAAAACTCTTGTAGAATTATTCATCTTGCCCTTAGTTGTACATAGGATAGAATTCTTATATGTTAAAAAGAACATAAAACCATTCCTAACTATAAAAATAATGACGGGTATGATAAATTATTTAATAGAATCATAGAATGGTTAGAGTTGGAAGGGACCTTTAAAGATTGTCTAGTTCCAGCCCCCCTGCCATGGGCAGGGACACCTTCCACTAGAGCAGGTTGATCAAAGCCCCATCCAGCCTGGCCTTGAACACCTCCAGGGATGGGGCAGCCACGGCTTCTCTGGGCAACCTGGGCCAGTGCCTCACCACCCTCACTGTAAAGAATTTCTTTCTAGTGTCTAATCTGAATCTCGCCTCTTTCAATTTAAAACCATGACCCCTCATCCTATTGCTATACCTCCTGAAAAAGAGTTCCTTCCAATTTACTGGAGGCCCAGGCATGCAAGAATTCATATTCACCAGTGATGGCCTTAAATCTTTAACCCAATTAGAGGCTAAGGATCTGCATGAAGCCCACTGTAAAGCAACTACTCTGTTATAATTAGATATACAGTGCTTCACATACAATACTACTTACCGAGAACTTCGTGTTCTGATAGATCAGCTGTAGAGCTGATGCAGAACTGTTTAGAGTGCTTTTAGTGTATAGGCTCTTTATCACTGTTCCTGATGTGCTATTTTACATTCCAGTGTTCTGGAGTTTCTTGTGATGTAACATATTCTGAAGATATTCCACCCAACACAGTCCATATGGCCTGGCAGATCCCTCAGTATTTTATTCTTACGTGTGCAGAAGTAGTCTTCTCTGTCACTGGGCTGGAGTTTTCATACTCACAGGTAGGTTTTGCTCTTCAGAGTTCTCATTGTTTTAAGATCCCTGAGTGGACTCCTTACCCTGGTACAAATGAAGATCTACGATTTATTATTTTTAAGTGGTGGTTCCATATTGCTGCTTTGTTTAAACAACAATGTCCTTCAGAGCCTTCTAGTAGGATGGCAGGCTGGTGCAAGTCGGCCTTTTTTCACTAGCATTTGGTGTTTTCCATGAAGCTACGCTGAATTATATCATTTGAAGACCCAATCGCTAGTCCTCAAATTTCCTTCTCACATGTGACTTTACACTGAAAAGAAGCGGTATGTACTGCTGTTGTAAAACCAAACTAGGGAGCCCTCAAATATAAAATGAACAAGTGCTGACAGTTATATCCACACTAGTTTCCTCTATACAGTCTTTAGCATCAGTTTAATTATGCATTCTTAATTGCTTTGTCTTCCAATTTGGGTTTGTATTATTAGCTTTGTGTGTTTCTTCCCATAATTCTGGATCTATAGACTGCAGTGATGAGTATATGGGAAGACATGGCTTGCTAGACTATGATACACTCGGTTTCTTCATTTAATCTGTACCGTTGTGACCAAGTCAGATGTGAAATGTGCCTGTTAGTTGCTCAGTGTGTACAAAGTAAAAGGTGTTATAGTCAGTACTAATAATGTCTTGTTCCTCAAAGCCTTCCCCAGGCCTGTCTAGTAACTTTTAATTATTAAAAAAAAAAAAAAAAAAAACAAACCAAGAAACCCCACCCCAAAGAACCAGTGTTTGTTATAATGTAAAAAATGCAGTAAACTTCAGAAAATAAGCAATAGCAGTTTTTGACTAAAACTTAAGTGCCTTTACTTCTATAGGCCCCGTCCAATATGAAGGCAGTGCTGCAGGCAGGATGGCTGCTGACGGTGGCTGTTGGTAACATCATTGTCCTTATCGTGGCTGGAGCATCCAAACTCAGCGAGCAGGTAAGCACACGAGCAATTGGCGTGCTTTTCTGTTACTCTGTGAGAAAGCAGCTCTAGTACAGGGAAGGGGGAGTCATAGCTGGTAATCCTCAACCACAACTCTTGAACAACAGCATTATGGTGGATTTGCATTTACAGTTGGAATGTAGGTGGCTAGTCTTAGCTACAAGATGTGCACCAGTCAGTTGTAGAACTAGTGCTTGACTGAATCTCATTACGCTATAAAAGTAACAGAATTATGAACCTTTATAAGCTATCTGGATAAAAACTAGTGTTGAAGGCTGTGACAACAGGGCGCTAACTTGTCTTCTGGGGCCATTTCCAAAGTTTCTGTTGGTCTTTTTCCCCAGCGCTTCTTCAATATGTGTACACATGCACATACACAAGTTCAACAACTTTAATCAACACTACTTCAGCAAAGGCTTCTACCTCTTATCTGATGTTTGCCATTCCTAACTCTTGCTCTGTCAGGCTCCTTTTCTTGCCAGCAGCAGTTTTCAGCAATAAGTTGCTTTTCACAGTGTGGAAGTGCTGTGAACTTCTGGGCTGAAATTTTAGACTAATGTGATTAAAACCTACCAAAATTCTGTTCCCTGCTAATGAACCTTCACCTGCATACCTCAGCCTTGCCATGTCCTGTCTTCTGGCTCCATTGGTTTCCAACCTCACTCCCTGGGGCAAGAAAGCTGTGGCTCTCCTGGTGAGGAGCACTTGGACAAGGCTTTCTCAGACTACTTGTGGCAGTCCCTAATGAAGCAAAAGGGATATCTGAGAAAGGGGAGAGACTGTCTTTGAAATGAGTCTGCCAGTCCTGGTTTCAGCTAAATTAACCAGAAACCAGCATGAATCAGAGCTTTTGAGGCTTTTCAGGTGGAGACAGCACTTTGAAACCAAAGTTCCTGGTCTTGCTCTCTGCCCAGATCTGTGGTCAGTAGAGACTTTTCTGCTGACAGAAGTGGAAGCAGGATCACTGCTAGCCTGGTTAAAAATGACATTACCTGGCCAAAAGGAGGGGCTGAGTTTCTTTTTCAGGCTATTGCTTCATTCCCATGTGTTCAGAAAGATGATATTGTAGAACTTTCCAGCATTCATAGAACTTCTGTCTCTTCATTGAAGACAGAACTACTGAAAGGGCCACAACTCTGAGTTGCTCTAAATATTTAAGTCATATGGTACCTGTTATATGTGTTCAGTTTCACATTCTGAATTAACTATATTCCTTGCAAACAGTAAAAAGGTGTAATACTTTGAGGAACGAATATTAATGGATGAATTATATTTTTTTTTCTTTTTTACAGTGGGCAGAGTATGTGCTGTTTGCTGCCTTGCTGCTGGCAGTTTGCATCATTTTTGCTATCATGGCTTATTTTTATACCTATGTTGATCCAAATGAGGTTGAAGCCCAACTTGATGAGGAAGAAAAGAAGCAAGCCAAAAAAGACCCAGGCATGTATGAAAAGCAAGCTGAAGCTGACTCTCAGATGTAAAAGTTGTATTCAAGAAGCGTTTGTAAATTATGGTATCCCGTTAAATCTCCCTGCAGTAAGAGAAATCAGGGTATCGGTAACACCTCTGGATAATATGCCCAATGGGAGAAGTTAAGAAAACCTGTTTTAACTCAAAATGCAGCCTCTCTTGGGAAGCAAGAGGAAAAGATTAGTCTCTCTTGTACCGAACATAGTATCCAGCAGAATTTGCACTCTTAATGTACCTCAAGCTTAAATAATATAGCACTAAAATGTTGAAATTGCACTCAGCACTATTAGACCCTGTGAAAAAAAATGTATTTTTTTTATACTACATTTCAATTTTATATCATGAAAGAAACAAGTATTGCCAAGAAATAGTAATCAAAGCCAAGCTATCTGCATGACCCCTCTAGCCTCACTGTTACTTGAAAGCAGCAGGTCACATGTGCCTTAAATTCTTTTGTACTTACGTACAGAAAATGGGAGCAAAGCTCTGGCATTGCTCAGATTAAAATGCTGTCTGTGCTCCACATGGCAGTAGCTTGGACATGCACTGTAATATAATGTTTTATGTGCCTGTTAACTACCCATTGAACTCCTGTTATGTTTTTAATTAAATGTGTTAATGAGATGTCCACTCAGGTAAACAGACAATGGCAAATAACATTTGGAATAAGCAACAGCAATAAAACTTGTGTTATTTCAAAATAATGGAAGTGATGTAAGAGTATGACTTACAGTTGCACGTTAACAAAACTTGATACCACCTCACTGGTGCCTCTGCATATGTGTTCCATCACTTGAAGCTAATGGACAAGTGTCAGTCTTCTCTGTCTTAATATACCTCTAACACCCATCAAGATTTATAGCAGAGAAGACTAAATTCCCACTCCGGTTGCTGGCACCTCAGCCTCCATGTACATAGAGCTCCTCACCCATGAAAAGAGTTGGAAATGGAGCTTGATAAAGTAAAATCCAAAGTGCTCTTCCCCTGAATCCCAGTTAGTCCTGTACCCTATAGGCAGTAACACCTATCAGTCTCTAAGGTCATCCAGGGAGAGCCTTTCCCATGGATTCAAGATGCTGTGTGTCCCTCCAGCCCGCGGGGTTGTGGGTCTCCTGAGGCAGCTCCCAAGAGGACCTGTCTCCTTGCCATCTTCTGAGGAGGTAAGGGGTTTGGCATTAGGTTTACTTGTGGTAGACTAGCCAGCATTTCCTTTGCCATGCAGGTTAAACAAAACAAATTGTCTCTTTACTGCATCCCTGCAGGATAGCATCTTCTGTCTACTATTTTGGCCATACCAGGTGAAATGTTTATGTGGTGTTTTAACACTTCATTTTTTTCCTTTGGTATACAAGTCATGTCTCTATTTTTTAATATCATAAGCTGTTGGAAGTTAGCACTCTAGCAAACTCACTTGCTTGTCTGCCACCTGGATGGATGTGTTCTATGGGTAGAAAGTCACTAATGCTGTAAAATTATATGGGAAAGCTTTGTGATAAGGCGAAAACAAGCTCCCCTATCTCTTCAGCCCAGTAAGGTAGAAAGACAATCATATTGGATGAGATTTTATTTCTTTTCATCAGGGATTGATGTAATTAAAGTTAAAACCTGCCTTATCCAAAATTTGATGTGGAAAAAAAATTAGGTAACCTTGTAGAGACAAGATGGGATGGGCAGCCATCTTCAGTATTCCCGTGCCTGTGTCTAGAACCCCTGTGCAGGGAACTGGTCTCTGGGTTGGAATCAAGTATTTTCGGTCCCTTAGATTTGAGGATTAAAGATGTATGGTTGACCTCTAAATCTGACAGTATTTAGTTTTGGATGCTGTTGGCTAGACTACCAGACTGGCAAGAGAGTCTTTTGCTTATCTTTTTCTGTTACAGAGAAGATACCCTGAAATCAGTCAGATTAACAGCTGATCATTCTAACTTCAGTTCTTATTTAAAACAAACAAACACAAACCTTTAAAAAAAAAAATGCAAGAGTGGTGAATTATGAAAGCCTATTCTAGCAACCTATTGTGTTGGAGCTTGAAACCATTCCCTCTCCTTCTGTCACTAATTACCTGTGAGAAGAGACCAGCACCAACCTCTCTACGGTGTCCTGTCAAGTAGTTGTAGAGAGTGATGAGGTCTCCCCTCAGCCTCCTCTTCCTCAAACTAAACAGTCCCAGCTCCTTCA
>JAOXNO010000001.1:154872725-154883020 GCA_028565335.1 Limnodromus scolopaceus
GGGCTTTGAGCAACCTGCTCTAGTGGGAGGTGTCCCTGCCCATGGCAGGGGGGCTGGAACTCGATGATCTTTAAGGTGCCTTCCAACCCAAACCATTCTATGATTCTATGTGGAGCAGCAAAAGCTGTCTGCTCTTCTTTGCAAGTAAAGCATCAGGTACCCACTATCTCAGCTGGAAGAAGAGCTATGCTTAGTCCAAAATCTCCAGGAAGCCTGCTCTCTTGAAAAAGATGGGAGGAAAACTGAGCCGGCAGCTGTAGAAACCAAAGGGGCACGAGGTTTTGGGATCTAGCCAAAGGTCTGGTGGAAGTAGGAGGCTACAGCAGATTTTTATGAATGAAAGGAGGTCTGCAGGAGGAGGTGGAAGATTGCTGAAGCATGTCAGAGCACCGCGACCGCTACAGGAACTTACTGGGCAACTACTTTTAGAAGCCTGTGGGATGGGAACAATGGGCAAGGTAGGAGGGTACACACACAGGCCCTGCATTCTTGTAGGGGCACAGTTATTACAGGCTGTAACTGTCCCACACACATACTTAGTGGGGATGATGGTAGGTTCAAATGTTGGGAAACAGCTTTACAAGCTGTAATTTATTTTCCTAATGGAAGCCCTCACAAAATAACAATATTTGTGATTTCTGGCTTTTTCACTCTTTGGGTGTTAAATTCTGGGGTTGGAAAGGCTGCAGGCTGGTGATCTTAAGTGCTGAAGGTCTCTGATTACCCAGCAAAGAGGTTTAGTGGCAGGGAAGTCATCCCTCCGTGGTTTGCTTCTGTACCTGCTCTGCCAAGGCCGACCACTCCAGATACACAGTTCTGGTCTTGAACTACGGGCGGGAGCATTCAGTGCTGCAAGCCGAGAAGGCGTATTTTATGGTATGAAAGAACTGGAGCCACCATCCCACACCATACAGGACATTCTGGCTGGAGTTTCACCCTCTACCTCATCTGAGCTAACTGCGGGCTACCAGCGAATGGGATGCGCTGGCCTCCCTGCTTCCCTTCCTCCCCCACACGCGGTGTCCCTGCTGCGTGACACCCAGAGACTAATCTAGCAGGATGTGCACGCATTTCCCATGGGATCAGCGAACTGATCCAAATCACCACGCTGGCATGTGATCGCTAATGCGAGGACGGGAGCCAGGGCTGGGAGAAAGGAAGAGCAGGATCAGCACTTTGGCAGCAGACCGCAGTTAGATTGGATTAAGTGCAACACGAAGCTGTGCCCTAAAAAACTCATCACATGGCAAAATTTGTTACCGACACCCTAGACTGACAACTGAAACTCGCAGGAATCCATATGTTTTTGTGTTCAACAGATGAATACAATATTCTCCTGTCAAAACAAGATTTTCCAGGTGGCTTCTGGTACATCACGAGATTAGTGAAGGGTAAAACGTGACAATTCTTGAATTAAAACAGTGAAATAGTGCCCTCCCTCATTGTAAGACCACTGCTTATCAGATATCAATGAGATGCAGTGCAACTTTTTATTCCAGGACAACTGAAGCCTGCAAGTAAACATTTTAAATCTGTGATGACATGGACTGTCTAGGGACATCATAGTTACAGGTTAGAGCGTCTCATCATGATTACAGGGTCATCCTTAATGGATCCACTTAGTCTGGAGATTTTGCTTGTCTGGTGTGTACATAGACATTAATCTGAGATAAGAACTGATGTCTCCATCATAAAATGTGAAATGTGAGAAGAAGATAGAAAAGGTGTATTTCCTTCTGTTTGCTTATGTTTGCTTTGTGTGACAAGAGGGTAACAGAAAGGTTTATAAAAAGCAAGATTTAATGAAATGATGCTCTTCAGGAGCAGAGGCACAGTGCGGTATAATCAATCTCATGTTTCTTAATGAGCTCTAGGTCCCCATCTAATTTTAATTGTCTGCCTGGAATACCAAAATACTTTCAGGCACTTACATTCTGCTCATTATTAATAAAGGGCATACAACACTTGAGCCTTTTCTTCCATTTTCTGCCTCATCCCGGCTTATCCATTATGATTCTCAGTACTATAAGAAAGTGAATTTTCTCCTATTAATAAGAATCCCCAAACCCTGTGATTTTCTATGAACAATATGAAGTACATCACCTCAGGAAGCGAAACATATGAAGAACAGCATGTTTTATACAAACCTTGCAAAACACTGGACTTTTCTTTGGGGGAAAACAACTTATTAGCCCATTTTTTCCCCTTCAGCATTCACGAGACTTAAAGCGGAATGTGTGTTTGAACTTCAAACTTTGCTTCTGTAATAGACAAAACAATTTTCTGACACGACTGCTTCTGGAACCATAACTTAAACACACAGCCGAGTTTAGCTGTAGAAGGCAATCTGTGTGCTTTTGAAGCTACATAAGATTCCTCTGCTGACATAAATACGTGGCTGCAGGGTTACCCATGGCATGTCGAGAGGAAGAAAGGCTCCAGCGTGACCTTCGTACAAGGGAATCCCTTTCCATCAAAAATGGAAAACCTAAGTTTTTAAATTTTGGTGGAAACATAGAAAAACCCAGTGTTTTGTTGGGGTATGATCCCCACAGAGTTTGGAAGCACAGTAGAAACTAATCTTGTAGAGTCACCACAATTAAAGGCAGGGAAAACATCAGTTCTAGGCAACACAAGGATATTTTTTGTTATAAACAGGGAAGTGTGCATTTCTTCTTCAGCACAGCAGAAGAATGTCAGAATATGGGAGTTTTAAATATCCTTAACAAGGCCTTACAGAAAAGAGGCTTTCTGGGCAAACTTTATAAACATGACATAGCTAAAGCAGTGGATGAAAACCCACAGATATAATTATAGTTCATTTCTGCACACTGAGTCATCCTGACTATGGGCTCTCATTTCAGAACAATGCCCAGCCCTTTCTGCTCTACTTCCTCAGAGGTCTGCTCAAGCAGGGACTTATTCTCCCACGGATGAGCCAAGGAACTGGACACGGGCAGGAATTTTTATTTTTTAAAAAATATATTTAGTGCTAAAAAATGTTTCCAAAGAACTGCTGGAGGGTGTAAATTCCTGTATGTGAAAAGCAGCTTTGGTTCAGGACCTCATAAGCAGTCTCACGCCACAAAGAGTTAGGCAGACCTTTTTAAATCTTGAGCGTAGCGCGAGAGTGGAACAGCCGGTGAGTCATTTATGAAGTGCAAGAAAAAAGATACGAAGGGCATCCTGGGGAATAAGCCTCTTATACCTTGCACAGCTGGAGGGGAGAGATGAGGAGGAGCCTGATACAGGGACTCAGTTACCGAGTCAGTCTCCCAGGATGGTCAAGGCTGCTCAGACTTATTGCTGGTTGACCTCCATATGTTGTTCCAGCAGAAGGTGACTACCCAGGCCCTTGGGGTTCAGTGGTGCTTATTTCTCTCCCCAGGCTCTAGTACCCCTTGCCAGGGAGCAGCAAGGTGAGCAGGGAGCCAAGGGTGACAGTGGGGCGGGACTACTACCCACCCAGCACAGACCTATGGCACCCAAACACGAGGATCAGAGCAGGTCTGAGAGCGGTCACCTGGGTCTGCTGAGAGTCCAGATCACCAGTTCACAGTGATGAGGCAGAGCTAAGGGCTTCACACAGCCCTTTCCCATCTCACTCTTGCTGGGGTTTCAGAGCAGCCCTTCAGCCCAGCTCTGGAGGGTGAAGAACCTCTGAGTGCACCTGAGATCTGGGCACCAGCACGGCGACAATTCAGAACATATAATCTGTGGTATTTCCCAAGATGCCCCAAGGTTCTCTTAGCCTTATTTATTGGAAAGGATCAGCCTTTTTTTTTCTTTCAATCTCCAGAAATGTTTTGGCAAAGGAAAGAGAAGAGATCTTGGAATACAAATGAATAAGCCCATCTTCGTTCAACCTCTATTATAACTATGCGCTCTTCAGCGGAGCTCCCTTCAGCTATGATTAATCATCCTTCCTGGCCAAGGAAATCCCACTCTGCAAGAAGCACTAACGACAAGGGTGAAATACGAGCCACCTGCCATTTCCACTTTTGCATGGCTCACTAGCAGACTATCTACCCAGCCTTGTAGCTTGCAAGTTCCAGTGTGGCATGCCCTACTGACCCTCCATCACTGAACAAAAACCCTTCAGCCACGTCCCATTTGACCAAAGGCAACCTAAACCTGAAGAAAAATCTTCACTGCATTTCAATCCAATTCAGAAATGGATGCACAGTTTTTTTTCCAAACTGTGTGTAAATAAACCTTTAGCATGCAAATATGTATTATTTAAACTTCAAAAAAAAAAGTTTCTAAATGGTAATGCGCCAATTCAGCTATAATTATGATACCAATTCAGTAATATGAGGATTTAATCCTGTCCTCATCTAAGTCAAGACAGTAGATTCTGATAACTTTTTTTCTTCTCATTCAGGGAAATTCTGTTTCTGATATCAGTATAAAACCACATGAAAAGGGATGAGACCCATCTGGCTATTTGATTATTTCGCTGTTCAGACACTGTATGTGAAGATTAAAGCCAGATTTCTGTCTTTGATTTTCATTATTCCTTAGTAGGCTCTCCAGAATCCTGCTACTTTTTTCTCTTCTAGTACTCTAATTTATCAAAACTTAATGCTCTTTTTAATTTGTCTCGGTAAACACTACAGATTGATATTGGGAAGCTAGGAGCAAGTTCTTTCTAACATGTTGCCCTTGTATGAAAAATATTTTCATGCATCTGTCAATTTTTTAGAGGAAGAAAAATTTTTCTTTGGCATGTCATCTCATGGCAGTGAGCTCCATTATTCATTTGTGCTCTTACCCACTTTTCTCTATTTTCAAGTTTCTGTCTGATAGCTCTTGTTATGAGAAAAATTGTACAGGAATCTTCTGCAGGCCATTCATGAGGTTACAGAACTCTACTACCCTCATGAAAATTCTCTTTTCTACACTGAGGAGTCATAATGTATTTAATTTCTCCATCTAGAGAATATTTTCTGAATCTTTGATCATGGTTTTCTTCCCTTTCTGGTACCTTTTCCTTTATGCTACAGTATCATTTTGGAAATGATACAGACAGTCTAGAGGAGCAGCATAGTGAGGATTTATAGTGAAGTATAACAGTGTTGTCTCCCTTATTCTTTATTCCTTTTCTAATAACTCCTAATACAGTTTTATCTTCTGAGTGATTTTCTTGACGGCCTCTGAGTGATCCTTCTGAGTGATCCTTGACAGCCAAGATTTCCTTCTTGATTGGTAGGAACTCCAATGTGTAACATTACACTTTTTTCCCGTATACTTTTCCCCTGTATAATTTTCAACGCTGAACTCCCATCTGCTGGTGTGTCACTCCGCAGTCACTCACTGAGATTCTTCTGCAACCCCTTGCACTTCATTTTAGTTTTTACCCCATGATACTTGGCAATGTGAGATTATTTTGTCATTTCTCTTTCGTCTCTTCTCCAGGTCACTCATGGATATGCTGAGCAAGATTGGTCCCAGATGGATTCCTGTCACCAGTCTACTGGTAACACCATCCACTGTGAAACATTTTTATTTTATCTTTCCTCTCTATCTTCAGTTACAGACCCATGTGAAGACCTCTCCTTTTATCCCCAGGAACACTTACATTCTTTAAGGTCCGTTTGTGAAGAGCCTTGTTAAAGCTGCTTTGCATTATAAGATACAGGCAAGTGCCGTACATTTAAAACACAAGTATTCAAAATGGAGCCTTGCTGACAAACTATTGAGAATTTGAGTACATAGTCCATCAGGCTTATTAACAGGGTAATTAAAAGAAAAAAAAAAAGGATAAGACTAGGAACCTAATACCCACAGTTAAGAAATAAATGACACGTTTTTATACAGGTTGTTAAAACAGTTGATGAAGAAATTGATCAGTCAAGAGAGTGTAGAAAAAGGAAATAGGAAAGACAAAAGATAGTGGTGGATAAAGAGGACAAGGAAGTGAGAAAAAAATCCAGCGACAAGCTGAGCAGCGAACAGTATGGTATTGTGATTGGGTTAATTGTTCTCCGGCGCCCAGGCCCCAGGATACCTGTGCTGCCATACAAGACAGACAGACTCAACTCTGTCTGCGTGGGAGTCTCCATAATCCCGGTGCCGTACCTTACTGCAAGCAATACTGTCACGCGTTCAGCCCCCTCAGTCTTCCCTCCTCTCCAGGTGAATCTCTGCCTGCCTGCTACTTATTCACCACGGCATTTCTCACACGCTGTATTTTGGAGACAAATGTCCCACCTGTTACAATCCACAGTACTTTTTTTTTTTCATTATTTCTTTATTGGTGGCATATTACAAATTCTAAGAGCTATGTTCCAGGTGCACCTTCCTCCTTAGAAAGCCTCAGTGGTCCTACATTGCTCAGTTGAGAAGTTTCAGTCTTGGTCAGTAAGAAAAATGTTTTCCCTTCACAGGTAGTTTATAAACAGAATTTCACAGTCACTGCCATTATAATAATGTGAGGTTTTTTTTCTTTTGTAACTTTTTTCTTATATAACAAACAAAGCAGAAAATCTCTGCATATTCAAAGTATCATTTTAAATTGAAAGCAAACCAGGTATTGAGAAGTCTACACATAAAATAAATTGAATCTTTTCATGCTAGAAACATCTGGCTTCAAAAAGATACAACAGAGAACCATCTAATGATAAGAACGGTGTATTTTTGAAGTTTCTGCCATTGTACTAGGATAGCAGGCTATGTAATCATTTCTATTTTTAAAATAGATTACTGCAAAAGAAGCCTTTCTTTGGAGTAAAATAAACACAATCATTTTTTCTCAGAAAAGTTTGGGAAAAGGAGAGGAACATTTGCAAGACTTCTGTTATTTAGTCTGTAAGGATGGAGCTGAAATCTAGATTGAAAAAAACAGCATTTACAAAACTAGCAGAAAGAAGAAAACACACTTATTATTTTAAGATTACATTTAAAAGTATTTTGGTTAAAACTTCTTCAAGTCCAGGGGAGAAATTGGAAGTGTATCAAAGCATAGGGTACAGCATACAATACAGAAGCTGACAGAAATTAGACATTCTAATACATTATTCTAACTTCATTAGAACTTAACTTAGACTGGTATCTGATTTATGACATAGAGTTTTGAATCTACTCCTTTGTTTTCCTGCCTTTAACAAGTAAATCTGCTCATAGAGCCTATTCCGCTAGCTCAAAGAATAATTGTTCAGGTCCAGTCTCTTGTTGAACGCATAATACAGAACTTTGAAATGAAAAAAACCTGAAATGAAATAAATGCATTATCTTCACTCAGTTATGTCATACAAGCAAGAGAAAGACCTCACAGTGGCCCTAGGAGAGGAGCTTACATGGGAAAGTTACTCCAGAGCAGCCTCCACATGGGAACTTTTTTGTGCTTATGCGCCGTGAGCTAGACAATCTACAAACTAAATGTAAAGAGGGAATTAGCAAGAGATAAAACATAAACAACTCTAGGAAATCAAGTATGCATTCCTTATGAAAATTATTTAAGTCCCAAAGAGTATACTAATAGATGGAAAACAATATATATTTCATAATACAAAAGGTAACTTATTTTTATACCTTTCTTCCTTCACTCTGCACTGAATGTGCAACTGCAGAAAAAGTAAAGCACCTGATAAAATCTGTATCCTAATGATCATATAGAGAAGAGCAAAAACTAAAGTTACATAGGCAATGGTAAACCTGACATTTTCTCAATGAGGATTTTTAATATTATGTGATGTAGTGAAAGCTCAATGGTATTCATGGGACAAAGGATGTTCACTTCTAGCCCATTGACTTTATCCCTAGCAAGCTAAAAAAATTCACTCCACAGTGGAGCAACCATGGAGATACTAAAACTCTACCTTTTTTTTTTTTAAAAAAAAAAAAAAAGATTGCAAAAATGCTGTAAAAAACAATCTAGATGATAGAAAGTTTTTATATTGATTCTTGTAACTGTTACTTAATTTGACTTTTGACTGAGGTAAAACTCAAATGAAAGCTTATACATTTCTTAGAAAATTACATAGTAGTATGTTTAAGTAAAAACCCCCATAATTTAAACTCCATTCCAGCATTAAGGAAACTAACAACTCCTTCATGAATTCCAGTAGTTCAATTTCTATCTGTCGTCCTTTCCGTGTTTCACTGTACTCACGAGCTGGTGCATTTAATTTCTCGGGGAAAGAATCTTTGTGTGTGTGTGTATACACATACATGCCTGTATAAGGCTGTTAGCTAATTTTATTTGAGTTTCACTGAGTGGTAGAAATCTTAGAGACATTTATGTTTCTTCAAGTTTCAGAAAAACAAGATTATGTAGCATTATCTCAGCCCATATTAGACAATAAAGAATATCACTGAATCATGGAATTGTTGGAATTGGAAGGGACCTTCTGGAGATTGTCTAGCCCAACTCCCCTGCCAAAGCAGGAACGCCTAGAGCACATTACTCAGGACTGCGTCCAGGTGGGTCTTGAAGATCTCCAGAGAAGGGGACTCCACGACCTCCCTGGGCAGGCTGCTCCAGTGCTCTGTCACCTCACCGTAAAGTTCTTCCTCATATTTAAGTGGAACTTCCTATGTTCCAGCTTGTGCCGCGTCCTGTCACTGGGAACCATTGACAAGAGTCCGGGTCCATCCTCCCTCAAACCGCCATTTAGATAATTGTAAGTATTAATAAGGTCTCCCCTCAGCCTTCTCTTCTCCAGGCTCTTAACTATAGAAAAAGCTTTGGTAGGAGTCTAACCATGTATCAATAGGTCCATTTTATATTTTGAAGTGTTTCATGCAGTTAAGGGATTTGTACAAACTCTCTAGTGAATTTCCTACTAAAAAGTAATTTGTGATGCAGAGGATGCTCACCCCTTTCTTTAATTCTTTTAATTCAGTTGAAAAGACAATGAACCACTGTCCTGTGGATCCCGGACCTACTGGCCAACCGATTTGGATAATTTTAATTCTAATGAAACTACCTTTTTCTTTTTTTTTTTTGTTGGGGGGTGGGGTGGAAAGGAGAGAATCTTAGGTTCATTCCCTAATGCATTAGGAATTGTGTGCTCTTGAATCTCAGCTTAAACAGGCCAAATGCGGGGAATATAACATTGCTGAGTTCTTAAGGGCAGGGTCCAGGGTTTCTGCTATGTGTGTGAGGGGAGACCTGACTGCTCACTCACTCTTCTTTCTTTTAGGACGTATTGTAAAAACACGACTGTCATTTCAGTTTACTGCTTCTGCAACTTCTGACAGGAAGTCAAGTGCTTCCTGAAACCATACCCCGCGGCAGGGCGATAACATTACCCTGACCTTTCTTAAAGCCTCCAGGCGAAAGGGGGGCAGGAAAAGGACATACCAGAAGATGTCTAGGGTTTCTGCCATCTTGATCTATCGCCTCACCCCGGTTTCCGTATTTCAAGCCCGCAGCCTGATGCTCACCTCCCTTCACCTGCTCTGCCTCACCGGCAGCCGCTCTTCGCCGGGGCTGCGGGAGAGGCGAAGCAGCCCCCCAGTTGCCGGCCGGGCGAAGGACGAAACCCAACACAGCCCACGAAGGCCGCGGCCCCGCCGCCTCCCGCCCGGAGGAGGATGCGAGCCGGGCGGCCGGCAGCCGGTACGGGCAGGGGTGCTCAGGCCCGGGCCGGCGGGTCTCCCTACCCGGCGGTAGGTACGGCCGGGGGAGCCGCTCGGGGCCCTTCGCTTCCCCAATCCCGTCCCCTCAGCCGCCGGCCGTTACTCCATGGCGGCGGGAAGCGGGCGGGCGCGGCGCGTGCAGGTAGCCGGGCACGGGGAGGCGGGGCTGGCGCCCCAGTAACGGCCGCCCAGCGCGCGCAGCCGCCCCAGTAACGGCCGCCGTGCGCGCGCGGTCGAGGAGAGGAGGAGGAGGAGGAGGAGAAAGAGGTGGTGGTGGTGGTGGAGGAGGAGGAGGAGGAAGAGGAGGGATGATGATGAGGAGGAGGGATGATGATGATGAGGAGGAGGCGGCCGCCGCCGTTGCATCCGTGACAGGGGCCTGAAGAGGCCGATCCTGGGACGGCCCCTTTCCCACTGCCGGCGCACGGAGAAGGAGGAGGATTCTCCGTGTGTGTGTGTGTGTGTGTGAGAGCGTGGAGATGAGCTCAGCCCTGTCCCCCGGAGCCGCCTGAGGAGACCCGGCTCCTTCCCCCCCGCTGCCGCCGCCATGGCTCACTCCCCCGTGCAGACGGGCCTGCCGGGGATGCAGGTGAGGACCGGGCGGCGGGAGGGGCCAGCCCCAAGGGCAGGCGCGGACACGCACCCTCGGAGGGAACGGGCTCTTGCCGCCTCTCCCCGCCGGTGGGGGATTGGGGGGGCGGGGGGGGTGT
>JAOXNO010000001.1:154883933-154944276 GCA_028565335.1 Limnodromus scolopaceus
TTTTTTTTTTTTTTCCTTAATCCAAATGTAAACTGCCAGAAAAACATTAAGGTCATTGGTATCTGTGTGTTGTTATTCTAATGTTTCCCACATCTAATTAGAAACTTCCCTGCCCCAACCTCCGAAAGAAAAGCTTATGAATGGCACGTAGAGTTTTTCGCAATTTATCTTCTGGATTGAAAGTTTTTGTACTTCATTTGGTTTAAGTATTGATTTACTCTGGTTTGTTTTTCCAGAAGTCAAGATCCTAAGTTGTGAATCTTTTTTTCTTTGCATAACTTGAGGATTTGCATTTAAAATGTTACATGCTCAGGCATGGCATGAATTATATGCTCAGGTGTAGTATTGGATGCCAAATAGAGTATGTAGGCCCTCACTCTGAGCTGGTTAATTTACTGCTTTGTAGGTACTGCTGTTGAGTGTTCTAGTTCACCTTCTAAATACGAGCAGTTCACCGATTGCCAGAAACAGAGAAGTAAGGGTTGCTTGCTTTAGCTAGGGCTAGATTAATGTTGCATTTTTTTATCCTTTTGAAACATGTTAGAACCAAGATGACTATCTACTTACTTTGAAATACGATCTGTAATATTTTAGAATTAAAAATTCAGATTTGTAGCTGCTCAGAAGTGAGAGAATGAAGATTACTCCAGCAATATGCATGTACTGCTTATGCATGTCACTGCTTGATCTCTCTAAGGACCTGCATTTTTATTGACTTGATTTGTTACTTAGTTTGTAATACTGTTAGCTGTACTAAATGGGTAGATATTCAGGGTTTTTGTTAGTCCACATACTTCAGGAGTTTACTTCAAATCTCTATTCAGGACGGTGTTATTTTTCTTATTAATTTTTATTGTATTATTATTGTGAGAGTTTCTGAAGTGTGAATTTTAACAGGTTAAAAACCCAAACACCAAAGTAAGGACTTGCTAATAGGTAGAGGCATAAGGTCTGTCAGCAATAGGAATACTACTTGCTAATTTTCTTCATGAAGTTCAAGATGTCTATATCCGTTTCCATTCTGTCAGAGTATATAGCAATTTTATAGTGGTCTGTTTTCAGTACATGATTCTCTTTTACTTGCAGATACATGTTCAAAGAGTAAGGTATATACAATATGTGACATCTACTTAAAAAAGACAAAGGTTATGGCTTGGGACTTCTTATTATGTAGAAGAGAGAGGAATAGAGCTTAGTTCTCTGGGTTATAATTAAATTGCTGAAATCACGGGACTATCTTTTCTTTTTCTGTAGTGTGATCCCTCCTCCCCACCTACCGGCTTCTGCAACAAGCGGTGTAAGCAGTGTCAGCGACAAGTTATGCAGCTTTCTCCTACATTCTTTGCTGTACTTATACGAGAGAGCAGTCAGTATCCTAGTGTGAACAAGAGTAACTTCTTGACTCCCAAAAAATCACATGCAAGCGCAACGTTTTATTAATGCTGTTTGGCGTGAGCAGAGTAGCGTGTCAATAGAGCAGAGGAATGAAGGATTAATGTATTTTTCTCTGAACAACATATCTGATTGATGTTTGAAGAGTGATGCATAAAAAGTGAGTGGGTAGAGAGTGAGCCAAAGGAATGAAAAACTGTGGAGGAAATGTAGGATGGTGCTGGAAGGTTGTCAAAACCTGAGATTCGCTGTCTGCTATGAAGTGGGCATGTTGTAACCTGAATAAAAACAGAGTTGGGGTTTTGACCTAAATTTCTATGTGTGCAAATAAGTTTGGACTCAAAGTTTATGCTGTCCTTGGTTTAAGGGCTTTGTGTAGGTAGGAGTTTGAGTGCGTGGCATAAAGGTGCACCATTACTAAACTGAGCGTGTGCTGTCTTCCTTCTCTATGCTTTATAGTATTGGCCTGGGGAGAATGCTTGTTCGTCTGCAATGCATGAGATTTCTGCAAGGCTGGCTCAAAATAAGTGTATGTGACCTTGATTTTTAGACTGGCCTGCGTTTCAAGGCTGTGGTAAGCTTCTATAGCTTCTTTATGGGAGCTATATTTTAAATAATAAAGTACTGCGTTTATAAATTTATGGTACGACTGCTTGCTGAACCGTAATGTATTTTGAAGCATGTTAGGAGTGTGTTGGACCAGAAAGCTTGGGAAACATAGACTGGCAGAGAAAATCTTACAGGATGAAGCTGTGGAACACAGTACTTGCCGTGCATCAAGCTATGGATGTATCTTGGATATGTGGCAGCAGCCATTTTTAAGAAAAATTTAAACAATAAAATGCTAAACTGAACAGTGATTAAATGTCTTCCTTCTCTCTTTCCCCACTTAAAAAACTTGGGGTTAAGCTGCATCTGGCTTGCTTGTATTTTTCTTTTTTTCTGAAGTTAGAGAGCCAGAAGAGCAGTTTTTTACCCTAGCTTTTCTGTGTACTTCTATCTGTGTGATGTAACTGTAAACAGATTTTATTAGCCTACTTTAAAATGAGTCTTATATTATGGTAATAACAATAATAATACTATAAACTCATCCTGAGAAAAGATAAATGGCTCTGTCAGCTTCAGATCCCAGAGAAGTGAGAAAGCCCGCAGGTGGTTTGCCTTTTTGGTGTTAGCTGTGTTCAGGCAGCACGGTGCCACAGAATGGATCTAGGTATGACTTCTAGCTGTATTTTTAGGTGTTTCCATAGTAAAGGTAGTTAAAAGTTTCAGGTGAATAAGAATTTCAAATACACTTCTGTGGCATAATGAATACTGCTACTGGTGGACTGTGGAGTTACTGGTTAGAAATAAGTATCGTCACCTTCTTTTTCCTGCTTGTCTCCTAAAGGGGGGAAAAAACCAAAAAAACCAACTGCATCTTTCCCTAAATGCCTTGAAGCCCTGAACCTTTATTTTTTTTGTCCTAAGAAAAATAATTTTCTGAGAAGGTTGGTTCGTATTTTCAGGTGTGCCCATATGTCAGCTTCATAAAATTCCTGAGGTGCTTTTAAAATGCCATCATTTTTAAGCCAAAGCCTCTTCTGTGTGATAAAAACCTTTCTTTATCTTCCTCCCTTTCAGTCTTTTGGTAACAATAACAGTATTTATGCAGTAAGTTGTTTTTATTCATTCTTTATTGTTATTTTCAATGCAAGAGCTACACATTCTTCATCCAAAATGTAAATAAGCAGTGACATTCAGACCGTCTTGCTTCAAGAAATGTTAAAAGTTCAACTAAATTTAAGTGGCAACTTGACAAATGAACAGAAAAGAAAGGTTGTTAAGTATAAAGGCACCATTTCTGGCTGAAAGTGTCTGAACTGTCAGTTTGCTGGAGACTGGAAGAGTGTTTTGGGAAATGCTGCTATTTACTTGTCTATTCTTGCATTGTTCCCAAGAAGTTCAATTTTGACTGTTGTAGGAGAAGTGTTCTGGCCTAGAGGATCCTTTGTTCTGATCCAGCATGGCTGTTCTTTTGTTCTTACACACTATATATATATTACTGTATTCCCTATTATAACTCACTCTCCTTTTAAAATAAACTGTTGTAACTACTTCTTGTACAAACCATGGGTTTGGTAATTGCAAGACATTAGGCCGCTAAATCAAAGGTATTGGGAAGTCCACGTAGCTTCTGCTGCCTTCCATTTGCAGGTTCTGGGTAGGAGATTAATTTTCCCCAATTAAAATTTTTTTTGAAAGTTGAAGTTATGGGTTTGGTTTTTTTCCCCCTTGGTCTTTAAGCTTCTTAGTTCTTTTCATTCTGTGGCTTTTGCAGGTCCTGTTTCATTAGGTGGAAAATAACTGGTAATAAACCATCAGGTATAGACTGCTTTGTCTTTGGGGAGCAGTTTGAGGTATACTCAGTCTGTTACTTTTTTTGGGGTCATTTCATCACTTCATGAATAGCTGAAGGATTTATTAGGACAGCTTTTTGGAATAGAGATTGGCAATAGTGAATCGTCAATTTTTATGTATCTCTATGTTATGTTGTTTCCGCCTTTTTGTGGTTTTGTAGCTATGCTTTTTAGACATGCTTTCTAGAATTTTATTTAATTTAAAATGTTTATATAGAGGTAAGGTGGAGTGTTTATACAGAGGCAAAGGAGGTAAGGAGAGGTACTCTTAGTTTCCAAAGGCTGAACTTGAAAAATCTGGTTCATCTGGTTCTGGATCTTTGCTGTGGTATCAGTGACATCCAAGATGGTTGGTTGTCCTTGTCAGTTACCAAGTGACCTAGGTCAGCATTCACCTTTTTATCTTAACTCTCACCATTGGTGTCAACAGCCTCTGAACAGGAAAAACATATTTTCATCAGTGGTGTTCCGGAACAGGTAAACAGGCATTGCTTATGGCAACTGTGTCTTTCAGGTACCCTTATAGAGACCACTCTGGTTTCATGTACCGGTTTCATTTACCATTTTCATGTTTGGACAAGGTGCCTTTTTAGTCAGCTGTCATCTCTGTCCCCAGAAAGACAGAAGACTACTGATGTTGTGAATACATTTAAAGACTAGGGCTTTTGTTATGAGTGGTGTACAAGGCTTTGATGTCAGCTTTTACATAGTAGCATCTTTTGTGTCTCCGAGATAAGAAATGGATATATGTATCTTGGCTACATTTAAAAATTTTGCATAAATTCTTTTCATGCTCCATTTCTTGGGTGGAGGGAGGAGGGGATGTACCAAACACTGGTGAACAAAGCCAGCAGGACTTGTAATATAAAATACTGTATCCTAGAATAATTCACCTAGCTTTTGATTTTGTGATGATGCAGCTGCCTGCATTGGTGGAGCACTATTTAATTAAGTGATATTGTGTGTGGCTAAAAGCAATCATTTGTATGGAGGCAGCTATATAATCAAAACCTCTTTTATTTGCAAACTCTTTCAACTGAGGACTTTGATTTCATCCATATACGTGTCTTAATCTGGGGTAAATTTCCACATACGTGTATGTATCTGACAACTAATAACAGAGATGATATGTTAGGAAGCATCACTTCAATGTACTGAATTTGACACGTAGAGGGAGAAATTCTCTAAGAGAATACTTAGTTTTATGAGAAGGCACAAAGATAATAAAATGACTCTGTACTACATGAGAACAGTGCCCAAACAGTTTTAATCTTGGGTTTCCTGACCTGTCATTACAATGATCTCCCTTTCCCTGTAGGGGAAAGTTGTTTTTATGGTGATCTTCAGCTTCCATATTCCAATTCCTTGGTACAGAGGCGCTTGACTGTGAATGTAGCAACTTCATTTTGGCAAAGTTGTTGACTCCCTTCAGTTGATGTGTTTGGGTTGTATGCCTAATTGAGTCTTGAGCCATGATCAGTACAAGGTGATGATGGCATTCACAAGTTAGTTGATACCAGTGAAATCTGTTGTTTTTTTCCCTAAGCTTGTTTTAAACTTTAGTATATTACCTGAAACCAAACTTCTGAGTATGTTGAGGATGTATAATTCCAAAATCAGATAAATGTAGTTTACTTTTGAAGAGCTATATTAAATAGTGTCTTCTTTAGTAAAATTGCTTGCATAAGCTAATAAGTACTTTGTTTATTGGTAGTATCTATGTATGGAATTGTTCCATTTTACTGGAAAAGAACAGATCTGGAAGTAATAAATATTTAGGTTGCACAAGCATCAGACTTTTCTGTATGTTGACTCTACATTAGTATAGAACTAAGTGCATTCTGCAGTGTAACTCTATAGAGAGTGAGGCTTAAAACAGGAAAATTTGGGGAATGCTTGTACTTCCCTGTTCTATTTTTAGTTGTACTGTCAGGCAGCTTCTTAAGAGGCATACATCTGGATTTTCTTGTCAGATGATAGAATGGGTGGAAGAAGGGTCTTGACTCAAATTATGGTATTGCTGCGGATCCTAAAACTCACTCTTTTCCTTCTTTTCCTCAATTACTATTAATGCAATATAAATTTCTAAATTCTTCTATTACCATTAGCATTCTATTCTTCTATTTCTAAACTCATCTATTAGCATTCTATTAGTATTCTTTTGTTAGCATATACCAATAATGGTTCTATTAGTGTTATTTATTCAGCCATTTGCCATAATGCTGGAAATTTCCACAAAGAGTCAGTACTTTCTTTTTTCTTTTTATCAATAGCTTAGCTAATTAAGAGTGACTTTTACTTTGATCTTTTAGCAAGTGGAAACAAGTGAGAGACATTGTTATAAACTTTTGTTTGGAACTCTTCTCCTTAGCTGTCTTTCTCTTGGTTTCTAAAGTAGATTTTTAGGCTTCGCTGCTGTGCTTTGTCTACTGATGATACTGATACTTTTTTTGTGTTTTCATTGTGTGCTCAAGGCAGGCAGAGATTTTTCAATTGTAGTGATTTACGTTTAAAAAGTGTAATAAATGGAAAGGAAGGAGTCAGTTACAGGTTATGAAACTTTTTAGTGATGTTATATTAAAATTAAAAAAAGGAGCCTGAGAAACTATTCAGAAATTCAGCATATTTAATTGGAATTTCTTTCTGAATGCTTGTAAAAAGCGGGCTATGGTTAGTTAACTATTAATTTTGGAATTAAACACTTAATGTTATATACTAAGCAGCTTTCTGAATGAAAAATTTGAATGAAAAATATAATAAAATTACAGTGTGATTTAAGCACGGGACATTGCACCCAGAAAATGATATTAGTTCACTGGGAATTTGGAAGCATGCTTTGGATAGCCATGTAATTGATAAAGAACTGAATGTTTTGTGTTCTGAATCTCAGATAAGTGCATCTTCCTTGAATTAAGTGGAAAAAGGTTTATACAGTGGCTGAAAAACGCTTTTATGATAGGCTGACTTTAGACAACTTTATTTATTCCCCTGGAGACACGCTTAAAACATATTCCAATCTAGTTAGAAATCAGAACAAGGGAGTTGAACTGTGTGACAAATGTATTAGTAAGGACACCTTGATGCATAATATATGTTTTTAGCCTCTTCTGCTTGTGACATCGAAAGTGTTTGAGACATGCAAAGTTTTACAGTTTAATTCTTTACTTCCTCTCTCCTCCCCTTCCTGCCCTTACGACCCACTGAAGTTTCATGGCAGAATTTATGACAGTTTTTCCTCTTTATCATAGTTAATGTATTGCTAATTCTTCAAACTGTTCGCATTTTTTTCCCCAGAAAAAAATTCCCTTATGGTAGTGTGCATCTGAATTGAATAATTATAGTATTGGAGATGGAAAATGAGAAATATGGAATACATACATTTCCAGAATAAAAGAAATGAGCAATCGTGTTCTTTTTGATCATTGACAAATTCTCAATGAAACAGCTGGATCTTAGTTTTACATCTAGTTAGTAGAGATGAATGCTTTCATTCTGGTCTTTGTACCTTTCATTAAATGTTTTGCTGATTAGTCTTCTAAAAAGAAAATAAAAATCAGTTGTTTCTGTTCATGATAATTCTAAAGTGGTTATCCTAATTCAGCTAATTTTACTTTATTATTGACAGGTGAAACTGAGAGTTAACTCCCTTTGGGTCAGATGTTAAGTTTTCTTAAAAATGTCTTTTTTCCCTTGTTTAGATAAAAGTCCCATACTATAAATCCAAATACTTTAATATATTTTATCTTTTTGTGTTAGTTAGTTGCTCTTTGAAAATACAGGTAGGGCTTGATGCCATGCATTGAAAGCATTGCAAAATTGAGCATTGCCTCTGTTTTATTTCAGTTTCCCACCAACTGCAGTAAATAGTGTTGCGCTATTCATATATGTGTATGCCAGTTATTCATATGTGGTGTATATATACTGCAGAAAGAAAAAACTTGTGAGCTTCACAGCTTTAAAGCCAGTTGCTAGCCAGTCAGTCTAGAGCCTATACTGGTGTACAGTGCTACTCGCCCACAGGTGTGGGACTTCGCATTTGCCTTTATTGAATTTCATGGGGTTTGTGTTGACCCGTTTCTCGAGTGCCAAGATCCCCCGGAATGGCAGCACAAACAACTAGTGTATCAGCCATTCCTGCCAGTTCTGTGCCATTAGCAAACTTGTTGATGGTATGTTTTCCTCCAGTGTCTAGATTGTGGGTGAAGATGCTAAACAGTATTGGTCCCAGTATCAACCCAGGGACAGTGACTGGCCTCCAGCTGGACTTTGTGCTGCTGATTTCCTCGCCTAATCCCTGTACTCTTGGACAATGTCTATATTTCTCCTGGGTCACTTGACCCTGCCTCTACCTCTTGTGTACTTTATGTTTGAGTTTAGTCAGGAGTTCCTTTTTCACCTATGCAGTCTTTCTGCCACCTCTTCTTGTGTTCCTACGTGTGAGGTAGATCATTCTTGAACTTGGAGGAGGTAATCCTTGAAAATCAACCAGCTCTCCTTGATCACTTTTGTTTCTAGGACTGTTTCCTCTTGACTTATTCCAAGCAGATCTGTGATCTGTTCGCTCTTCCTTGAGCCCTTCACCAGTAGGATTGAGGAGAAGATCACTTGGGCCCCTGTGCTCTTGACCCTCATCCCCAGGACCATGTAGTCATGATTGGTATGCTCTGGGTCTCCCCAGGCTGTTTCAGTGGTGCCTGACATGGAAGAGTTGCACGGGGTAATACAGCACTGAACAAGCCTCAGTAGTCTCTCCAAAATGTTCTAAATTGGAGTCCCTGGCAAGCACCAAGCTGTCCTAGGCAGCAGTTCAGCAGATTGGGACCTCTGTTCCTTACAGGGAGGGCGTCTGCCACTACTACCTCTTGCAACTTCCTCCTGGTGTTGTCATAAAGCTGATGGTTTGTGTACCCTGTTTCTATATTAAATAGGTGTACTCATGTAAGCAGTACAAAAGTTTGAGCAAGAAGGTGATGCATCTTCTTGTAGAAGATAAAAGTTGTTTTGTTCCTTAATGTGGTAGGTTACACGCCTAACCTGAGTTGTCCAAACTCCTCAATCGCTTCTGCTGAATACATATGAAGTAGTTGTTGTTTGTGTTATGGTCTTCTGAAACTAGTTTTTGTAGGAAGTCAACATTTTTGCGTGAAAGGAATGTCAGATAGTCGCCACACCTTAACAGTGAACAAACCTGTAGTAGTGGTCTTAGAAACAGTGTCATGCCTCTCTTTTCGCCCTCTATTTTTATCTTTTGTTTTTATCAGTTGAAAGCAGTCTCAGTGTCTTGTTTAGAATGTGAAAGTGTGGTGTTGGGTTGTGGGGCAGAGGAGGAAACCAAGAAGAAAATTCTTGAATGGCAATGGCCTTACTGCCTTCCTCTCTGAGCATTGACTGCTATAAAATTTAAATTGTGGTTGAAGTTTTAGCTTGGATGCTAATAACTTGTGAGCATATCAGCTGAATGGGGTCAGATCATAGGCCTATTGGAAAATGTGTAAGAATACAGTAACTTGTAATATTTCTATACGTATTTCCACAGCTTCTGCTAAATTTCACTGCTCAGGGATTTCCAGAGCTGGAAGTGATTATCTTGATGGATTTTTTTTCACTTCTGTTAGTTCTTTAGTGCTCAATGATTTTGTACGGCTCGCTGTCTGCAACATCCTTTTACAGTGTGTATCCAGGTTTATCTGCCTGCATGTGAACAAAGTTCAAAACATATTCTTTTTATCTTGAAGTATGATAGCAGACAGCAGTGATCACCAACAATCACAAGCCAGTTCACCTGTAGTTTGTTTTTTTTGGGTTTTTTTTTACCAGAAATGTCTGAACCTCTTCAGATGATGTTATTTTGGCTTAGTCTTGATAGGGAAGGAGGATTGGACTGACAATTTGGAAATTGATTTGGTGAAATGAAAAGTATACAAAAGGAGATGTTGAAAGATGATTTTCTATTTTAAAAGAGCAGGCATAGAGAAATTAGAGATCTGCAAGTAAAATCAGAGAATGAACAACACTTCATAAAAGGAGGTTAGAAATAGGAACTGGAATGAAATGCAGAAAAAAACTCAAAAAAAAAAAAAACTCAGTTAAAGCTATATCTTAGGTCAGAGTGGTTATAGATAAAGTTTCATCTAACTAGTTTGAATTTCAGTAACACATTCTGTTGAGCTATAGGGGCAGTTAGTGCAGATGAGAATTAGAGATTCATAAAAATAAATACATTTGTAGGATGTCCCAGCTATGAGGAGCTTACTGGAGAGTTGATGTCAGAGTGGATGATACTGTTGGTTTCTCCAGGATTGTTCTTGACAGTTGGTGACAGAAAAGTGACCTTAGCATAAAAAAAAGCAATCCATGCTGATAAAATTTGCTGATGGTTCAAAATTTAAAGGCACTTGCTATAGTTGAGAGGCTGTTACTGAAGAACTACACAACCTTGAGGATTTGAATTACTGAACAAAATAGCATGAAGTGCAAGGTGCCATAAGTATGAATTATTACAATGAACCTTTGCAACAGGCTGGGAGCTCATTAGTTGGAAATGCAGAGGATTAGGAAGAGGTGAGTGGGTGTAGTTGGTCACAGCTGAGTTTCAGCTGTGAGACCAAATGGAACAAATAGGATCTGAGAATGTATTGGACTATCTTTATACTGTAGAAGCGGGCAACAGTGATGTTATGTACTGAGAAGTTAATTCTAAGTGTCATACGTTTTTCTGGCTCATTAAGGTCAGAAGTAATGAATCCCATGTGGAACAAGTACAGGGAGGTTACTCGAATTATTAGGTGAATGGTCACTCTGCTCGTGGTGAAAAGTAAAGGGCTTTGTTCTTCCGCTAAACAAGCTGGAAACTGAAACAGGATGGTTGCGATTTCACACTTCTGAACACCAGAACTATTCAAAACAAAAAACAAACTCAAGTGGCTATGGAAACTGAAAGTTCTGTAATCATTAGATCTAAATGTTCCAGAATTTGTTTTTGATTTGCCACAATTTTTATTCTGTGACACGCTTTGAAGGAAATGTGTTAGTGGTAGAGGTGTAGCTCCTTATCAAACAAGGTGCTTAGTTTTCTCCTTTTGCAGCAGGCATTACTGCTCTATTCTGTGGTTTCTATCAAAATTCAGTGTGCTCAATTACGTGAAGGCTCTTTTATTCGTTTCCTTTATTTTAATATTAGTAAGAAAAATCTATATGCTTAGTGAAAGCTTGCAAAGAATAGGGTCAGCAAAGCTGTAGTGACAGCATCTATGGAAGACGTTTTCTCTATTCAGTCATATAGAGAGAATATTTATAAAACTCTTTGTTTATTTTAGCTCTATAGGAAGTATTTACAAAACCAAACAAACACATTTGGCAAGAACCCTTTCCAGATGGGATCTTGGAAAAATGAATGGGAATTGGCCACTCATGTACTTGCAAATTCATCACTTCATTTAAGTATCTGGAAGCCTGATGTATCCAGTTTTGAAATAGAGCACATCATTAAAGAGAGACCAACTGGTAGTTTTCCAAAAACACAGGTTGCCAGTAGTTAAGGCTCTCACTTCAAACTCCTGCTGTCCTGAGAAGAACGTTCTGACTGTCACAGAGCAAGTTAAATTTTTTTCCTTTTTTTTTTTAAAAAAAAAAACCCAACTATTACCTTCTATTGCTCAGAACAAATTGAAAAAATGGCAACTTTTAAATTTTGAAAGTAAGAAATGAACATACAAAAGTTCTGATTTGGGAAGGAAAAGGTTTTTTTGTAACTAGTAATTTCGCAAGGAACTTGGAGAAAGACCTATTATTTTAATAATTTTTATTATATTAATGCCAGCTATTATTGAGTAATTAATTTTTCCAAATGGCTAAAAAAATTGAATGTAAAAAAAAAATCAAGCAGGAACATTTCTTCCCTGCTTCTCAGGACTTTTAGGAACAATTATCTTCCCTGCTTTTCTGTAATTATTAACACAAAATGCCTGGGAAAATATTCTTTTGCAGTTGTTTTATAAAACTGTCAGCCTAATACCAGAGTCCCAAGGGTTTCACACTGTACAAATGAAGCTGTGAGAGTTCTGCAAGTCTCTGGAGGCTGTGGTGTCATGAAGTAATGAGCTTTAATATACGGTTGTAATAGATTGATGGGTTGAGGGAAAAAGGGACAATAAGGGGTCAACACATACCGCCAACGGACCTCAAAGAGCTTCTGGCAGGTAGCCCTTGTGTTTTTCTCCATATGAACAATTTCAGTATGCTGTGACTTTGAGTGGTGCTGGCTTTTTAGTCTCTGGTGGTGAAACACAGAATTTTTTAGGCAGCTGTGACTGGGATTGATTTGTGACTTACCCAAATGCCTTTGTAATGGTGTAATGCTTAGATTCCTGTGACTAGTGAATGGAACTAGAGGGCTTGCGTGAATGGATTAGGCGTGCATAGCTCTCTACAGCACGTAATCTTAAATTCTAACACAGTAGGTGTGAAAGCATAGACTAATAATTGTCTTCCACAAGGGAAAATACCTGATGCAAGTGTTAAGGTTATTTTTATTCATGATGAATTCTCAGAGAAGACTGTTTTGAATATTGACAAAATAGCATGAGGAGCATGTGGGGCATGAGGAGAACTGCTACAGCACAATTTCTTTCCTGGTTTTGTGATATCTTATAAATGATGTCTGTGGAAGTGTTGGTAGGGGGCTACTGTGTAGATAAAGGATAACTACACTTGCTGAAAAACATGAAGTGCCCTGATCTGATTTACAAGGGGGAGATACATTAGCATAATATGTTTGTAGTATTTAATAGTGTGTAATAGTATGTAATTATCATTACATTGAAATTAAAGGAGGACCTAACTTCTTTTGGTGGAAGGGACTTGGACCTTTTGCTCTGTTCCTTTTAATAGCAAAAGGGTGATAAAACCCTATGTCCTTCTATTTGTTTCCTTAAACTGACTTTGGATATAAAGATTGGGGTAAACTTCTTGCGGCTGGTGAAGTCTTGCAGTATGCTTAGAGGAGAGGTTTTTTTTCTTCAGGGTGATCTCACCAGTGATCTATTCCTGGGATAGTTATCTGAAAACTGTGATGTCTCATAGCTTGCTTTGAAGTATTAGAAGTAGTAGTGTAGTCACAATTTGTGCCGTGTGATAATCCACAGTAATCCAAACAGTTGAGTGGTTTTATCTCTGGGCTCAGTCCCTCACAGCTACCTGGTCAAAACACGTACTTCAGCTGTGAAATTCTGATACCTTCAGACAAACTAAAATACCTTCTAGATTATCTTTCTCCCAGGGCTGCATGGGTTAATTAAATAACCTTGAGATGTGAGAGCAGAAATAGACAGAATTGTATATGGGAGATGCTATATAAGCTAAATTTAATCATTAAAGAGAAAATGTTGGCTCAGTGTTTGTCAGCGGTAACTTAGAAATTTTCATTCCTCTCTTTGTGCTTCTACAAAGTTTGGCTATGTGTAACCTATGTGGTTTTATGCTTATTTAGGCATTACTAGGTTTTTCTTGTATGAGGCTTTTTCTACACCAACAATGTATTTTCACTTAGTTAGCTTGAACCTCATCCTTTTAAGAACAATAACAAGTCTTTTGAAGTGTTTGTTTTATTTCTTAAGGGAAAGATTCTAAGTAATTCTATCCTATTTTGTTTTGTTTCATGACTGTTACTTCTACCTATGACTTTCCCAGTTTAATTGTCATTTATAACAAGGCTCCTTGCTGTTAGATTAAAAAAGGTACACAATGGAACTTACCATCCATTGAAAGTGAGAAGTCTAAGAGCAGCAGTAGCTAGCTGAATACTTTGCAGTGGAGGAAAAACAAATATGCTAGAATCTAAGTCTTACATTTGCACGTTTAGGTGAGCGCTCGTAGTTTTCATGTGGCTATTCAAATCAAGATAGCTGGGAACAGGATGTTTTTTTAGGAGTGAATGAGTTTACTCAACTGAGGAAAGAAGAAAAAGAAAAACGTGTCCTGCTCCAGAAAACCTTAGGGTCAGGGATAAGGAGGAAGCATGGCAGTTCTTGCAGGTGATCTTTAGTAGGAGAAAATTGAAGAGGATTGCTTGCCACATCAAACAAATGGAAATAGTAATCTGTGCACCAAAGAGTAGGAACACAATCTTTTAAGAACATGAGATACATGAGAAATTCAAGAGAGTAAGACCCTGGGTTCTGGGAAGGAACCAATTTCAAGAGAAAAGGGTAGACAAAAGGTTTTATTTTATTGGTAATGGTATTTGATCTATTTTGTTTTTAATAGAAAGCTAAACTTTGTAAGGCTCTTTCATTCTTGGTGCCTGGGTGTATTTTATTGGCAAAGAAGAAGAAATCGAGGTGGCAGCACTTTCTGATGCCACATAGGATAAAAGCCTGTCACAGGGATGGTGTTAAATTTGTGCTTTATATACAGGGAAGCATGAATATTGCAGTGTGTGTATATAAGGGATGTAGGAAGAACACTTGAATTATGAAATAGAAAAAGAATAGCTGGATAAATAGGAATGCGTAGAATTTGAAGTGTTTGTTGCCTTTAAAAAGACCACATTTCATTTTAATATTACAAATACTGAGGAACTTATGTCTTCTTTTTAACAGACTCTGAAGGCAGATCCAGAAGAACTGTTTACAAAACTGGAAAAAATTGGTAAGGGCTCTTTTGGTGAAGTTTTTAAAGGAATTGACAATCGGACTCAGAAAGTGGTTGCTATAAAAATTATTGACCTAGAAGAAGCAGAAGATGAAATAGAAGACATCCAACAAGAAATCACAGTGTTGAGTCAATGTGACAGTCCATATGTAACTAAATATTATGGATCCTATTTAAAGGTAAGATGCTCAAAGATGATGGTGATTTGATTTCATAAGTAATTCTTTTCCAAGTTATTCAGTCATGCCAGTTTTCATTGGCAAGGTTTCAGTCAGATCTCAGTTGAAGAAAAATATATTTTTGTCCTTTCAGTTCTAAAGAAAGAATGAGTTACTATATTTTGTGAAGTATGTGACCGAACTTAATGGAAAAATAAATGTGCATGTCTTGCTCGTTCTGTACAAAAAGAAATTAATTTAAATAACATCGATTTTTAAGCTCTAAGTAATACGTTTAGATTCTCTAAATATTAGGAGAATGTAACTTTGCTGTTTAAATTCAGAAAATATAATCTAAGTCTGCATTTGAATTGTCAAAGCATTAAAACCAATGTATTATCAGCTGTTTCATGAAGCTTGAAAGTTTTTGTCAGGGTTTGATTAGTGTCAAAGCTTAGGTTGCTCTTGAAAGGAGACTGAACCTAGCCTTGATCTGAGTGGTTTAAAAATTAAAATCTAAAAGTTAATCGAAAAGTTTGCACATTAGCAAACAACACATTAGCCATAAGTGAAGCTAATGGAAGGGGTTTCCATTAACTGCCCTCTGAGGCTGTTGCCCTTCCTTCCCCTGCCATATTAATTCATTTCAGGGTTGAGTTTTAAGTGTTCCAAAGAAGTGTGGTTGTTTGGGTTTGGGTTTTTTTTTTGGTTTCTTTTTTTTAATTGGATGGATAGTAATTTACTACCTCTAGAAGACAGTGAAAATATCTGGAATCTTTTAGTACAACTTTATTTCTTTGGTCATACTTTGTCCCAATCTGGATAGCTCTTTAATTTGTGACAGTGAGATGGCAATCTAGATAAGAGATTGTTGTCTTTACAGGGTTTGAAGTTACATGTAGGCAGAAAATACTTTAATTTTCAGTCTGCTTTTTTTTATGTGGAAACATTCTGTTCATCAGCAAAGACATGAAGGTTCTGAAAGGGGGACCCTGTTTTATCTCTGGATTTCTGAGATTGCCAGTTAGTTTCTGAGGAAAAAGTGACTTTTTCTGAATCCATGAGATGCATTGCTGAGAGCAATTTCCTTTCTTGCTTGTGCTCTGAGCCAGTTTGCTGGTTATCTTATCACTGAAGACGTTGTGAATGGTTTCAGGCTGGTAATCTGTCACTAGTACTGGAAGTATGTGTATTAGATCTTGGAAGCATTGGGAGGCTCATAATTGAGCACAATAAATTGGACAGATTTTTCATCATGGCTTTTATTATAATTTTTGAGATTTCTCCATCTAGGTTTGGTGTTAAGTATGGCAAAAAGGCAAAAGTGGTATTTCTTTCCTGGACTGTCTGCTTCAAATCTGTTAATTTTTGAGAAGCAACAGTAAGATCTTCATAGGATAAGTGAAATAGAATATAAGAAAAATAGAAGTTTGATGAGAATGCTATCATACATTTTAAAAACTATTTAAGTGGCAATGTGTCTGAAAAAGAGAATCCAGTGTGCAAATTTGAACTGAGGAAATGTCAACATTTTGTGAAGGTAGTATGGCTACTGTTGCTTTTCTTAATTGAAAGAGAGAGGAGACTGTAGGGCTTGGTAACATGAATGGGTTTGGCTGGATGTGTCAATAGTGATATTTGTGCTTATTGTTGTGAGGAGGACCTTCTGAAAATACTTGTACCTTCTGCATCACTTCTGTTAAGCGCAGTAGCCTGTGAATTTACCAACTTGTCTCAGTTTTTTAAGATACTGCACTAACAGTGGCTATGTATGACTTGGTTACTTTTGGAGGACACGTGGTACTGTAGAACTTTTGGTCTTCAAAACAAAAAACACATTTCTTTATGCTGTTAAAAATTAATATGTGGTGGTTATTAGGTGATGCTGAAAGGACAAAATCTTCGCAAAGGAAACATTTTACAATTCTGTTAGCTTTCTAAAGTAGGGGTCAGGTCTTGTTATCAGATAGTAATAATGTGTCATCATATATATATATGTGTGTATACACACATACATACACACTTAAAAAGGACCATAGTAATAAGAGCAACAGACATCATCTACCTGGACTTATGCAAAGCATTTTACACTGTCCTGCATGACATCCTGGTCTCTAAACTGGAGACACATGGATTTGTTGGATGGACCACTCGGTGGATAAGGAACTGGCTGGATGGCTGCAGTCAGAGGGTTGTGGTCAACAGCTCAATGTCCAACTGGAAACCAGTGATGAGTGGCATTCCTCAGGGGTCAGTACTGGGACCAGTGCTGTTCAACATCTTTGTTGGAGATGTGGACAGTGGGATTAAGTGCACCCTCAGCAAGTTTGCTGATGACGATAAGCTGTGTGGCATGGTCGACATGCTGGAGGGAAGGGATGCCATCCAGAGGGACCTGGACAGGCTTGAGAAATGGGCCTGTGTGAACCTCATGAAGTTCAGCCAGGCCAAGCACAAGGTCCTGCACCTGGGTAATGGCAATCCCAGGCACAAATGCAGGTTGGGTGGAGATTGGCTTGAGAGCAGCCCTGAGGAGAGGGACTTGGGGGTGTTGGTGGATGAGAAGATCAACATGAGCTGGCAATGTGTGCTGGCAGCCCAGAAAGCCAACTGCATCCTGGACTGCATCAATAAAAGTGGGGCCAGCAGGTTGAGGGAGGTGATTCTGCCCCTCTACGCTGTTCTTGTGAGACCCCATCTGGAGTACTGCATCCAGCTTTGGAGTCCTCAGCACAGGAAGGACATGGACCTGTTGGAACGGGTCCAGAGGAGGGCCACGAATATGATCAGAGGGCTGGAACACCTCTCCTATGAAGACAGGCTGAGAGAGTTGGGGTTGTTCAGCCTGGAGAAGAGAAGGCTTCTCTCTGGGGAGACCTTACAGCAGCCTTACAGCGCTTAAAGGTGGGCTACAGGAGAGATGAGGAGGGACTCTTTATCAGGGAGTGTGGCGATAGGACAAACCATAACGGTTTTAAACTGAACGAAGGAAGATTTAAATTAGATATGAGGAATAAATTCTTTACTGTGAGGGTGGTGAGGCACTGGAACAGGTTGGTCAGAGAAGTTGTGGATGCCCCATCCCTGGCAGTGTTCAAGGCCAGGCTGGATGGGGCTATGAGCAGCCTGGTCTAATGGGAGGGGTCCCTGCCCATGTCAAGGAGGTTGGAACTCGATGATCTTTAAGGTTCCTTCCAACCTGAACCATTCTATGATTCTAATGTTTAAATGAATTGGTTAACATTCTTGGCTAAGAATTTAGGTTTGTTTGCTGTAGATCTTTGTTGTATTTGCAAGCCAGGACTGCCATGCATAGTTCTAAAGGTCTGACTGTCTTTTAACTCTATTTCTGACAATGTGATAACACATCACCAATAATGTTCAACACATTAATTTTCCACGTCTTGAGTGATTAGGAGGCATTATTTCTTCCATGATTGGACAGTTTAGCGCTAATTACAGGGAAGATATTTTTAGAGAATGGACTTCTTTGAAGTAAGCAATTGGGAAAACGATAGAATCTTAGGTTATATTGCCAGCCACTGCAGTGATTATTATTCTCTAAAGCCTATGCAGCATGATGTGTGCTCACCATGTGTCTCTTGGATAGAAAGAGGTACTGTTTATAGAGAACTCTTAAATTGATTTTCTATAAAACATTTTTGGCAGACAAATTGGAATTCCAATAACAATTTTAGTCTCTCATTTTTTTTGCTTTCTAGTTCAGTCTTTGTTTCCCTGGGTTTCTTGCATATCCTTTTGTGAGCTGAAGAGGTGTCGTCTTATATAATCGCTTTTTTCCTAACTACTCCCTTGTCAGTTGTTAAGTAGGAGTAAGTATATTTTAAGAGAACTTTTTGGTATTTATTTTGTGGTAACAAGTTTCAAGATACTGGAAAAGAAAAATTTCTATCCCATGTGGGACACGGCAGACCTGACGGTTAATATTTCATGTCCCTTTCTAGAACAAGTTTATGCAATTGCAGAATACCTGCTGTGGCATCCTTTTTAAAATATTTGACAGATTTTAAAAGGCATTCTGTGTTTTCAGGTTGATGGGCATTGCCATGAAGATTTTTATATTTTTGAAAGTTTACTAGGTAACCAGAATCTGTTGGGGTGATTGTTGGTGAGGATTATTTTTTAAAAAATCTGAATCATCTGTCTTTAAGAAATCCTTGTATTGTTCTTCATTCTCTTTTATTCCACACCAGCTTCAGTCAAGCTACGTGGTTATACACGCCAGTGTGTTAAGGGACCTGTTGCTTAAAATTTTAGAAGGCTTATATAATACTGCTGTACTTGCTTGAGGTCTCTTATTGTCTTCAGATGATTGTGAGAATACTGTGTCAAACTCTTGGTGTCTACTGCATGATATACGCAGAAAGTACAAGTTGAAATAAATATTATCATTTAATAAGTTAATGTTAATATATATATATGTATATATATGTTATAAAGTTAATATACTCAAATGCCTTGCTAAGGTTTCTTACTCTAATTATTTTTTATACCCCAACTTCATCTTTTCAGAAACGTGTTTGCATTGTAGCAATTTTTTTCCCATACCCAGAGACTAAGCCATATCTGTTTGTGTGTGGTATTACTGCTTTAACACAGTGAGTCTTAAATAAAAAGCAGCTAATTGCTTGCATAGAGCATGTCTTCCATTCCCCCTAGACTTTGTTCTTTACTTCTGAGTAGGAGGTTTATGTATAAATGCTGTGGTCAGAGCTCATTCAAATAGAGAAATAAGCAGTAGTGAAGTGGCTATCAGTTTAGGTTGTCATCTTGAATATAAATTAATGTGTGGAACATCTTTTTGTCAGAAACCTTAAGGTCTTTATATAAAACAGAAATGCAAATTCTCCTTTCTAAAGCCGCACTTTTTAAAACAATGTTTTCATGTTCCCATTCTATTGGGACAAAGGGCCTTTGTCTACTGTAGGAGAAAGTAAGTAACTAGAATGTTGCTCTTAAAGCATATCGCAGCAATGTGGTTTATATGGGTGCATATATCTAGAGGGATTGACACTTCTTATCTACCATAGTGTGTTAAACACCTGTATCAATGTTCCTTAATAAAGTGGGCTTAGCAAAGTAGGCAGTAGCTCCATTATCTCTCTGCTCTGGGAACCATCTCTATCCTTTCTGTCTTCCAAATGAAAAGTTCATGTTCCATCTATAATGTGATTAAATGCTCCATGGATACAAGAATTCTAGTTCTTTTTAGATCCTTATAAAATTCATTCACGAAACTTGTCTGGGTCTGTTTATTTCTTTAGATTTTAGGTAACAGCATCTGGATAGGGATAGTGGAATAAGGATTCTTTGTGTTTCTTGTTAGGTATATTTTTTATTGTTCTCGTAAGATTGTCTAAAGTTGGTTGCTGTCTCTTCTGCATTTTGCCATACTGTAACTCTTTAAAAATATTGCTATGCTATTTATTCTAAAAGTTTTTCTATCTAGGATTTTGTCAGCTCTGCTTTTTGCATCTTACTCTGCCAATTTTTCAAGAGCTTAGTTATATTTGGTTTTGAAGTTGTTTCTCGTGTCCTTTTTTGGACAAGTTGTTTGGAATCTGATTTATTTCCGAGATTCAGATGCCTCTCTGATAATGTTTCTTCAGTTTTGTTAGTAACTTTAATTACTGCTTTATTATAACTTCACAACACTTTAATATTTCTTTGATCTTGGATTATTATTTAGAAATATATGAGGAAATTAATTTGTTTCTATCTTTAAATGGTTGAAGAATAAACTTTCTTGCCTTTTTTTGTATATATGAGAGTATGTCATTCTCAAAGCAGAGGTTAATATATGCGTATGGACAAAAATTGAGGTCATTATGTTATACATGTATGTATAAATTGAGAAGTCTTTAAATTCCCTGTTGTAGGCTTCTATACATATGAATATAATGGTAGAAAAAATTAAGACTAAGTAGTTTCAACATCCAGTATAACTAGGTAGGAGTGATATTGAAGGGATATTGAGATAATCTTGTAGTATGTAATTTAAAAAAATATATTACTGTCACTACACTTATGTTTCTTCATCATTCAGATGTATTTTTCTAGCATACTTTGTAGCTTTTGAGATACCCTCTTTTGAACTGTTTAAACTAGTTGACCCAATGAGAATCAGAATTCTGGTGTTCCTCCCCTCCCCCCCTTTCTGTAAAAGTATTTTAAGAATTTTAAAAAAAAATTAAAAAAAAAAGTTTATAAGAGCAGTTGCTGGTAAGGTTCATAAAGGATAGCTGCTGCTAATTTTAATTTTAGTCTTCATACCTGTATGGGGTTTTATTTCATGTTTGGGGTATAATGTACCTGCTGTTGTAAGTCAACTGGTGTTTATATAGACTGCAAGAAAACAAAAAATAGCTTCTGGTTAAATTTTATGAATGACACAATATACCCTCATGTAAAAAACCATGCCAATTCTGTGAAGTTTGATAACTGAGCTCTGTAGAATGAGTTCAGGCAAATGAAGTCTAGAAATAAAGATTTATTTTTGAAAAGCAGTGATTCTGAAAGTAACGTGTAGTTTATTTTAGGTAGTCAGATGAACATGAGGTTTGTAAGTAATGCTGTGGCTGAGCCAAAATACATCTCGTATTGGCTAGGGCCTTGGGGTACACGGCGTCAGTGAGGCCATTCTTGGAATAATACAGCCAGTTCACAGTGTGGCTGGAAAACTGTAACGGATTCAGTAAAGAGCTTCAGGAACAGTTTGAGGTTTGGAAAACCTGTATTCCAGAGAGAGACTGAAGTTCAGGCTTGATGTTGTTTATCCAAGAGAAGGTTTGGAAGTGATTTGATGTGTATATATGAAAGCTTTTCCCTGTTTAAGTGCTGATAGTTCAGTGCTTTCTGTTATGCCAAAATATGACAACATGTAATTGCTGAGTGGTCAAGCTAAGCAAGTTTCGTCTCACACACACTTTTTTAAAGGGAAGATAGCTTAATTTTGGAAAAGTTTATATGAGGTGGGGTTTGTGTCACTTGCAGTTATTTTTTAAACCTGTATTTGCTGAATTTAAGGACGCCTAAGCTTGCACGCCTTAGGAAACTCAAGGATGTTAATGTGGATATGTTGAATATTCTTGCCACAAGAAACTGGGTAATGTAAATTTGAATGTGGGTGTTTATACGTGACTTCAATAAGTTTTAAGTTGATGTCCTTTCACTTTACAGGTTTAACTGGTTTATTTTAACATTTATGAGCATCTCTGAACTGATGTGACCTTGAATGTATGCTGTGGGTCAGCCAGAAGTTAATGGACTTGGTGCATTCTGTCCTCATTTGATATAGCAGGCAGCCTGTGGCAAGTTACATCGTGATTGTCAGCGTGGGAGAGCGCACCAGAGATATTCCTGCTTAACATTAGGACAGTAGACTCCACTGCAACAGGGGCTGTCCCAGTTGCAGTGGTAGTAGTAGTTCCTTGATGCTCCATCACTTGTGCCCAGCCTCACAGCAGTGGCTGGTGCCCTTTCAGACTTGACTTCTCCAAACCGCAGTCACTGAACTTTGGATGGGGGTTAGGCACCATTAAATGAAAAAAAAGCTGTAACTGTCTCTCATTTTGCCTGCTACGATTACAACCAATTTGTCATTATTGCATTTTGTGAGCAGTTGAGGCGACGGAGTGTCTTCTCTGTTCCCTTGACCAGATGGAATTGCCTTATCCTGTAAGAATTCCTGCAGCTGAAATGAAAAGGGAGCTGGGACTGCAAATTCTCTCTTACTGCGACCGTGTTAGGAATAAAATGAGGCACAGGCTCCTGGGAGGCAGTCCCTATTCTGGTGTGCTTACTATTCTTCTGAGGCCCCCAGTAACACCCTGTGTTCTCGGCAGACAGCATTAGCCTCCAGATGAGTTAAACAGGTGTCGCCTTCATTTGTTCATACTAAATGTGAAACTGACATCTGGCTGGACAGCCCCAAAAGAGGTAGCAAGAGAGTTTCTGTCATTGTTCTACTCGTCTTTCAAATGTGATCAGTCTACTGATTTAAAGAACAAGTTGAAAGCTTCCATTGATACAGTCCCTAATGGCCATATATGACCAAGGCAAAAGGGTGTGAAAGAACCCATGAACTCTGTCTTTCTCTAGCACAGGTAGTTTTCCTGAGGCCCTGTTTTCATTTTTAAAATAGCTTGATTGATTTTTATTTCAGTGATGGTTACCTTGCAACTTGGAACCTTTGTTGCCCATAGTTTTTAATACTTGTGTCTTTCCCTGTAGCCATTTGCTGTTCTCCTTAATGAGAAAGGAGTTCCTTCTTTGCGTTGCCTTTATTCAAAAATATTGTTTTGAATGTGAATTTAGAAACTTTATTCCACTACTTTCCTTAAGCAGTCCAAGGGATTATTGTATCTTTCTGAAATCTGCATCATATTGTCTCATTTTTCTGAATCTGTGGAAAAACCTACCTAGTAAACAATGATTGCTTCAACAATTTTCCGGTTTACCATTGTAATCAGTTCCACGCTGTTACTCCCATATGGCTAAATAATTCTTACTCTGCGTGTATCAAGACTGGGAAGCATCACTAGCATATCTTGAAAACCCCAAGACTTAGTAATAACTGTATTTTGAATTACCCGATGTTTAGGTACTTAACCGTGTTATTCTGACCTTGTTTTAAATCAAAATTTAGAAAGCTCAATGTAAAATATCATTTCTTGGCAGTAATATGTTTGTGTAGTACTTGTTGTGATGGCCTTAAAACCTGCCTCTCTACTGCTCTGATTGCTGACGTCTGTATGGTATGAAATACTCTATATAATTTCTCATCTTGGTACTTGCCTTTAGGCAGATCTGACAGATAGCTGCTGCTGAAATGGGCAGCAACAGTGTCTTGTTCCCCATCCTGATTTCATGTTCCTGCCATTTTACTTGTATCGGATCTGTTGACTGTAGGATGACTGGTTCACCTGAGAAACAAGTTTCCTGAATGCCTTCTCCTGCCCCTTCCAAAAATACCCTGGCTTTTGAAAAGAGCAAACCCAAAACCCTTACAGATTAGCCAGTTCAGACCTGTGGCTTCAAAAGTTCTAGGTCCATTGCAAAGAAAAATAAATTAAAAAAAAAATAAAAATGCTGGAGTTGGGTGGTGCAGAATTTGGGAGATGGGGGGAGAGAGAAAGGACCACCATTTTTGGTAGCGGCTTCTTCTAGATCAGCTGTAACATGAAGTCTTATATTTAGTTTGACCATGCAGATCAGAATGACATAGCATTGCTTTCCACCAGTATGTAATATCGTATGTCAAACGTCCTTCTGTATCTTGTGTGTTAACTGCTACACTCGTTGCTGTGGGCCTGTGAGATATCTGAAAAGAGAGTGCTGGTATGGCATCAAGGTGTAAACCTCTTTCCACTGCTGCTGCAAGGGGACGTCCAACTCTGCCTCGTGACTGGTGGCTTCCTCATCCTAGCAGCAGGAGCCATTTAAACTTTCAGTGAAGCGGTTCAGCTCACTGAGTAGGCAGGGGACTAATTGCCTTTAAGAATGGGGGCAGATTTTACACTGATGGTTCAGGTTGGTCTGAAGTTTTATGGGAGCACATTGCCAAATCTTTGTTCATGAAAATTCTTTGATCAGCCAACAATAGTGCTGAAAAGAAGCATGTGCCTGTGTATGTATTTGTGCCTGGGTTTAGGTGGAGTAGTTCCATGTGCTAGTTCCCCATCTTGTTGCCCAATAGGCTCCACAAGGCTTTTCAGCTACAATGTGACCAATGACAGTGACAGGTGGCTGCCAGTCTATTGAGCCAATGTTTCTCATTAACCTTTAAAATATTTGCCATTTTGATTGAAAACTTCTTTCTTTACATACATCTGTCCTAATCTTATGCTCTTATATAGCTACTATGTTTTTGTCATATCTTTATGTGAACGTTAGGTAGTTTGCATTGCTCGGTTAACTTTCATTTACCTCGGTATACTTCAGCGTTTGTATAGTTCTTTGGGTCAAATGAATTCTTCTAGGTCTTTGTATGGAGATAGTTCTATAAAAGCAGAAAAGTCACATTCTTTACACATATAAGGGAATATTATCTTATGGCATGTTACAGAGCATGTTAATAAGCATATTAAAGTGGTTGAATATAGAACTCTGAGAAATTGCTGTCTGGAAAAAATTGATTAGACTCAAAGATATTGAATTTCAAAAGGAAAGTTCCACGGTGAATAAGTTTATGGACTGTATTAGTTCTAAAACATTGCAGTTCTTGCATTCAGGAGCCAGTGTTTTCAACCAAATTCTTAAGGTTCTTTATAGGTTTTTCATTATACGACCAGATTTGTAAGCTGTTGCATAACAGTTGGGATAAAAATCATCATCTGGAGGTACTGAGACTTTCTCTCTGCTTTCTTCAGCAGTTCCTTGAAATGGAGATTTGTAACAAGGAGACAAAAACATAGGGGAGGAAGGGAGAATGGAAATGATGGATGTGAATAGAAGATTCTTTTAGCAGTAATTAGAGGTCGAGGAAAAGTTGTAAACAGGAAAAGTGGAAAATAATGATTGTTTCCAGAAAAATTATATGTTTTACAAGGAGTAATGAACTTGGCAGAAGTCTGAGTTGAAGATCCTGGGCGATTCTAGGGCTGGTAGATCCAACTTCATTAGTAGTGAGAGTTTTGAAGAAGGATTGGTCTAAGAATATCCTCTAAAGGAGGGAGTGGAATTTAATAGCAATGTGAATGCAAAAAGTGAAGGGAAAAGAGGAGTAAAGATTTACAGGCTGCAGAGCAGGGGTGCAAAAGATCTTGGAAGTTGTATACACAAGTGGTGAAGAAAGGATTAAACTGCTGTGTGGGTTGATATTTGTGCAAAGAAGTAAATTTGAGTTGTACCTTTCATTTTGATTTAATTTGATGTAACAGGTAAACAGGAATGGATGTAAGCATAGGAGCAGTTGGTTTTTGGTCAGTGGAAGTGAAGGGGTTCTTGTGCCTCATATTCTCTGTTGGAAGTTTGTTTCTGGTCTAGAGAAGGCAGTAGTTCATAAAACCCCTGAGTCTTATTGATGTGAACTATTCCAATGAAATAGGTTTAAGATATGTAGGTGCAAGAAGGGTGACATTTTGTTGAAGAAAAAATTACTAACCTCAATATTCGTTGGATGCAAGGTTCATTTGTTAGTTATGGTTTTCTTGTAATGTAATTTATCTGGACAAATTAATTCTGTAAACTAATGCTTATTTCCTTTTGCTTCCAATTTTCCATTTTGGGACTTGGTACAGTTTATTAATAACTGAGGTGTCTCTCAGTAAAATTCGGTTCCAGATGGAGTTTTGATTATGGGTTATGTGTTCTCGGTGAATATCTGTAAGACATGAATAGACAAAGCGTTGGGATTGTCGAAGAACCACGTAAGTCACTAATTAATCTTCATGTGCCTCTTTAAATGAACTTCTCTGGGAAAAAGACCTGCCGCAGATTGCAGTTAGGTTCCCCCCTGCCCCCCATAAGGGGGTGTGTGGTTATGAAGTAGTTATTTGCCTGGTGGGATAGGAAAGGGGAAGGGATGACTGTTGTCAGCCCCACTAGGTAATAAAAATCTTGAAAGTTAAAAGTATAATGCTTGTAAGGGACATAATTTTTCACTCTCCTGCCGCTGTTTTTTGAAGCGAGGAAAAATGGCTGTAGTTAGGTGGAAAGAGAAAGAGTATGGACTCACATACACTTAGTGTTCCAAAGAAGTGGTTACCTAGTCCTTTAGGAAGTTAAATATCGAGAGTTCTTCAGTTACTGCATAAGTTTCTTGTGTTTACTAGCTGGGAACTGGTTTTGCTGCCAAGACAAGAAATATGTGTCTGTTTGCTTCTACTATAATGTGGTTTGGTAGAAGAGCTCCATTAGTTTGGTGCTCTGGGAAATCGTGTGCTTAATATGACATGCCTAGGCTTGTGACAGCTGGACTACGAAGATTCATTTCTGTGGTGGAAGGCCATGTGCCCAGGAAACGTGCCAGAGAGGCTGTGAATATGGACACTGTTAGAGATGACTCACACTGAGGAAAACGTGGAGCTCGTGGCTCTAGCATGTTGGCATGCAAACACAAAAGTTTGCTAAGTGCTTTGCAGAAGGAATCTTTTATCACTACTGTGACAGAACTTTTATTGTTTGGTTGGTTTGTTGTTTCTTTTTCCTGGCAAGTGGCTCTGGAAGCTCTGTTACAACTAGCTTATGGTAAAAAGAATGCATTTAAGGATTAATTGTACGCTGCTGTGGTGATTGCAAGAAGTAATTGTTGAAGAGTCACTGCTGCATTAGATTGTAGAATACATTGACCAGTATGTATGTCTAAAAATGAAAATGTGGTATTTTTTTCTTGAAGTCTGAAGAAGGGCATGAGTTTGAGTGTTGGAAAATGATTCCAAAGGCAAATAGCTTTTTTTTTTTTATAAACTTATATACATGCATAAAATACTGTATACTGAGGTGGTTCTGCTTAGTCTGAAAAATCATGTTGACTGTGTTTTTCGTGGAGTTCATAGTGTCCAAACTGGAATGAACAATTTTTCTCTTTCCTTGGTCTCTGTTCTGCATTGGCTACCCAGCAGATGCATTTACTTTTTTCTTTGTGGTTGAACATGTTAGATGGCTGACAAACCTTGATTAAAGGACATAAATGCGCCACATGCAAAACCACAATGATTTCTTTGATTGCAGGGACCTTTTGGCCAGCTTGCAGTAAGGACTTGTGTTTAGAAGAGAACCTTTGGGCTCATCTGTATCTCCCTCCCGTCAAAGGGATGGCAGCCCGAGGACAGCTAGCATTCATCCTGACGCCAAGAGACTTCAAAGGAGGTAAGCACCTCAGAAATGCTCCCCAGACAAATTGCTTCTCATCAGTCCTGCACCCCAGCGTGGTAATATTCTTTAGTACAGCATTACCATCTCCTAAACGTTTCTGTTCATGGTTCCTTCATGAAAATTTTTTGAGAACTCTGTGAGGCCTCATCAGCTAGTTGCAGTCCCCTTAAGTTTCATGGAGGTGTCCATTGCTATCAGTAATCCTTGTCCATTTGCTTAAGAATGTGTCCCCAGTGTAAGGGAAAAAGTCATTCCATACTTCCTGGGTTTGTACCCAGACCTATGCTCTGGGCCTTCCCTTATTTTGTTTTTCATATTTTGGATGAGGTTCAAACTTGAGCTTTTTCTCAATTCATGAACCTTAAGGACAAAGTCAGGGAAAAAAACCAACCCAGCCAAATCTTACTTGCTCCACACCATTTTAAAAGGCTTTTTTAAAAAAATGGATCTCTGAATGATTCCTTAATATTCACGTGATTTCCACCTAATTCTTTGTGTGCTGTTTTATCTAGTGAGTGTTATCCCAGAAAAATTCTGTAGAAACAAATTATTGCATTTCATTCTTCTGGATGAAAGTACATCCTTAGGATTTTTTATTTCTTTTTTTTCTTGTTAAAGATGCCACGTAGATGTAGCACAGCTGTTTGTCTTCCAAATACCTATGGAATAATTATTTAACTGAAAGAGCAATTGAAAATAAACCGTTTACCTTGACATCAGAAATTTAAACACAAAAATCCCTTATTAGCTTTTAAGTTTATTTTTTTTAAAAAAGCAGACTTTTCAGGGGTGACTTCCACCCCTTCCCCACTCACCTTCAGGTCACTTGTACAAATACTTGGCTATAGATCTTGCTTTTCTTGTTCTTATTCCAGTAAGCATTATATGAAACCCATGCGATTGGAAACATAAGGAAGAACTTTCTTGGGTTTTTGTTGTATGGGAGTTTCTTTGGTTTTTTGTTTGCTTTCTTAAATGTGAATGTTTTGGAGTGTAGAAGAGCATTAGTAAATGTAAGTTATATGTTCGCTGAACAGATTAATTTTTTTTTCCCTAAGGGTGTGGATTTGGAGAGCATAGTTGGCAGTCAGTAACAGATACAGCTTAAATGATCGAAGTCCTCTGTGACTGCAGGTGCCCTGTTTAACAACTTTTTCCTTGTTTATGAGAGTGTATTATTTAACTATTAGTTTGACTTCTTTAAGCCTAGGTAAGAGATTTCTGACTATGTAGAATACTTTTAATAACTGCCCTCTAGCTAGCCTTCTTACTGGCTCTACCATATAAATACAAAGGTTTTGTGGATTGTACCTTAAATATGTTGAGGTGGTAAAGAAGTGGATTGTCTTATAAAGTAATATCCTACTTTGTCCTATGAAATAATATTCCATCTAATTCAACACTTAGCTTTGGAAGAGGTTTACCTGTGGATGTTGTGAACAACTTGCAGATCCTCTAGACTTGTGTTTACAGGTTCTGGCTGTGTTGATAGTTTAAATTAGCTTGGGTTTTGCTCAGCTTGGTTCAAATGTTTGATTTTTGTTGTTGGTTTTTATGAGTTTGGGGTTTTTTTTTGGTTGGTTGGTTTTGTGTGTGTTTGTTGTTTTGGTTTTTTCCCAACTGCTGAGATTTCTTTTACAGTAGTCAATTTCCTTAGTTTCATTGGAAAATTTTCTTTTGTAATCTTCTACACTTCATATGTCGGTCAACAGTAGGAGTTGGGATTTTTTTCTTAATGTATAGTCTTTCCATGATGTGTTATATTTATACCCCTCCTTTTGGTGTTAAAGAGGTAAAATAGATATTCAATAAAGAAAGGAACTTTCAGAAAACTTGCAATTTTTTTTCCTGGGAATTCTGGGGGGAAAAAAAAAACCTGTTAGAATACACTTCTTTTTTATCTCTACCAGGTATAACTGAATGAGCCAAAATGAGCACTAGCACACTGCAGCTTGTGTAAATTCTACAAAGTTCATTCTAGTTCTGTAAGACAAATGTAGTTTATTTTTATTAATGGGTTGCCATCCCCTGTGAGTAGAGGAGAAGGAAAGAAAGGCACCTCTTATTTCCTTCGAGTGATCTTTTAGTGTCAGTGGAAGTGGAGGTGGTTTTGTTTGGTTTTGTTTGTTGGGTTTTTTAAATAAATTTGATCTTATGCCTACTTCTCTAGGAATTCAGTAAGGAAGAGTAGAAACAGGGCTGAGAATTGCTAGAGTTCTTTCTAGTCTAAGATAAAATATCTATTGATGATAAAATGAGAGACCTAGCTATAGGTGGGAAATGTTATATTATTAGGAGACTCTGGAATTCATGAAGTACTTAAAGAATTCCTTTCAAAGATAAATCTAGTTACTGCTTCGTCAGTTTTTCAAGGAGGTAACTGATATTCAAAGCAATATTCTTTCTCTTTGGAGCCTTTCAAACTGATAGTAAAATTCAATCATTCATTTAAGAAGCAAAATTAATTTTAACTATCCTCTTTAGTACTATACCAGATGATATACTTCAGCATGGCTAGATTTTTGCTCATACTTTCTTGATTAATAGATTCTCTTAATCTGTATTCATAACGTCTGCTTTTGCTCTTCTTGTACTCCAAAACCTCAAAGCAGGATATTAATTTCCAAGGTTAAAGATGGCTAATTCACTTTCAATTTCAGCTATTTTTCACCTTTCTAAGAACTTAAGAACTTAGTTCTTGAAGACTCTGCTCTCAAACATGGACTGTTAGTTGTGACAGGATGGGAAAGGGGGAAGAGGGAGGGAGAGGAAAATTTATCCAGAGGATGTCTTGGGTGGCTAAGGCAACCGGGGTGTCTTTAGCCTTGTTCTCTCATAAAATAATTTTTCTTGTTCTCCAAAGCCAACAGTTGTCTTTCTGTGCCATCAGACTTTCAGGTGCTCTGAAACAAGTGTCTTTAGGAAATGCTGCAGTTTGTTTTTGTTTAATGAAATCTGTAATGACATAAACAAATAGCACACACACCCCTAAGCCCCCTTATATAAAATGATACACCAATCTATACAAGTTTGTGTTGCTGTAGTGGGTGGAAACAAATGAAAGAACATTAACAGATTAATAGATTGTCAAATAGAAGTTCAAGTGAAGGATTAACTATGTGATGGAACTCTGTTTACTAGAAAATGTTGGAATGATGGTGGCCTTCTTTATTTCTTGTAATCAGACTCCAGAACTTCTTGTTCATTGCATATGGGCAAAAATATTACTGCTTACTGAGATTGCCTTTAAGAACCAACTTAGAATCATAGAATGGTTTGGGTTGGAAGGGACCTTAAAGATGATCTAGTTCCAACCCCCATGCCATGGGCAGGGACACCTCCCACTAGAGCAGGTTACTCAAAGCCCCATCCAGCCTGGTCTTGAACACATAGCTTCTCTGGCCAACCCATTCCAGTGCTTCACCATCCTCACTGTAAAGAATTTCTTTCTAGTATCTAATCTAAATCTTCCTTCTTCTAATTTAAAACTGTTACCCCTTGTCCTGTCGCTACAAGAAAGGTGATGTGAGTTGGTACTGAAAGATATTTTTTTTTTCTGACTTTGTCTTCTGTGAGACAGTCCCAAAATCGTATTAAAACATTATAGCCTTTCTTGATAGCTGTTAAACAGTCCTAGGACCCTAGACATGGAGGGATAGAGTCGGTTTGTCCACTTTCAATGGAAAGGGCTTGATTATGTACTACTTTTAGTATGGGTACCCATGGTGTTCAAATTTTGGAGAAACTGCAGTGTAAATAAATTTCTTTTGCAATCAGTAATTCTATCCTTTGTCACATCCTTTTTGTCTGTCAAAAGAGTTACTATACGACATCGAGCAATCCAACAGGCATCTGGATAGGCTGTTTGAAGTTCTAGGGTGTGTTGCTTACCTTTTCTGTCCTGGGATTGCGTGCTGGAAAGAACAGAATGAAAGCAGATAGTGGTATGCGGTTCATTGGGCAATGTTAATATATGGCATCACTGGGTGATCTACTGATGAGATTTAAATTGAACCAATACTATATATAGGTAATATCTATGGCTAGTCAAGGGCTGACAAGAATTGAGGCCATGTGTTAGACCTGTATGTATTCCTTGACAAAACATTGCATTTGCTGAATAACAGTAATAGGCACCAAGAACTCACTTCTGGCAAATGGTACCTGTTCTAACACTAATCTGTGGTCTAGAAATGGAACAGTCAGCTGACAACTGGAAAGTCTGCAAATCCTGATGAGTTTCAAGGATCAAGTGGCAATACATCAACTCATAGGTGCCTTCTCTCAAAAGCCTAAAATAATAATTTTCTTGTATATATGTTTGGTTTTTTTTATAAAAGGATGAGCTCCACAGGAAGGGCATTTAAGATATTTTGGAGTTCTTGATACTTCTTGGTACATGCTTTCAGATTTGAGACAGCTGGCTAGGCTTAGTGGTGGTATGGAAAGGTTTGAGCTTAAGACGAGAAAGAACCACAAATACATAAACACCATTTCCTGTCACTACTTCAATGCATCATTTATGGCATTGTACAAACCTTAACTTTTTCTCATCGATACGTATCTTGCCTCTGTGTATAAGCTCACAGATGTACATAGGAGTTAATAAATGATGAGATCTCAAATGGCAGGGTGTGCCTGTTCTTCATTCTCTGTAACAAGACAGTGACTACTGTTGTGACCTGGTGTTCAGGGGAGATGGTGAATGAATAAAGTAATGCCTGAAGCTGAGCTTGGTGATTGTGAGAAAGGAAAGCATTTTGAAGAATTCAGATGTATGAGCGACCGTATTCTTTAAAGTCTATTTCTCTTTGGTTAATTATTTCTTCCTCTTTCTATGAAGGCTGTCAGAGTGATAAATGTTTTCAGATTTATTTTAAACAGGTGGTTTTGTGCTTCTGTCTTCGGTGGGTTGCACAGCTGCTTTTGGGGCTGGACCTTCTTTGTTGGGGGGGGTGGTGACAGAGTATCTTTGGCATTATGTGATTCTGCCACCTGGTGGCTTTGTCGAGCATCATGGGCTTTAGACACGTAATTAAAAACCTTAGTGTGAAGAAGAAACCCTGAAAAAAATCCTCCTTTCCTTCCAGAACAGGGAATCAGCGGGCAAGGTTGCTTAAAGTAGAGATAGAAGACAAGTTCTGTGATCACTGCATCATGTTTTTGAAGTTGGGCATCAAAGAATTGATGTGCAAGCGTTTAAGAACCTTTTGGTTGCTACAGCTGTCAGACTTCCCTGTGTGTATATATATGTGTATATATGAAGTTAACAGAAGACAAATCTCCATGAGGAGTAGAAACAAGCTCTAGCAGGAATGCGACTTGCAGAGGTTATCCTGTGCATACGTTGTGTTCGAAGTTCTTTTGATATAGTTTCTTATGCTGGAGGAGCAGTATGAACATTAATACTAAGTCTCTCTTTCTGGCCTATATTACTTTGGCATATATACCAGTTAAACTGAAATTTTTGTTGAACAAAATATCACACATTGAGCAATGCCTATCAGTTTTGGAACTAGTTTATTTTCAAATTCGTTGATGTTCTGTCCAAGGTATTCTGTTTCTGTTTTTCAATACTGTAGGTTTTTCTGCTAATCCAGTGACGGTAAAAAATTTTAGTATATAGATCAACTTAAGCTATTTCTTATTTTTATTGGCAAATTGTTGCGTTACTACAATCAAGTATTTAATTTCTTTCTGGTGATTGATGACATAAGCTGAAGTGTGTGGAAATACAGATTCTAAGTGGAATTTGGAGATGGCTTTTCTCCAGAACTACACAAGCTTTTTATACATATTTATAAATACCTTCTATTCTGCTGCTCTGCTAATTGTGTATCATAAATTTAAGGTGGGAAGTACCCTTTCTCACAATAAATTTAGGGTGGGAGATTCTATTTCTCACAATAGGGGTGTGTGCGTGGGGTTATTTCACTTGGAAGAGCACCAAGTGCTGTTTCTTTCTGAGTCCTTCTAGTCCTCTTTGGTGGCTGTTTTCCTCTGCAACCTTGTCCTTCCCTCAAGAAAGGTGATATAGAAACATTTCAGTCAATGCATACTGTGGCTTGATTGCTTTAGGCCAATCTCTCCTGTATAATATTGCAGTGCTAAGAAATGTGCGAATATGTTTTTCGTGTATAAAAAAAAAAATAAACCAAAACAAAACCAAAGCATCATCCAAGATCGGCCTCTCTATGTTTGTTCAGATGTTTTATTAATTTCATAACAACTTATAAACAATTTAATCTTGATTACTTGTTTCTGTATATATCTTCTGTACTACTCTGATTTTGGTTAAATTGTATCAAGTGGAGTCCCCTTCTTTTGGAGGTTTTCAAGACCCGCCTGGATGCAGTCCTGAGTAACATACTCTAGCTCTAGGCAATCCTGCTTCGGCAGGGGAGTTGGACTAGATGATCTCTATGGTCCCTTCCAACTCTAAAAATTCAGTGAAATTCAGTGAAATTCAGTACTTCTGGGACTCTACAGGAGTTTTTTGGTGCATGGCCTTTTTTTCGGTCTGTAGTCCTTGATTTTTACATATTAGAAGTTCTTCACCTGCTGTAACTGGACTTAATTTACAAATACTTTCATAGTATAATAGTGACTTAATGGAGGATACTTTGTTAGAGATAAAGCTGCTATCTTAAGGCTTTTGTGTGGTTCCGGAATTAAAATAAGAAGTCAAACCTCAAGAGCAAGCTCGTTTGGAAAGGATTTACAGAAACTCTGGCTTTCTGTAACAGAGCTTCTTTTAGATCCTAAAGCTGTTCCTTTCCTCAGTTTCATGGCATCAGAGGAAAACCTCTTGTTGCTACTGCAAAAAAGGAAGTGTTCCATGTGCCCTCATTAATATGCTCATCTGCGTTTATAGAGAAATAATAATCCTAAATTTGAATTGATGACTCACCATGGCTTCACTGTATTTGGAAGAAAATTCAATGCTGTGTTGTGACTGATGCTTAACAGGAGAAAACTGGTCTATTTCACATCTTAAAATGGAGCACTGGATGTTGCTAGTCTCAGTATATAAGTGTAATATCCTCTTGAAAATACAAGTGATTATGTGTAATATAAAATTACTAATCTAGGCTATGGAAGAAAATTTAGTGCTTTTGGTGTTCTGTTTTAGGGGAAATGTGGGGAATATGTGCAGAAGAATGTGAGAAGTACAAGCAAAAAAAGAATTTGGGCAGCTTTAAAAAGCAAATAGACAGTAGGTGTTAGAGAATGTGAAGCGTGCCAGGGATACTTGGAGAGGAAGGAAAGAAGGAGGCACGTTGCTCTGGTGATGCCAAAGTCAATTGATAGCAGTGCTCTGCTTGCCTTGTGCTGTTGTTACAAGGCATAAAGTAAGTATATATAGGTTACTGGCTCTAGAGGTAGAATATATATTAAGCAATTCATTAAAACTGTCTCACCAGAAGCGTTTCTTTGCATTTTCTTGTTAAGCAATCTATGCAGATTTTAAATAAGAATGTAAAAAAAATTTCTAGCAGGAATTAGTTAATGGTGATAATAAGATTCACTGCAATAGTAATTATGTCTGTTCAGATACTTCATATGAATAATCAAAACTTAAAACATCCATGAAGTTGGGTAATATTTCTGTGGCAAGTTGGTGGGGGAACCATAGGGAATTAAAAATCACTTTGAATCTCGGGCCATCGAGATGCCGTAAGTGGAATAGATTGCTATTGCTTAGCTTCACACTGGGATACAGATACAGTTATGTGTGTGTTTCCTGATTGCAGGTTCATACTTTAATTGTTTTAAAATATAGTGTTAATGAATTTCTTGGATCCATGGCTTTTTTATTGTAAACTCAGACATGTGGCCCCAAGCAGTTGATGAAAGTTCCATGAGCAAAGACTGAGCAAACCAGGAAAAGAATTGAAAAGGATAAATGATGATTTGAAAAGACTATGATTTTTGTAATTTGTAGTTGTGTAATTGTGTTACATGATTGTGTAACTATGTAATTAAAATGATAGTCTTCATTTTTTAAAAAGAAATATTTTCTGTTACCTCTAATTTCTAACTTTAAGCTGAAGAATTTAGTAGCTAGTTTTATGGAGAATCTTTTTGGAAACTGTATCTTATTTCAAATTGTTAGCTTTTTAAATCCATGAGGTAATCAAAATGATAGAAAAGGCAAGATGCATCTCATTGACTTTATGTTATGGTTTGGTTTTGGTTTGGGTTTTTTTTTCTTCTATTTTTGAGAGGATTAAGGGGTTCATTTGCCCTGCCTTGTTCATTCCCACGTAAGCATCTCCATTGAAATTACAGAATCATAGAATGGTTTGGGTTGGAAGGGACCTTAGAGGTCATCTAGTTCCAACCCCCCTGCCATGGGCAGGGACACCTCCCACTAGAGCAGGTTGCTCAAAGCCCCATCCAGCCTGGCCTTGAACACCTCCAGGGATGGGGCATTCACAGCTTCCCTGGGCAACCTGTCCAGTGCCTCACCACCCTCACTGTAAGGAATTTCTTTATAGAATCTAATCTAAATCTCTCCTCTTCCAATTTAAAACCATTGCCCCATGTCAAACAGAGAAATAGAGAATAGCGATACAGTCGACATGTTTGTGCTTAAAATACTATTAAAATTAAACGTAAATTTTGCAGGCACACAAAATTTGAATATTCAGGGAATTCCATGCAGCTTTAAAAGACTGAGAAAATCAGGCTGAAGAAAATACATATATAAATTTTTGATCAAGTTTGGGAAGATTTCTGAAGTTGAAAGGACTTGCTATAAGACACCTCTCAGAAGCGTACTTGTTCTGGAACTGTTAGGACATGGAGCCTTGAAGGGAAAGGCAAAATCTGAGAAACTCTTTGCAGCAAAATGAGTATTTCAGTAGTATAAAGGGACTCTCTCAGGATGAGCAATAATTCTTGGAATATCTGTGATGTCTACAGAAAGTAAGCATTATTAAAACGCTGTATGTAGATACTAAAGCAGATTATATTTTGAAATTACTTTTTCTCCCTAAAAATATGTTCTGGCTCTTTTAAAATATTTTTAACAAGACTGCGTTTGTCAAATAGTATTAGTTGACTCCTTGAGAAAGGTATCTAAATTTAGCTGGATCTCTGTGTTAAAAATGGTAGGTGATGAAGGAACTGTAATCCAGGGTCTTACCTAAAAATGGTACAATTTGTGTAACTGGAAGTAGGGGGGAAGGGCTGTGTGCATTTACCTATAGAAGGTGCATTCTGAGACCGGTGAGGGGACAGATGCAGAGGGAACTACAGCTGTAATAATGACAAAAATGTTTAAGTGAGTACTAGGGGCTAAAATTTTCTAATTCTTCAGGAGATTTAGAAAAAGTTATGTTCTGCAATACATTTATCACTTTTCTAAAAATTTTAATCTGTCTTTATGGGTGAGTGTTCACAGTTTTACCTGCCATGGCAGCTATTTTTACAGTGTTTTATTTTGCAGGATAAATTAAATTAGTATTGTTGCTATTTGTGTATTCCTTGCTCCAAGACTCCTATGTTTTTATGCTAGAAGTCTTGTGAATGTTTGCATGTAGAATTATAGAAACTAACAAACCATAATGTAACTTGTTTCATTTTAGTTTTTATGATTATCAATACCCACCATATGTTCCATGCAGCAATTTAATTTGAATATCTGGTAGATTGACCTTGCTTTAAAATACGTTTCAAGATTGGTACGGCAAGGAAAAGGTGGACTAACTGCTTCTCCTAGTGTATTTGGGAATAAGGTGCTACAAACAGCAGGAAGAAATGAATGGGTCTAGTCTCTTTCTTAGCATAGTGTATTATATATCTTGTTTTAAACATTTCTATAAGATGTATCAAGCTTTCCCTTGAGAATATAGTAGCTTAATTTTTTTGTTGTTGTTAGCTTTTATTTTACTAGCTAAAGCTAGGAAATTGCTATAGTCATCTTAAATGATCTTTATTACTAGCTTGCTTTATCTTTCTTGAGCACAGTTGTCCAAAATTCTATACCATATATCAGGTGCATAAGAATTAGTGGAGAAAAGTTACTGGTATTCTTCCTCAGGTCAGAGACAGATTGTTCAAGACAATGAAAAAACGCAGAGATGTGAAGAATAAATTTTAAGTTAAATTCAACCCAGACAGGAGTCAGGCTTATTAAAGAAAATATTTTGGAGTATTTGTACAAATAAAGATAATCAACAGAATCAAGAATTTTTTCCTAAGGAAAGGAAATATGTTTTATGTAATGTAATTATTATTTTGTATTCTGAATGTCTGTAATCAGAGTTTTCAAATGTAAGTTTATTCTCCCCTGTTTTCTTTGAGTGGCCCCTGTCTGTGTCTTTTGTCTCAGAAGATACTTTTGCAAAATGTACTAAGGAATGTGATAAGAACAAGTAGGTGGGTGGCTTTTGGGAGTTAATATGCTGGTGAACTCAGGCTCAGGCTCTAGTTCTGGTTGGCATAAGGGCAAGAGGTTTCCTTCTGCTGCTTGACTCTTTGGTAGAGATTAAAGAGATGTTTCTTCTTCCCTAGGTACTATCTGTATTCTAGTAGTATTAGTATCAGTACAAAAAAGAGGTACCATGGTATGAGCTTCAGTGTATCATTAAGAGTATGCACCAATTATTTGGAAATACTGAACTTCTAATGTCTGTGCTCTTACCCATTAGTACCTGTGAGGTAGCTTTCCTCTTGTTAATTTAGAGCAACAGAATTAAACTTTCTTGAACACGTGCAATTGTGTAAATAGCCTGTGACAGAATAAATTAATTCCTTATCAGATGGGACTAAAGATAATATATTTTAAAGGATAATCCAAAGATCTTTTGGAGGAACAGCTAAACTGAGTGGTGTTTCAAAACTGTAGATTCTTTTTTCAGCAAAAAGAATGAAACAAGTCCCACTAACTTAATAACTGATATATATATATATTTTAAACTTAATACATTTTTTCTTGTTTTTGTTTTGCAGGATACAAAATTATGGATAATAATGGAATATCTGGGTGGGGGCTCTGCCCTTGATCTAGTAAGTAAATTATGTATGATTTTTCTTATTTTACCTCATATAATTTTATTCCTATTTTATAATTTTGGAAACTATAATATGTCATTTGGCTACGACAATGTTTGCTTCCAGTAAAGGAGAAAAAGTATTTGTCAATGCCAGGAAAATGTTATTTTCCATGAGGCAAAACTGATTATTTGTATAGATGGAAGGGAACTAAGCAACATAATATTGGAAACATGATATAAACATCTTGGAATGCTAATCTTCAGTCAGCCAGAGAGCACTAGTGGCTGAAAATAGGTTTCTTTGGGTTTGGTTTTTTTTTTTTCTGTGTTTCTGTCACTTCAACTCCTTCTAGTGTATATATACATTTTAATGTATCTTCCTCACTACCACCACCTCCAGACAAACAAACAAAAGTTTCCGTGTTTGAAGTCATCCCAGCATTTTGAGTTGTGCTTTAGAGAGCTTCACAAAATCCCACGCATTATATAATAATAGGATGTGTGATTGACGTGGTACTTTATATGCTTTAGTTTCTTTCTCGGACTTTGCGATTTGGGTCTATGGAGTTGCACATCTAAATTCAGTGTAATGTTATTTACCAGATTACAATGTAAATGATTTTCAAAGGCAGTGTATATATTTATGACCTGACCATAAAGTAATAACTTAAAACTGTGTCTTTATAGAGCCTTTAACAAACCTTTTTAAAAGTTTAGGATAAATGAAGTATTTCTTTGCCTATTATTCATTGGAAGTTTTGAGGTGTAACAGAGCAATTTCTTTTTATAGTCATAGTATTATTTCTGTTCTCTCTGTTTCTCCTTTTATATGCATGTATACACATAGGTACGCACATACATAAAAAATATTTCTTGTGTCTCCTAGTTAGAACCTGGCTCACTTGATGAAACCCAGATTGCTACAATATTGAGGGAGATACTCAAAGGACTTGATTACTTGCATTCAGAAAAGAAAATCCACAGAGATATTAAAGGTAAAGTGTTTTTCATTTGTATTGTAGTAAAGTTAGAAGAGCTCATGCAGTATAAATGAGCACCCTCACAGTGTCAAATGTCTTAATTTCCACTGTTTATTCTTCTGTATTCCAGCTGCTAATGTATTGCTATCTGAACAAGGAGAAGTAAAACTAGCAGATTTTGGAGTAGCAGGGCAACTAACAGATACACAGATAAAGAGGAATACCTTTGTGGGTACACCATTTTGGATGGCACCTGAAGTAATAAAGCAATCGGCATATGATTCGAAGGTAAGGTATTTCAAGGAATTAGCCAAAGTCCTTCCTTTTATAACTTGAATTACATAGGTTGGTCTTCAGAAGGTAGCTAGTAACTTTGGCTGTGTCTGGATGGGTACATTAGCAGCTAAAAGCTGTTGACAAGAGAAGCAGCTTTCCTAATTTGTATCCAAACCTGAAGTTTCCTAGTGTATTAAGTATTGGTGTATTAAGCCCATCCAGATAGCAAGAAATATTACAATATTGACAAGTACATCCTGTCACCTTTTATCCCACTCTATTGATGGTTGTTTAAAGTAGAAGAGAGCAAATATATACAAAATGGTAATATGCTTCCCACTTGTTTTTAGAAAAAAATAGTCAGCAACACTGTTGAAGAATCTGGATTTGGTAGGCGTGAAAGCGTTGTTTGAAAGTGCTGTTATTCTTCTGTGCAAGAATGTGCTGCATAGGTCTGTGCTAGTCTCTGACCATATTCTTTTATGGTTTAAAGGGAGGGTTTAATATTAAATTTAATTATTTGTAGATATTTACATTACACAGGATTTCAAGTTAGCAGAGTGGTACAGCTGTATACTGAAATCGTGACACGAGCACAACATATCAATTGTAATAATACAGTTGGATCACAATAGAAGTGTGATTCCCATTACTGGTCTCCATATTCTCACCAGCATGACACTGGGTGTCCCCAGTTGCCAGGAAGGAGTACGGACATTGAAGCCACCTCAAGCCCATTGATCTTCTCAAAGTTAATTTTGTTGATTACTCATTTTTTATGCTTTCATTAGGCTGAGGTTCAAGATTTGAAACTGTAAAAATCATAACATGGTAAAACCTGGTGATGATATAGTGCCAATACTTCTTAAGGTCATCTTCTCCCACTGCATTTGGAGGGCTGACTTGTGCCTGTTCTGGAGTTTCATCATCAGAGACAAGTACATCCTAGAAATGCCTAGTTGGTTACACATGCAATTGGTACCCAACCGATTTGGTAGCCCTGTCTTGAGATCCTTACTTGTCTATGAAAAGGGGAGGTTACAATTCCAGAGGAATTGGAGTGTTTTATTCTTGATGCTTCCATCAGGAATGGGCTTCAAAGAGTTCAGTGTGCAGCTGTGGCTTTTGGACTTTTTCATTCATGTTTTGTGGAGGAAGGTCACTAGCAATATGAAGTTATAAATATATGAGTTAAGAAAGGAAGTGGTTATGTATATGTGTGTGCGCATGTGGATATCTATGTACACGTGCACATATACATTTTATTTTTATACTTCTATATACACATGCTCCATCTGTGACTGAAAGTCTGGCAGAAGAGCTACCCATTTATATGTCTTTAACACATTCCTTTTGAGAAACTGAAATTCAGAATAAATTGGAAATAATAACGCTCAGTTGTTAACATGAAGACTCATCTTTGCAGGTGTCATTTTTCTTTCATAACCAAGAAAAGCTTTCCTGCTAGAGGGAAGTGACAATTATACTCAGACTTGTGGAGAGCTTAGCTGATAATGCTGTTATTAAGATAAATGAAACTCAGCTCATATACTTATACAATCCTCTGTGCTCACTGTGAGATGGCAGTTCTGTAACATGGGTTAACAAAACATCATTTCATGAATTTGATGGTATGCTAATTGGCACAGATTTTTTTCCCCTGTACTTAACTTAAAATTAAGTAACTAAACTCTTAACGATGGAATACTGTCCAAACAAGAAAGAAGGAGCTTGGTATTGGTCACGCAATGGAGCTGTGATAATGGAGTGGGTGCGTATATTGCAGCTATCGGCCTGTGGTCCTTTATGAGTTAGTCAAAGATAACTTAGCTGATCAACTGAGCAGAGACAGATGGATGAGAGGGATGCTTAGTAAGGACAGCAGTGATAAATGAAATCTGTACTCTACTCAGTACCTGGAAATAGATCTGTTTGCAGGGTAGCAAAGTTCCAAATGCTCAGTTTGGGAGTAAAACCAGACAGCTCACTTGAGATCTTTCCTGTCTTCCTGAGAATAAGTCTTTGTTCTGCTTTCACTTCAAAAGAAACAGAAAAGCGAAACATAAATATTTTTGATTGATACCTTGTTCTTTGGAACAGATGTTTCTGTGATTTTTTTTTTTTTTTTTTTATTTCACCTTTCTGAGCCGTTTATTCATCCATTTTTTTTGACTTTTAGGTCTGTTATTTCAACAGAACATAGAGAATTATGATGTGTTACTTTACTTCAGGCAGATTTGGCAACAGGATTTGGCTCTAGGGAGACAGTGTTCCCTAGGAAGAGTAGCACATTTTGATGATGAAGACCTATGAAACAAATATATTTGAATAATCTTCCCCAAAAACACAACATGCGTGTTGCAGCATTTAGTAACCATGTAAATCCAACTCCTCAAAGAAATTAAATGGTAGTGGATCTAGTACTGGTTTCTACTGGGTTACTTGATTTGTCCCTCTAAGTTGGTGCTGAGCCTTTGGATCTGTATTTTGTATGGACATGACTTAGAGAAGTTTGATGTAGATTATGCCTTCTTGGCCTACAAGATATGGCTCACAGGAGAAGGTCTACAAAGTGGATCAGAAAGAAGAGTGCTGTCAATATTTCAGAATCTACTCAGACCAAATACTTAACTGGTTGAAATCTTGGATTGAAAAAGTTTGATAATTCTGCTCTAAACTGCATTTCTCTAGTCTGTGAATAAGAATGATTTATAAGACAATGTTAAACTCCAGAAAAAAATTATTCTAATGTATTAAATATCTGATGCTTGGTGAGGAAAAATCTTGTGCATGTTACAAAAATTTTCCTTTATGCCAATATTTGAGTCTTGCCCCACATTTACATAGTGTATTTGAATATGGTGGATAAAATACTAGTTTATAACAACTCTAACATTACTTTTTAAAAATATTTGTGTTTCAAGATAAATTATAACTGTTACTGTAATTGTATTGATTTCAAACAGTTTTAAAACTCTAATAAGTAGAACTGCTTTATGCTGTAGAGTAAAAACAACAAAGAAACTCTATGTACTTTATTTTATGGGGTTAACCACGTAAACTAGACCAAGTTAACAAGAACAATTTATGTATGAAAGGATTTACTGTAAAGGTTTAAAGTTTACCTTTGCAAGCAACACTGCTCTTCTCTTTGTCCAACCTAATCTTAAAAGCATTGTTTCTTACAGGCAGATATCTGGTCATTAGGCATAACAGCCATCGAACTTGCAAAGGGAGAGCCACCTCATTCAGAATTACATCCAATGAAGGTTTTGTTCCTCATTCCTAAGAACAATCCTCCAACACTGGAAGGAAACTTCAGTAAATCCCTCAAAGAATTTGTTGAGGCCTGCTTAAACAAGGACCCAAGCTTCGTGAGTTTCATCTGTTTGTCAATGTATAGTAGAGAACTTGACTGGTTTACGTAAATTACATGAGTGGGTGAAGTTCAGCTGTCCTAATACAGGGCAACATATTCGCTGGAACATTCTTTTTTTTTTTAGATACTGTATATATTTAAAATCTCATTAGTATCAAGACTGAAGTCTGCATCATTTTATAGTGAGTCTCTTAACACACTCAAATGCAGTAAAAAAACAATTTCTTTTTTTTTTTTTAAAGAGACCTACTGCAAAAGAGCTCTTAAAACACAAATTTATTTTGCGAAACTCAAAGAAGACTTCCTACCTGACTGACCTTATTGATAGGCACAAGAGATGGAAGTCTGAACAAAGTCATGATGACTCCAGTTCTGATGACTCAGATACGTAAGTTTGATGAGTTTGTAAAATACCCTTTCTAAATATAGGAGCCAAGTACTTATTTTTAGCACATATATTCCTGTGTTTTGTTATTTACAGCTTTTCAGCTTGGCAGTCTTGGTAAACCAGTGAAATCTTGATTTCAGTGTTGCAAGGGACTTAATGTAAATAACAGTCACTGAGAACAATTCCTCTGGCCCAGTCTATATACTACCTTCTCTTTTATGTAGGGTCTAGGTCCTTCTTAGACATAAGGCCAACTGTTCCCTGTCTCGAGCAAGCAGACGGTAGACTTCACCCTGCATGGCCCCATAGCAGTGTGCATATGCACTGTGCTGTGTGTGTACCTGGCCAGCTAAGGAGGGGAGTTGTGTCCTTGGTGGCAGGTTATCCCTCATTTTGTCTCTCTGAGTAGACAGGCAGAAGCATATCCTTGCATATAAGAGAGGGTTAGTGGACAATGCTTCTGTGATAGTGGGATTTTGGGGTACAAACCATGTTACCTAGGGTTTTTTGAGAGGTTTGTTGTTTTTTTTTTTTTTTAAGCTTCCAGGAAGGTTGGGCCACTACATCATGATAGTCATGAAATGTCAAATTATTTCTTGAAAAAGGAGAAGTGTTGTAAATATTTATGATTTCCAGATTTCTTTCCTTTCCAATTTTTACTCTTCTCCATCAGATTTTGTTGGAGCTGTTCAGTAGGTTCGTGAGTTGGTTTCCTTAGGAAAACAAGTTACAAATAGTTATGACTCAGTTAAAAAGTTAGATTTGTTAGTCTAAAAGTAATTTTGAAAATAGTGGGTATCATCAGATTACACACTTCTGAAAAATCAAGTGAAGGGATTGCCAAGATTTTATTCACAAATGGATTAAATTCCTCATAATAAAGAAAATGCAACTATTTTCTGCAATTCCAGTGTGTGTGCTAATGGCAAGCATCAGGCTGTTTATGATTTCTTGGCTGCCATTACAGCTGTATATTTGTCCTACATTATTAATGGCTTCAAGCCTTCCAATGCTTACAGTACCAGCCCCAAACCAGGTCTGATTTGGAAAGTAAAGTAATAGTGCTAAAAGTGGTCTCAGATCAGTTACTAACTGAACTTTGAGGTTACAGTTCATTGTTCCTGTGAATATCAGACCAGCTTTGATAGCTTGGTATAGGAGAGTAGTGGAGCTAGCATGGTTACTGAGTGCTTGTGAGACGATTTAGAATTATGTCTAAGCCTGCTTTCCCCTCCTCTGCTTCCACAGTAGCCCTTGTATTAGATGTGATAAAAAGGAGAGTTGATTTGGCAATTTGGCAAGCTAAAGCCAGTTTTCAGATAGCAATAAACGACTTTATGCTACTTGTTTATGTAACTTGGGAAATGTTTTCAGTCTGTATTGCCTCTATTTTTGAAGTTAACATTTAGTGAAGTATTTTGGTTTTTAATTTCCCCAGAAGATAAATTATGTTACTTTTCATACTTGTCTTTATACTTACTGGTTTGCACAATAGAATCCTGATTTTGATCTTGACTGTAGTTTTTGTTTAGCAGGTATATTCAATGAACATGGACAATAAAGTGTAGATAGTAAAACTTTTTCTTTTTTTTCCTCCCTCCCTTGAAGTGAACCAGATGGCCAGGCTTCAGGTGGGAGTGATTCAGGAGAGTGGATCTTTACCATAAGAGAAAAAGACCCCAAGAATCTAGAGAATGGAGCAGCCCAGCCTTTGGAGTTGCAAAGAAATAAGGTACTCAAAATATTGACTGTACAATGCAAGGAAATAATTCTTTCTTTAATAATTTAGTGGGGTGATTTTTATACATTTAAAAGCATTTCAATTGTAAAACTTCCAGCAATTTTGCTAAAAACGTATATTCTACAGTTGCCTTTCACAAAACATTTTGAGTAAGTTTTGAAGTTTGGGTATTCTGTAAATGTGTCGGTTTTTTGTAATTCATGAAATATTTATCAAAATATTTCTGTAGTTTGTGGAATGTTAGCACCGGAGGAAGACTGGGCAATATTTTATTTTAGAAATCTTCCTTCTGGAAAGTAAACTTAAATCACTACAGTGCAAAGTTGGGCTGGGGTTTTGGGGAAGCCACTCTTGTCTTGTGGGGAAAAAAGACTACCATGTAGCAAAGAATAGTAAAGCAGCAAACAAGCCTCAAGCAGAGTAAGGGATGCTATTTTCTGCAGCCTGCGTGGCTAAGGCAAGTGGTTGCTGCCCTGGCTCTGAAAATTCTGTGTGTATGCTCTTATCAGACCTGGAAAAATATAAGAAAAATATTGTATCATATGGGAGGAACCTAGTAAATATCAGCATGTCTATGATTTAGTATACACTCAGTAGGATTGGATTGTGGATGATTTTTTGTTTTGAGTTGGTTTTGGGTTTTTTTTTTTTTTTTTGCATTTAATTTTGAGCTTGCAGGTATATGAGATGCCAGAGCCTGAAATTTTAATTCAGCCTCCGTTTTCCCCAGTGCTTTGGAATAGTTTGTTGTAGAACATTTTACATATTTTTATATACATAGAAACAGATTTTTTTTTTCCATAAAGTGTAGCATGTTGGAACTATTTTTTTCTTTAATTAGAAACAGAATACAATGAAGTTGCTTTTTTCAGAAGTAAAATTGGTCACAATTTTGATTTCTTTAAAGGAAAAGGATATCCCAAAGAGGCCTCTGTCCCAATGCCTGTCTACAGTTATATCTCCTTTATTTGCAGAGGTAAGTTATTGCTTTAAAACTTAGCCAGTCCAGGATTTATGTCTCTGAAAAATACAGTGAATGACACTTAAGGTTTCTACAACCCATTTGGAACTTGTTGCAGTTTTAGCTGTGCCCTTTGCTTTCATGCTTGTCTGCTTTTGAAATCTTTGTTTTGCTTCTAACAATATTCATATGCACGGCAGCAACATCAACCATGCTAGCCTAAAGCAATGAACACGAAAACCAAAAAGGTATGTAAATGTTTGAATTGCAGCATTTAATTTTTTTGACACTGCTTTAGCTCTTCAGCTGTCATTTTGTCTGTTACAAATAAAGTTCTTCAGTGTGTCAAGATATGGCTGTGAACCAGATCAGCAAGAACTTAACTTTTGAATTTCAGTGTTGAAAACTCTGTTTTGTCCCCATCCAGAAATTTTTTTTATATTTGTTTTGTCCAAATACTTTAAAAAAAACTTTAAAAAAATTCATATGAAGGGGAAGCCATATATTTCTGGACATATGATTATTTTAAAAAGTTGATAGAACTCTAAGAAGCAAAAACTCCCCTCTCACCCTGGCTTTGATATGAAAATTTGTTATTTAAGTAGTAGTTTCAGCCACTGTAACTGTTACAGAATTAGAGAAATTGTTCTAATAAAAGGATGAGGCTATTGTCTTATTTTTGTTGTAATGAGTAAAGTTCTGCTTCAGAGGATTATCACAGAATTTTGCATGCTGCTCATGAGGAATATTGAGTGCAGTAAAGCAATTAAACTTATTTGAAGGGATTGACCTTGGTATTGGTTCTTCAGTATTAAGTCAGCCTGTTGTTCTCCTTTGTGAAGTGGAGAAACACTTTAAATAGGGATTACTTTTTTTTTTTTTTGCATTTTCCATTGCAGCTCTTTATGTATTATCCACTTGCTTGCCTCTGCTTGAGAATTTTCTTTCGATCCCCTATCCTTCCACCTCCCAAACATTTTTCTCGTTGCTGTGTATCTCCTTTAGGTCTTCCTTCTCCTTTTCCAATAGCAAGCATGATACTGGTCCTGCTTCCATTGTCTTCCACACTGCATCCTCCATTTCTATCCTTCCTTTATTTTCCTTTTCTCTCCACCATGCCCTTTATTACCTGTCATCTTAGATATCTCTGCTCTGGATTCTTCCTTCCCATGCTATTGCTAACTAGCTGCTATGTCATTCTTTGCCTTTCTTGCTTCCTGTTTTCGTTTTCAAGGCCAGTCTTTTAATTGCCACTTGCTGTGGGATTCTTCCCTAGCACTGCTGCAGCAACACAAACATTTTTCACTGCAGTCCTTATTAAGATTGCCATTTAAGTTCCTCTCTGTAGTGTGTAGACGCTACAGAAAATTTTTTCTTCACATACTTGTTTGTTGCATCATTTCGTGCTAAGGAAGAAGATTCTTGGTCTGGTGTCTGCTGTTTGGTTTGTACTTTAGACTCCTCTTCCATCTAACTTCTGGTGGATAGCCACAACTTTTCCAAACTGTTCCAGGATTTTATTGCAGGGTTTCCTTTTTCTTATGGGCATGGCTACTGTATCTGCTGTCTGGAGGAAGCCTTATGTTACATTTTCAGTGTTTCATTTGTTTAGCATTCAAACTACAGATAGCTGCACCTTCAAGAATTATTGCTAGCTAAATTAGTGAGTTACTCCATGGAACTCCTCCAAAAAGAACAAAGCTGGCCATTCAGAGCTCTTTGTCATCAAAGCTTTTGGCACAGAAGACAGGTGTAAAAGCCAACTACTGTCCCCAGGTAACCTTACAGGGGAAGATTGTGCTCTGCATCCTTCTCCTTCAGTTGAACTCTGGTACAACTTAGGAGCCTTGGCTGAAGAGGCTTACTCAGCTATGGGGCCCTGCTGTTCAGTGTTGCTGGTGGTAGTCTGAAGCTTGGTGCACTTCAGCAAAGCAATTAAAAGACCAAAGCAAACACCCAACCCCAAACAACAGAAAACAAAGCACACCCTGAAAATGAACAAAGTTGTCATGCTTGACAGTTATTTGTGATCTTTGGTGACTCAGTACCACCCTGACATGGTTTCTTTCTCCTTAGCAGAGGGTGCAGGCTGAGTACCACATGCAGTGACTCGTTCTGGGTGCCTTTTTGAAGGCAGGAGATCCAGAGGTGTCCTTTGTTGCAATGTTCCCATTATTGTCTACTTCTGTCATCTTGTCCTCAAGCTATGACTTCCCAGTTTAGACTAAGAAAGGGTTAGTTATTACTGGGATAAGAAAAGGCATTTGTGTGTTCCTGTAACCTATGCTTTGTATGCAAGATCTCACTTTTGAACACCCTGGATGTGATGAAAAGAGGACACAAGCAGCAGCCAAAGAAGAGTGCAGAAGCCTTCCTACTGCTGTGGTTGTACCTCAGCTGTTGTACACACAGTCCTCTTTATTTCTTGTTGTTGAGACCTGAGTTACTCTCAGGAGGAGTATATACCTATAAGCCATTGTTAAATGTGGAACTAGAACAAGGATCATTTCCTCTGGAGTGAGTCTGGAGGAGGGCCCTGAAGATGATCTGGGCTGGAGCTGGATGGAGGCTGGAGCACCTCTCCTATGAAGACAGGCTGAGAGAGCTGGGGTTGTCCCTGGAGAAGAGGAGGCTCCAGGGAGACCTTACAGCAGCCTTCCTTGTCCCCAAAGGGAACCTACAGGAAAGATGGGAGTGTAGTGCTAGGATGAGGGGTGACGATTTTAAACTGAAAGAGGGTAGGTTTAGATTAGATATTGGGAAGAAATTTTTCACTCTGAGGGTGGTGAGGCACTGGAAAAGGTTGCCCAGGAAAGTTGTGGATGCCCCATCCCTGGAAGGGTTCAAGACCAGGCTGGATGTGGCTTTGAGCAACCCTGTTTAGTGGGAGGTGTCCCTGCCCATGGCAAGAGGGTTGGAACTTGATGATCTTGAAAGTCCCTTCCAACTCTAACCTGTAGTTCCTGAGACCTGTTGAAAGTCCACTTCAGAAAGTCCTAAAAGTTCACTTTACTGCTTGGACATCTCTGAAGAACTTCACTGCCACTTTTTTCCCTCTGGAATATCTTGTACTACACTGAACTCAAAATGGGCTTGATCTATTAATTCTTCTTTCTGTTGCTCATGCTTAGTCTATGTGACAATCCCCTGTGCTATACTTAAGTAGGGCTAAAAGTGTATGTGTGCCCACATTACATCCCAGAGAGTGGCATGAACTTTTCACTTATTTAAGCTAATATTTGTTCATTACTGGTAATAAAGTCAGATGGGCTATAGGTGCAGCATTCAGAGATGACTTTTAAATTAATTGAATAATTTGTAGAGAAATATGTAGAAAAATATTTAACGTCTTCAATTCTGCGTAAACAGCTCAAACTCTTTGGTTGAAAGCACCAGTAGGCCCAGTCAGCTTCCAATACTGGAGTATTTTTTTCAACAGTGGTGGTTGTTTTTTTTTTCCTGAGAAATGACTTTGATTCCATCCTTCTTAAGAGAATGCTGCAAAACAGCTCTTGACAACAGCTGTAGTGATAAATGTGGAGAGAAACTTGTAAATGCAGACATCCAACCTGCTGGGGAAAGTCCCGTCCCTGAAAGAAGGCCAGGTCTTCGTTCACCCTTACTACTAGTAACATGGCAGTTTTTTCTAAGGAAGCCCAGACCCTGCTAAGATTTTTGGATGTTCTGTAGTGAGTTCTGAGAAAGAAGGCATTTTCCCAGCTGTACTCGGCATGTTATACCAGCTCCTACGTAAGTGACACAGAGACCTTTCCTCTGAGCCCTCAGTTCCTGCCCAGTCATGGGATCCTTGGCTTCGGAAAGGAGATGAAAGAGCGCTCAGGGTACTCTAGAATTGAAAGGGTGAAAACATTTTCTAACAGTGCTTGCACAAAGTGCACCTGCAATGTATACCCATAAGCTATAAGGTGTACAAGTATGTATAAGCAGCACATCTTGAAACCGAACAGCTACAGATAAAGAGTGAAGCTTCTTGTGATGCCTTGTTGTAATTTTTGAATGTGAGCATGCTGAAAAGGGTATGTGAGTGATTGAAGACTTGTGAAGATGAATGACATCCTGATAACTACTGCAAAGACTAACTTCAGGATGAGAAAAGCCTTCAGGATGTGAGGGTGTATAATGAAAGTCAAATCCTGGCATTGTGAACACTGGCGGTCACTTCCTAACAAGCTTTTGCATTATATTGTTTATAGAAATATTTATTAATATCCTATTAATATATGTCTTCCTGGTTTTCTTTCAGTTGAAAGAGAAGAGTGAAGTGTGTGGTGGTAACACAGATTCCATAGAAGAACTGAGAAAGGCTATTTATTTAGCTGAAGAGGCTTGTCCGGGCATTGCAGATAACATGGTGTCACACCTTGTGCAGAGGCTTCAGAGGTAATGAAACTATTTCATGAAGGGTTACAGAAAATTGCAGATCTGACTATACAAAGATTTGGCTAGTGTTAAATGGAAAGAATTAATTTCTATTTATAATAGAGGAAAAAACCACACCTGTGCTTACAGTTTGTACAATTGTTTGCTTAGTAGGAAAAACCCAAGTTGTTTCAGCGGATCTGATTTCTGCCTCCAGGTGATAGCCCATATGTACATTCATTGTGTTGGTGTGCATGTTGTGTGTCAAATGAGACCGGACAGCCTTTTCCTTTTGCGGTTCCTACAGGGGACATTCACGCTTTCTTGGTGTCTGGGTGTATGTTGCAGAGGATGTCCTGTGTCACTCTTAATTTCTTTTACCCACTTTGATAAGTGGATTATTCAGTTAGTTTGTGTTTCTTTCAGTCACGTAGTAAGCGGTTGCTTGTTCTCTCATTAAAGATAATCTATATGGCCTCTTGGTGGCACCTTCAAAACCAATGTTTTGTATTACTTCAAAAGGCCAAATTTCATAAGAGATTTTCTAACTGCCTAGGTTAGGAATATATTCTTAACAAACACTCAATTTGCTTTTCTTTGAAGTACTACACAAGAAAAAGATCAGGAGTATAAATTTCAGAATTATTGCCTGAAAAGGCTTTAAACGCAACCTTAAATCCAGGCATCCACAGCTGTTGTGAATCTGCACCATCCAGGTTGGATTGTTTGGTACTAGAAAAAACTCATGACAATGATTAATCATGAATTGCTACCTTGAAAAAGATGATTCTGAGTAGGTGTCTCCCTTACACGGTCTCTGACCACAGCTTGGTAAAGTTTAAGAATTCACACCTCCGAAGCTAAAGCAGAGGATTGCCAGGCTGACACTTTGTCATTCAGTAAAGATCAATGCCAAGAAATCTGGAAGCAATCATGTTGCTTGCTTTCTGGGCTGTTAAGCATGAAGCCCAGTCAGCATCTCTTGTGCTAAAAGGTCACTCCTTGATGCCAGATGTCCTGATTGTCCTTTTAGTTGATCCTGGCAGGCTTGAAAGAGTTTCTGGAGCTTCCATCTGTTTGTTTCCATTAGGGGTTCCAAAACTGACCCCAGTCTTTCATCAACCCACTATTTCAGTGTCAAGTTTCTATCAGCCTGGTACAGGGCCTTCCTGGGACTGAAAGCCTCAAAGACTTTTGATGCTGCAATTGAAAAATGACCATGTGGAGACATGCATTCCACTGGGCACTTCTGTGGGTGCTGGAGATGATCTTACTTGTTCCTGTCAGAACAGCAACAGTAATTTTTTTTTTTTTTTTTTCTTCCCAGGAGCTAGATTTCTGAACCCTTTATATACTTAGTTAGCATTTTGTTTTCCTTCTGTTCTGGTGGTTTTCTCATTCATAATGTCTTATTATAACAGTAGAGGCAGGCACTTCATTTTCTTTGAAGGAGAGAAAGAAATATTCACAGGGAACGTTTGTTGATGGGTCACATCTCGGTGAACTTTCTCTTGTTCCAGGGATGACGTTCAGCTAGTATGTGACCATGACTAGTGCTCCTTCCAGAAAGTGAGTGAAAGAAATTAGTGGCAGGATCCACCCCCCCTTAAAAAAGGAGTTTGAACCATTCCATAGTTTAGTATGTGTTCCTTATGGATAAAGCTATTTTTGGAGTTAATCAGCTTTTGAAAAGATAGTTCCTTCTTGTTTGAATATTACAAAAAATACACTTTGTTACATCATTAAGTCATTCACTGTATCCTCTTACAATGTCTTCTCAATTTGACAGCTAACTACTGAAGATGGCTCTTCAACATGTTTCTGAGATTTTCATTCTTCTTATGATTGGTTAAAATTGGATTTCCAAGTTTGTCTGAATGAATTAGTTGGGACTTGAGAAGATCTGCCCAATAACTTGAGTGAATCCATTTACCTTCCCTCTCCAGTTTTGCTCTTTGATGTTTTATAAAGCTTATTGAAAGCTTAACATGATTAAAATATGTGCTTCTCTCTTTGGATGATTTAAGAATCCTGCTTAGACCAAGAAATGCACGTTTTCTGCCCTGGTAATGTTTTGAAAGATTATGATGTAAACTTTTGCCCGGTAGGAAAGTTGAAATCGCCAAATGTTGCCCCCCTAGTATACAGAAGTCTTACATCATCATATACTTCTCAGTAACACACTTGAGTATGGGTGGTTGCTATTCGTTAGAAAAGCAGCGGTGTTCTAATAGGGTTTATTTTACATGTTGTTTGCATCCATGGCTTTTGTCTTTGAAGCGTGACAGCAGTGGTGGGTATCACTCTGCAAGAAAAAAAGGCTGGAACTTCAATAGCGTAAAATGGAATAACTTTTAGTTGCTGCTTGTCGTAGAACCGTAGAACACTATTCCGAAAGTCATGAGGATAACTCTTTCTTTTCCTCTTCAGATATTCACTAGCTGGAGGAAGTACTTCATCCTACTGACATGCTGTTCCTGACTTTTCTAAGACAACAGAGATCCCATGGTGTCTGCATCGAAGGCGCCCACCCTAATGTTGTTCTGCCCCTCAGTCACTGGAGTGTCCTTTGGTGGAAAGACATTCTTAAACGTGCAAGAGTGAAAATGAAGTCTCTCGGATGGAGACAGTCTTTTTCAGCTCCTTAAAGCTATAATTTTTTTTAATGATAATGCATATATTCCAGGGAGGTGTCTTTTTGTAAAATCTGAAATGTATATTTAGGTTTGTGATAGAGAAATTGGAGATATTGGGAAACCTCAGGTATCTTGCTTTAAGAATTCCACTGGGAGATGGAGTACGTTTGCCGGAATTGTGTACAGATATGTATATAATGTCTTTTTTTAACTGAAAGCCTTTCAACGTGCATAAGGAATCACTGTGTACAAAATGGTAAAGTGCTTCTGTAGATAATGTTAGTGGGGTAAATATTTGACAGGCCATAACTGAGTATTGCCTTGCCTTTATTACGTGTAAAGTTTGAATTATGTGATAAGTGAATCTTGGTTTGATTTTTGTATGTGAAGGATTTGCCATTGAAAGAGTTGAATCCTGTACTATGGAACCTTCTATTCGTACCTCAGCAAAGACACCATTTTATTCTGTTTCTCCAGTGTTTCTTCCTTTTTTATCTATATTCTGAGCGTGACTTTCTAATTATGGTACTACTTCTGGTTGTTTTAAATTTAATACACCTTGTCTCTCAAAGCTTTACATTTAAATTATTGTTTTTCCTAAAGAATGCGCTCTTTCATATTTTCAGTTTTAAATTGTGCCAATGCAAATTCTGGACCCTATGTATTGTTCAATTTTAGTAATAGATACTTGTGAAGATTCTTTTTTTCACCTAAATATGTTTGAATGCTCTCACAAATAAATCTTTATTATCTACATTTATTCTGAAATATCTCATTAAGATGATGGCTCTGAGACAGTGACAAGTGTTTCTTCATCATGCCCATTTTTATCATTAAAATGAAAATCTTGCAGCATAAAAGAAAAATTATCTGTAGATTCAGTATTTGGTCTTGCTGCTTAAATCTGGGCATTTCTTTACTGAAAGTGGTAGATATTAGACAGGAAGACCAAAACTCAGCCCGAGTGTTGTGTGCTACAGCCTTTTACTGCTCTCTCCCCAGAAAAAAGTTACTACTTGAAAATTCTGAAACTTCCACTGTTCCTGTGAGTGTTCCTAGATAGCCGCGTTATGGTTTTAGAGTTCGTGGATATGGAAATGTTAATTACACACACAGCTGATTAGGTGGCTTTTTTTTCTTTTCCCCCAGTATGACTCTGAGGTTTACCTTGGGTTTTGTTTTGTTTTGTTTTTTTTACCAAGGCTATATAAGGTGCTGCTTATTCTGGTAGGTAAGAGAGCATTTTTGCCTTGTTTTTAATGAAGAAATTGATGATTTAGTTTGCATGGCGGTGAGGTAACTTACCTGTTTAATTTGAAATAAAAAAAAACCAAAACCAACCAACAAACAGGTATGAGTTTTGGAACAGAAAGGATTAAAATTTTTTGAAGTATAGGCATATCTATCTGGCTTGGTACAAAAAGCCGCAGGTTCTCTAACTGTCCTGGAAGCTGGCGAGGTCTCCTTGCAGGACTTCATATCACCATGGTAGCCCTTATTCTATGCATATCGATAGCCTTAATTATTCATTTAATAATCTATCCATTAGACGACACTGTCGTGCTAACAGAGCTATGAAACATCTGAAACAACATTGAAACGTTGAAAGAACGCGCACTCGTTCTCGTAGCCATAATCTTAGACACAACACGTTGGCCAGTGGAAAGAGGTAACGGCTTTGCTTTGTGGCCAAGTGAAATTTAAGGTAAATTGAACAATGCATGAGTTCGAGCAACGGTTTATAACTCCTCTTTGATTACTATCTCCGAATACGTTGTTTTGTGTGCTCTTAAAAGTTAAGGATAGGCTTACCCTCGAGGAAAGCAATTCAATTCCGCTGTTGGGAGATGCGCATCTGAATGCGGCGCAAGGGGCGATCTGCCTGGTGACATCTCCACATTTGAATATCCAGCCGTTCAATAAATACGTGCCGTGACAGCACAGGGAAATCGACAGATGCATTTGCATTTGAAACGTAAATAGATTAATGGAAGCTTTCCCCCACTCATTCTGTTAATACAGAGACTTGAAATTAAAGCCAGCTTACTGGGAGATGCGCAGAACTGAGAGATTTAGCGGGGAAGTTAAATTTCCAGTGCTGGCTGGAATCTCAAGAATTTCTCAATTAGAAAATGAAATGAAGTTCTAAGGTACGCTGGTTTTGACCAATCCTGAAAAAAGTAATGCATACGTTTTTTCTTGAGTTTCACTTCAGTTGTGTTTCAGGACTGTATGTTGAGGAAATACTTCTCGGAGTAGGTTGTGGCAGAATTTGCTTGGTGAATGTGTCCCTTGGTTTAGGAGCTGAAGACGAGTCAGACCTACAGCAAGGGCGGTTGGCCAAAAGGCTAGGACTCTTAGGAAAAGACAAGACCTCATTTATGGTAGAGATGTGTATTTTTATATGTAATATATAGATTATTTAAATAGAGATTATCTTAAACTGAGATTCACTGAAAAAAAAAAAAAGCGTGCTGTATCTTGAATGTACAATTACAGTCATTTGCTATTGAAAAGTATTGATGCTTTAAAAATCAGATCTCTATTGGGAACGGAAGAGCGGCTTCCTTTGAAAGAAGGGTGGCCTTGGTTTCTGAAAGAAAAAAAAAGAAGTGTATTGATATTTTTGAGAGGTGGTTTCATGCTAAAAATGTGTCTGTGTCTATAATGTTTGCACTGAGGAATTTTCTGTGCAGGTAGTACTTCTTCACTCAGTCTTGAATATACCGAGCGACAAGCTATCCCTATTTATGCAAGCATTTAAATTAGCGGAACTGCTTATTTGTCAGGGATTTCGAGATTAGGCAGTAAATAAACTTTAAAAGAAATAAAATCAGTCGTTTGAACTGAAGGCTTGCTTTTTGTAAGTATATCAGATGCGTAATCTATTTTTTTAACTTAATTTTCCTTGCAGTTGCACTTTGTAGTTGATGCCCAGAGGAGGGCGGCTTTGGGTGTAGTAACAGACGCCCTTTCCCCGAAGCGCCGCGGCTCCTTTGCAGCTCCCGACGCTTTCCGTGGGTGGGCACGGACGGAGGGACTAATTGCTGCGGAAGGATTTGACTGTGGTGCCCCCGGCCCTCGCTGCAGAGGAGGGGGAAGGTAAGAGCGTGGGCTTCGGCACCTGAGGTTCTCCTGCTTTATCCACCGTAACTCCTTCATCTGCCTGGGCTTTTACTGGTGAAATGTCTCGTGGAGCTCTCACTACTTCGTGTGCCGTGCCGTATTATTTTGTAAACAACGCGGTACCGGTTCGTAATGGTTTTCCATTTTAAGGAAACCTATTTTTGCCTTCAAAAAAATGTCACCGTTGGCAGCCGGTCAGTCGGAAGCGCTGACGAGCAGGGCTGTAAGGCGAGGGGCGGTACAATCGCGGTGTTGTTGTGAGTGGCTGGGGGAGAGGCGTGAAGCGTGGCACAAATCTGCGGGCTTGCTCTTTTTCACCGTATTTTGCAGGCGTGCCAGTAACCGCACTGGGGCACGTGCAGTAGACAACTGGTACCTAAGGGTTTTCTGCCTTCTTTCAAAGCATGATTACAGAGGACAATTAAAGCCTGTACCTTGTTTTCTGTAACATTGCTGCCTGTTTATAACCTCTGTATTTAAATTTTACTTTTGTCACTCTCCACCAACATAATAAAAACTCCTTGTAAGCTACATGACCTAGAAATAAAGAAGGAAAAGTTTAATGAAATTTCGCCATCCGAGTGGTCAGTAAGAGGAGATTTGGGAGGGGTGTGGGGTGTGTCTCCTCCTCCTCCTCCCAGGAGGGGATGCTCTTGCAGGTTTCTAGCTCGGTGGTTCCCCACGTGTCGGTAACGGTAAGCAGAAAGGTCATAAATCAGTGTTGAGTTTGTGACCTCAGAATTTGTACAGAACTCTTGTTTAGGCTCTAACACCGCTTTCTGAGCACGAATGTTGAGAATGTATTTTTCTGCCGGGGAGCTGGGTAAGCTTCTATCTCACAGATGGCTTCATCATGTGGGAAGTTTAGCTCTTTTCTCGATTAAGAGGGTTGTTTTTTTTTTTTTTTTAAATCTGCACGTACGAGTGATTGATAGTGCACTGTTTTGGTTAAATCCGTGCGGTTCTGCGTGAGGGTTTGCCCTACAGTAAGACAACGTGCCAACTTCCAGATGGCAGCGAGTTAAAACCCGCTGCCTGTTCCCCGTCCTGCCAGCCCAGTGAAGCTGCTGAAGCGCTTGCAATCGAGTGGCATTAGCTTCACCCCAACCAACACGTCCTTAATTACCCCTGTAACCGGTGACAAGCTCTGTGACAGCTGCGCTCCTGCAGTGACGGTACTAGTTGCTCTTTATAAAAAACATGTATGTGCCACACTGCCAATTTTTTTTTTCCCCCTCTGCCACCTTTTCCTCGCCCTGGGGAAAAGGCAAGGGGGATGCCTGTGTGTTCCAGCAACGGGAGCTGCCTGTCTGCGCGGCCATAATTATGTTAGATGTGTGGGGTTTTGGGGTGGGTTTGTGTTTGGTTTGGCTTGTGTTTCCCGACCGGCTCACTTCTGTCTTTCAGTCTCTCACTTCGGGCTGGTTTCAGCTGATTTTACAAAGGGGTTAAGGTCTCAACAGGGTTTAATTAAAATGTCATGAAATTAGGTAGGCCCAAGTATATTAATAAGCCTTGATGTCTTCATGAAAGGCAGTCAGTAGAGAAATGATGGAGATGCTTGGCTGTGCAGATAAAAATCCACAGGCGTCCAGGCTCTGCTAATCCTTTACTATGGCAATAAAGCTTTTGTTTTGCTTTTATTTGTTTGTTGTTTGAAGCCAGCAACTGATTATTCACGGTGAGCAACAACAACAAGAGTAAACCTCTTGGAAGTGACTGGTTTGAGGGCTCTTCTCCCCACTGCCGAAACAGGAGACCGGTGTATTTAGTCCTGGCTCCGAGGCTGGCACACAGTGCCCCCGCCTGTCTCCACCCCTCTCCTGGTCAGATGGACACCAGTAGGACGGGAATTAGGGTTAAAAATAAGTGGTTCTATGGTTCTATATTACAGCTGTCTAGTAAACCACGAGTTTTATGCACAGGAGCAGACATCACCTGATTGATTGTTAAGATAGGACCGTCAAGATAAGTTGCTTTTATTCTCTTACCATTATATTTCAGTTTTGGGTTAACCTGGTATCTTTAGGGGTAAAGAACTAAAAAAATGCTGACAAATGTGCTTCTGTTTAAATGACAGCAGTTTGACCAGTTCTGTTAAAAAAAAAAAAAAAATCAAAAAGAAAAAAAAATCACACTGGTAAAGAAGGGGAAAAATTTATCTTATTTTAAATCTCTTTTTTCTGTAGAAAAAAGATAATACAAAAGAGATGAAAACTCTGTATGATGCATTAGGTGGGTACGGGAAGTTCCATCCCCAGCCTGGCTGGGTGTCTGCTGTCACGCCAAATGGAACATCCCTAAGAAAAGGTGTTACTGGATTTCGGGCAGGTAAATAAAAGCCTTTCTATCCAGCGCTCAGAATACACTACTGCAGCAGGCAGCATTAATAAAGAATGTAGCCCACAAGCCCCCAGTGATGTAAAATAAAACTCAATTTTAGCTGAATTAAGGGCACGGCCCTCAATATAATTTCCATGAAAAAAAAAAAAAATTAGTATTTTTCCTGTTACAGCTGACAATTGCAAGGGCCGTGGTGGGGACCCGCCAGTCGGCCGCAGTTGAAAATGTAGCACTTTGGCGGCACAGGCTCCTGCATTAGATGATGTGATATTTACTTAGTCCCTCAATTTTTCTCTAGTTCATATTTCAGAGAAGAAGCTTTCTTATAGGTAAAAATGCACATATATATGCATATATAATGCATATAGCCAGCAGTTGTCTCCTTTCCCTTGCCTACCCTAAAAAAACCCAACCATCAAACCCAAACCAGCCAGGATTCTCAGCATGGCTTGTGAGGGGAGGTTGGCTACGAATTACATAAATACTTACGTCTTTGCATATAATCTTACAACTGTAGAGTGGCACTAATAACGTTCCTGCAGCCGTACATTGGTGCTGGCGTGGGTTTCCTCACTGTGCCGAGGCTGAAGTAGAGCTTGTAAGGTTTTGCAGATGGTATTTTACAGCTCAGTAATGACTTTTCTTGGGGGGGGGGATGAGGACAGGGTAAAGTCTGTAGCCCTTCACTTGCACCTGGTGATGGCACCATCCCGTGGTGTTGCTTCTTCAGGTTTGTTTTCCCCAGCCCGTGGGCTGCTGTGGATTGCTCTTCACCTGTGCCCAGTTAGTTCCCCTTTTCATCACTGTTAAGGTTGCTGTTAATGTTCCTGGTGGCTCTTGAAGCACTGCGGTTCCTATATATTATGCAGTCACTGAGATGGTTGAAGTCACCCGCTTTGGCCCTACAGAGCAAGGTCACAGGCTTGGAGTGGCACCAGCAACCGGGGAAAAAATTCTTCAGCTTTTCCTACCGCTTTCCCAAGTTTGTCCTTCATCATGTCAAAAACGGACAGAGGCGATGCTGGAGGGTAGGTGGGATTATTATATCCGCACTGGTATTTGGGGGAAATAGCTAAGGAAAAGGGCAACTGCAAAGAGTTCCTTGCCTGGGGGTTTGAAGGTTTCCACAAAGCTGGAAAGACGTACCCTGAGATACTTGTTTCCCTTTGACAGGGTGGCTCCCATTTGGCCACGGGGGGCTGCTGGTCCTAAGGGGTTAGAGCCCACCCTCTTCTTGGATGGAGAGGGAAGGAGGGAGAGAGATGTCTATTTTTGTTTGGGATGGGGGGGCAGGAATAGAAAGAAGGCTGTACTGTCTTGAAACAGCAATACATATCTGATCGTATTGTGAGGTATTTTATTCCTTTTTGTCGTGAGTAAAGCTGTGAGCCGTTTTATACACTGAGCACACGTAAGCCATTAACAAAGTGACCAGCTAAATGAAGAAAAATGGGGGGTGGGGATAGACTTGTCCGGGCTTCAGGCCCCCTCTCCTTACCACTGCGGTTCCTCAAAGGCCCTTAATAGCCATATAGATGTGTTTATAGCACACTGGAATTTTGCTAATCAATCACAGAATGATTTGGGGTTGGAAGGGACCTCTGGAGATCATCTAGCCCAACCCCCCTGCCAAAGCAGGTCCACCTAGAGCAGGTTGCACAGGAACTTGTCCAGGTGGGTTTTGAATGTCTCCA
>JAOXNO010000001.1:154944376-154960213 GCA_028565335.1 Limnodromus scolopaceus
GATTCCACCACCTCTCTGGGCAGCCTGTTCCAGTGCTCTGCCACCCTCAAAGTAAAGAAGTTCCTCCTCATGTTCAGATGGAACTTCTTATGTCCAAGTTTGTGCCTGTTACCTCTTGTCCTGTCCCTGGGCACCACTGAAAAGAGACCGGCCCCATCCTCTTGACACCCACCCTTCAAGTATTTATGGGCATTGATTAGAAGTTTTAATGGAATATGGACAATGGAAGTTTTAGATCACCCTCACAATGAAATGTTTCTTAAAAACATAAGGAAAAGCATCTAAGTGTCGCAGACTTATGTGCTGCCAACCTTCTGAGCGGGCCAACAGCTTACCCACAACAGGGTGTCAGCTAAGGTTAAAGCCAGGTGTATACGAAACGGGTATTTCCACTGCTGGTTGTATTTGCCTCTCTCCGTGGAAGAGGCTGAAATTCCAACAGGAAACTGAAACTCAGGCGAGGATGTGGAACAGGCAGGATGAAAACCTGGGGCTTCCGGAGCACCCCCAGCTCGTAGCAACTCAGTTACCGAAAGACTCTACAAATTCATCACAAAGAGCTGCGGCTCTCGTCGCGTACAGCTTTTCTTTCAAGTTTGTAAAACAAACAGCAGAATGTCACCACAGCCTTTAATTTCTTCTTGTACATAACCATTCACAGTACATTAACAGCCCAAATAATATTGCACTGGATTATTTTAAAAAAATTTCATCTTGCAAGTAGTATTCACTTTTCAAAGCCAACAGATGAACAATTTGGTCAACTTGCACCAAGAAAATGGTTAGATAGGAATCCTATACTTTATTTATACCACATGGATTTGTAACCCCAAAGGGAAATGAGAATGAGCTGTAAACTGGTTCCTTGTTAAAGATAGAAAATTAGTAATTCCGTGCTGATTAAATGTAGAAAGACTGGGGAAAAAAAATGAAATCTGAAAGTTATCTCATTCCTGTTAGACTGCTTGCTGTATATATAATTATATTCTATACTGTGAAAGTCCATCTACATTTTAAAATCCAGCAGTCTACAGATTAACATGGTAAAAAAAAATAATATATTTTTATGAAAAGAGAAGAAATAGTGTTTGCCTCAGAGAAGAGAGAGTTTTCAGTTTGTGAAGTCTTTTTTTTTTTTTTTTTTTTTAGGTGCAATCTTTGAGGCAACAAAATGTCTTTTGGCATTTGGCACTCTAATAAGGACAATATTTTAATACTGGCACAAGCTAAAAACAGCACAGAATGACAAAATACAAGACATGAAACGAACCGCAGCCACGGGGTGATGGTAAGCTAGTTTGACCGTATGGAGAACTTAAACAGTTTTGCCGAAGAAATTGTGAAAGTTTCCGCAAAACCATCCTTAATTTTTTTTTTTCCTTTTCTTTTTTTTTTCTTTTACCAAATTGTACGTTTTTACTAAACTTGGAAGGAGAAAAGAGTTTCCAACGTCCTCTAGAAAATCAGCAGCTGCTGGACAATCAACGGGGCAGCTTGTTCCGCCGTCAATAGGCGTGAGGCTCTTTATGACTCAGAGCTCGAGCGCGGGAGGCGGAGCTGGTGGCACTTCGGATCACTTCCATCCATCTGGGAGAGACACAAACGAAAGAACCGTCAATCCCTAAGGAAGGATTCCCAGAAAAATACCTTCTGCCCTCCTACTTGCGCACGGTTTTATTTTCGGTGCCTGCGGGAGCACCTTGCTCGCTCCTTTACTCCCGCGCCTGTCTGAAGTCAAGAGGCTCTAGATCCAAATGACGGCCAAACGCACATAGGAAAAGAGACTTGGAGAAGATAAACTGGGAGGACAGGACCCAAAATTCCTGAACTCAGTAGTGCCCAGATCTCCCTTTTGGTTTTTTTTTTTTTTCCATTTTTCCTGGATGGTCTAAGTGATGAGCAGTTGAGACCAACCACTCGATTCTAGAGTGAAAAAATGTAATTTAGCTGTGGCTGCTGCTCCGAAAGGGCCTTTTGTGTTTTTTCCAATTCTACTCATTCATTTAATCACCTCTTTCCCACAATTTATAGTTGTAGACTGACGCGGCTAAAACTTAGTAATAGCTTTCTTGAATAGGAGAGGACATTAAGATTTTTGACATGTTAATGCTTCATTTAAGAGCTAAATTAATGCCCAGAATGAACAATTTAGGAGGAGCAGAGCCCATTTCCTGGCGCTTCACATATCTGAAACTCAGTGAGAGGTGTAAAAATTACTTGCCCAAGTGGCAGAAATACAGAGTAAGAACAGCCCATCTGTGAAAAATCAGAATTTTATTTCAGGTGTGGGTTTTCCATCCAGCTTTACTAGAGGGAGGGAAGTTATCCTGAAGAGCTCCTGAAAAGTCCTGTGATCCGCTCCCATGCTTCCCAACGTCTGATACACAGAGCCCTGTACACACACAGCCAGCCTGATCCGTTTTGACCGGATAATTCCTGCCCATAAGCCAGGTTTTGTAGCGATTACAGTTACAGCTACCACCTTATCAAAACCAACCGCTTGGTTCTAGCACTATCAGGTTTGAAGTTTCTTTTAAAACTTTAAAGGGTTCTTTCTCTAGTTGTGCTGAGCTACTCGCCTGTATTTATTGAATCAATTTACTCAACTTCGCATCTACTAACCTTGTTTGGAAAAAAACTCCCTAGAATTTTACAAAATTCCCTCTCACAGAAGCCGGACTTACCTTTCAAACGTGTATTCGCTTTCAGCCCTAAAGTAGTACACGTGGGATTTGAAATGTAGTTTGAAGACGTAATCTTTGTGGATGTTTTCAGATTCGGAAGGAATGGTAAGCGAGTATCCCAATAAAGGAAGGCTGGCTAAAGGATGATTGTCCTGAAAAGAAACGATGGAAAATGCTGAGAGATCAAATGCCCTCAAGTAAATAGAGCACAGAAGTAAAAGAGAAGACAGATAACACTCCCATTTAAAGGTCATCATCGTGTTTCCACATGCGCGTGGAAAAAATGTCAGCTTTCTCCACTGGCAATGATCTTAATTGTCTGGTAGTTTCAGCTTGGATGCTTCTGGATCCTCACAGATCCTTCTGATAAGGATCTGCTACAGGCTGATCCTATCAGTATTTCCTCCCAAGAAAGTTGTCTGAAATCTTGGACTTTCACTGCTTTCAAACTGAGGAACATAAAGCCCCATCATTTGGCACTGGCAGAGCATGAGGCGTGTTCATCCCAGGCTTGCAAACACCTGCTCCTTTAGAAACGTCCCCGCCACCCTCCAGCATTTGTTGCTTAAATCCTTTCACTTCATGGTGTGTATGAACAAATCATTTCTTTCTCCTGCTTATGGGTAGAATATCCTACAATTAATTATTTTAATTTTTTTTTTTTTTAATGCAGAAATTCCATCCTTAAGGATTTCTATAGCAATGAAAGCGCGACATAGCAACTGGAATTATTTTGTGCTTATGCCCTGCTCGAACACAGAGATCCAAAAATCCAACAAGATTCTAAACAAAAAAACCCCAGCTTTTGCAGTGGGATGGATTAATCATTGCCCGCTGCTCTCTCGAGTTTGACTAACTTAAGCGTCAGTAATGGCAAACAAAATGTATAAATCAGTATTAAGTTTTGAATTGTAATAATCTCAGAATTTGTACATGAGAAAACTCCTGTTTGAAGTTGCAGCACAATTTCTGAGCGGTAGTGGTATCTGCTGCACTGGTAGGGACGCCATGTACTGGGACTGCTCAAAATTTCAGGAAACAAGCAGGCTTTCGTCAATTGGCAAGCCAGCAGGTTGAGAGCGGGCTCCGCTCCACCTTCCAGCAGCAGCAAATGCTGCCCAGCCGTGACCGGTGCATCTGCTCCTCTCACCTACAGCATCCCTGACCGATGCCCACCTCTCTCTCTGCTACTGCTTTAACAAAAACACAAGGTCTTCTCCAGCCACCCCCTCCCCCCCACCCACTGGTGCCGTCTGTTACCTGGTGCGATTTATAGAAGAACATGCAGAAGTTGGTGAACACCACCCAAAGCTTCTGCCACCCGTTGCTGTTTTTGAATTTTCTGAGGAGATTTCCAGACAGCTGGTTCTGAAATAGATCAAAAGTAGCCCAATGAAACACTGAAAGGTTGCTGCGAGTTTAATTATCGTACGAAAAATTATCTGCTTTTATCTGGTTGTATGTGACCTGGGATGTGAAAACATCTTGGTTGAATGGACGTATTTTTCTTCTGCATTTTTCTACTACATAAAATAGTACTTTATGTAACATATTTGTTTGTAGCTGGGTACTTCCAAAAGCTTTAAGTTACTATATTTATTTTTTTTTCAATTGAAGTGGCTTTCAGTAATGTACTACCAAGCACCAGTCAGTCTTGTTACCCTGGTCTGTCTGTGTCGGTTTTAAATGATACTTAAACAGAGTAATGGAAACTGAAAGTCTGATATGAATTTGTGATGTAAAGGAAAATTATGACATACTTTGGAATTGCAGACAGAGATTGAGCTCTCGGTACCCAGTGAGTTCACATGGTAACTTTTCAAAGATTTGAGAAGCAAGGGCAAGGACCGTTAACCTTATTCTCAGCTGCTCTTCACATCATGAAGATGTAGAGTCCAGCATCAGCATGCCTTGCACATGAGGGGGAGGTCTCAGTGAATCATTAATTACTTCCCATTCCTTGTTGAGTCTAAGGGCTCTCACCTGGATCAAAACAGCTGTTTACATCGTCCTCTTTACATAATGCAGACACTAATAACTTAATCTGTAAAGCTTAATACTCAAAGTCTGGTGGTCCTGATTTATCTGCTACAAATTAAATGTTCTTGAAAATGGTTTGGTTTTTTTTTTTTTTTTCACCAGTCTTGGATAGACATTAAAGCCTTTGCTTTACATCATCCCATTCTCTGACATCTGGGCTGCTGCCTCCTTGCCCTAAGTTAGAGGTGTACTCCTTAATTTTCTGTTACCTCATTACTCTGGAGGATATCATAAAAGGACAGGCTTTGCATTCGGTACCAGCAGACATATGAAATGGGAACAGGCCGCTGATCACTGATCAGTCCAGCAGGTAGGGAAGTACAGTCACTGACAGAGAGAGGATCTTCTACCACGAGAGAGACAGAAAGGAGGGAGAGACACAAAGAAAATAAACGATAATGCTGAAGTGAGAGGCACCAACAGAATGACGTGAGCATGAGCATAACCTGCCACGCATGGAACAGCGGTGGAGCTGGAGATGTTTTCACAGAACAAGGTACCTCTCCAGGGTGTGCTTGGTCTTCGCTGCTTTGTTTGCATTCATTTGAGGCACGGGGAGGAACAAAAATAAGGACCAACGAGCACTGATCTCAGACCAAGAGATTTGCCTAACTAAATGTTTTAACCGGTAGAATTAGTCCCTAGTTTAAGTTGGTAGAATTAGTCCCTAGTTTAAGTTTTATATCTATTTATAATAAGGCCTCCTCTTTAGGGAAAAATGCTAGAACCTTGTTGTGTGCTGAACTATTCCTCCCTTGCAGGAATAAGGGCATACAGAGCAGAAAATCCACCTGCGTGGGATCGAAACGAGGCTCTACACTCAGCGGTTTCTCGTACAGAATAAATTTCTTTGTCATACTTCAGCCACCAACTGGCCTTCTATTTTTTTAAACAGAGGCAGTTACACAAACAATGAATACGGTCTGTCTTGCCATCTCTACAGCTTCTCTAGAGCAATGGTGGCCTGATGTCCAAGGGCTGCTTCGTGCGTGCAAGTCCACTCAGCTGTAAGATTCCTTTTACCATTTTCACTGAGTGTAAATTTCCATTCGATGAGGACTGTGATAAAGCACTCAGAGCTCCCCTGGAGACTCTCTTGGGCGAAGGAATCATAGAACGGTTCGGGTTGGAAGGGACCTTAGAGATCATCTAGTTCCAACCCACCCTGCCCTGGGCAGGGACACCTCCCACTAGAGCAGGTTGCTCAAAGCCCCATCCAGCCTGGCCTTGAACACCTGAGAACACCTGAGCACACCTGAGTAGGCTCACCACCTCATCCTAAAAACCCACACTGAACTACAAGTCTTTCACTTTCATCTTTGAAAAGTCAATGTCTGCACCTCGCCTGCTGAGTACAGAATTAACGAACGTGTATCAAATTGGCTTAGCTGTGATCGGGGTTGGGGGAAAAAGGATGTTTACTTCGGAGGTGGAAAATGCAAATAAAGAAAAAAGCAGATGAGACTGAGCAATGAGACAAGGTTCCAGAAAAGATGGCTAGATAAAGAAAGTACGTTAGTAATACACATAATTAAAACTCTGGCTGCAGCAGCTAAAGACAATATCCTTTCAGCTCGAGCAATGACTTAATGCCTCTGTAACTGCGAGCATTAAGACAGTTTGACCTGCTTTAAATTTTAAAGGGCATCAGCATCTTTTTTTTTTGGACAGTTACTTCTATGAAGATTACTGCTCTAACTGATTTCACAAAGATGCACCGAGGGAGCGGACACGTGTTTCTTGACTGATGGTTTATGCCATCATTCGAGGATACGGGAGTCAGTTTAATAGGTGTGCCCGAACCCTCCCCGGGAGGAGACAACAGAATGGTCCACTTGTTAAGGAGGAGCAAAAAGGAAATTGTCATTCAAGAGCGAGTCTGGAGCTGCAGTTCAGATGGTTCTGAGGCAGATACCTCCACAGCAATACTAAAGTCGATCATTGAAACACTGGTATTTCTGTGCCAGCAGACGTGCACCGTAGTGTTGCCACGGTGTGGTGACTGACGTTCGAGTGAGGTGCGGGATGCACTGAGGTCGTCCTCAGATTCCTGGTCTACAGTAGTTTCATCAGGAGACTCTATGAAATGCAGGGAAAAAGCATCTTTCTTCCTCTATGCAACAACATATATAAGTGGAAAAATTAAACAGATCAATTCTGTCCACAATATTGTGAACTAATTTTAAAACACACTTTTAGAAATCATTTTGTGCAGATGTTAAGTAGATTTTTTGTTTTTCCCGTGTTTCTGCAAGTTGTTAGAATGAAAGACTAACTACCGTGCTTTGCTGGTGCTTTTAATACCTTCCAAGGACAGGCACTGCCCAAATCTTGTTAAATAGTTCCTGGAATCATTATGCTTAAGTCACTTCTCTATTCAGTGAAACTTTCTGCTAACATCAACAAGAACATCAAAATGGCACATATATAAATATATATATATATATATAAATCAACTTAAAATGTATCAGTTTGACCCGTGGCCAGCATTTCTCACCACTTTGCTTAGAAGCAATGACCAATCACACTGACAGAAGTGAATAAAGCCTACACTCGAGCATTTACTTACTATTGTCAGGTGGGCTGCTCGCCAGTAGCTCTGGGGCAGGGCCGCTGCTTTTCTCGGCCAGGTCTATTGCCATCTGAATGTCCTCAGTCCATTTGTCCATCTCAGCGCGGGTACTAGCAACGAAAACTCAGGCTTTATTCCCTTTCATACGGGCTGAACGCAAACTCTAAGAACTAGTCACAAGCTGAGCTTACTTTTAATTTAAATAAACAAATTCAGACACAAGATGCTAGGCTTTTTTCCTAATAACTTAGTTTTGGCTCTGACTGACTTGTACAATTGCCGCTCTATTTTATCCCATCCACCCTTTTTTTTTTTGGCTTTCACAAAAGAATATAATTTTGAAATTGTTTTAGGAGCCAATCCAAACAAAACGATGCCTCTTGGCTTTTCTACTGGTCCCACTGTGAAAACTGCAGAGAAATACAGTTTACACCTGCGTGTTGTCTCCACTGAATTACCTTGCGGCAACGACGATGGACTGGTGTTGACCTCGTAGTGTCAGACAATGAGGAACCCCCCATTCCTCCTCACTTTCTTCTATCTGAGATAAAAAAAGCCCAAATGCAGTCAGATTGCAGGAAGTACATTTCTTAAGGTGAAACTGAACTGAACGAGCTCTTACCATCAGGGAAAAGAAAACAAAGACAAATGCTCACAAAAACCGATTTTGAGCTAGGCATTGAGAGAAAAAATGGTAGCTTGCACGTTGGAAAAACAGTAACTTCATTTTGCAATAACCTCCCAAACCAAAAGCATGGCTCATCTGCTTTGTGGAAAAATAAAAGGAAAATAGTGGTATTTTTATCAGAAGAGACATTTTAAAGGTTGGGAGTGCTCTGGACACTGCAGCATAGCATGGTTCTGTTGTGAACAAGTCTGCACCAAATGAGAATCAATAATTCCTAGAAACACTAGAAAAAACTTGAAGCTTCACAGGTGTTTAGATAAATTCAGTTACTGTGGTAGTGATTACCTAACCCAATTCTCAGGAAAACAGTATGGAACAGATACAAACCCACGAGAGGTTCCAGTGAAAATAATGGGGGGGAATGAAAGTGTTTTGAAACTAGCAAAAATATTTTTGAAATCGTATAAGAAGAGGAGGTAACCAGGTGCTGCTGGCTCGAAATGGCTGTTTTCCAGAAGAATTAGCTCCATTAGAAAATGGAAAACATCAGAAAACATTAGAGAATGTTCTTTTATAGAAATCAGACTGTTGCTATGGTTTACTTGCCTTGCACAGTGTGTCTGTAAGTAATTGGTGATTAATTACTTCTAAGAATCATGGTTAAATTTATGGGTTGAAAAAATAAAGCTCCCATCTCACGAGAAGTTTGCATTATGAGGCAAAATGCCTTCTCCCCCTCCGAATCCCCCCCCCCCCCTTTTTGCTATATAATCACCTCTGTGCAGAAAGCTGCGTGCTGAACCCAACGCCGCCCCATCAGGCCCTGCAGAATGTAACCACAGCTTCCCTGAATCGGAGCACAGCCCGCTGCTCCTGCTTTCAATCCAGCAGAAATGAATCAAGCAGTTCAGATGACACCACAAATGGCCATTTAAGCACGAATTCCTTACGTTCTCACAATACTTACTGTCATGCCATACAGCGGGAGATGCCCGTGGACTTTAAATTGATTTGATGCTGTCAGGCCTCTACTTGTGTACAATAAAATATCGTTAAACTAAAAAGCAAGAATAAGCATTATTAGAATGATCTGGGCATGTATGTATATAGAAAAATAAGTTAGGATGGTAAATACAGTAAAGCTGCCAGAACTGGCTGACTATTTATATGGTAGTCCTAATGCATGAATGAAAAATACTGGCTTCCACAATATTCTGGTACTTAGTATTAGCACCTGCTATTATCACAGAATCATAGAATCGTTAGAGTTGGAAGGGACCTTAAAGACCATCGAGTTCCAACCCCCCCGCCCTGGGCAGGGACACCTCCCACTAGAGCAGGTTGCTGCTGCCTATTTTCCCTGCCTTCTTTCCCAGGTAGTCTCAGGCACACTCCCGCAATTTTCCGCTGGATGTCTTCCACTGCCTTCTAAAATTCCTTTATTCTAATATTCCTTTATTCAGAACTAATGAGCCACAACGGCAGCCAAACCAAGTAGTACATTTCACATTCTGTTGCGCTTTGAAGCTGTGGAAAGTAAGTGTGTTTCACCAATATTTTCTTCCAGTTTGCGTGGAGAGATAAGCAAGCACGATTCTGTGTCTGAGAGAGGTGTGTCCAACTTAACTCAATTACCAAGTGGCTATCTGTAACTCCCCATACTCAGAAGGAAGCTGTTTTAAGGTAGGTGGCTTTAGGTTAGAAACATCAAGGTGACCAGACTGAAAATCTCAATTTGTGGAGCTTCCTGCATGTAACAGCAGTTGTCAAAAGCACGTCAAATGACCATCTGCGTTTTGTTGCCATAATACGAACAGCGTATTTTCACTGTGCCACCTGGGTCAAAGGACGCTTTTCTCAAACCAGGCAGCTGCATCAAGAAAAATCATACTCTGATCCTACTGTGGTGCGAAAAAGAGCTCTCCCAAGGACATCTACAATGCAACAACAATCGTTCACGAAGCTACGAGGATCGGCCACTAGAGGGGGATTTAATTTTGCCAATGATTACGCATGTATTCGGACTCCCAGTATACCAACTCGGGGTTTTATCTCCAAAAAGATTCTGTTGCTTGAGACAGACCAAAGATTTCTTAGACAGTGCAACTGGCTTGAGAGCCTAGTCCCAATTTTTTAATGTTTTATACAGGTATAATATTGAGGTATCCTCTCAGAACAAGAATTACAAGAAAATGTGCACCTTATTCACTAGGCTTCCTCTTTACTGCTTTTAACGGCAGAGGATAATCCTACCCAGGTAGATTTAGCGCTTATATCTTTGGCTCATTTGAAAGATTAAATGTCAAACACCTTGTAAAACCCAGCACACTCACAAGCTTTTCTACACACCCACTGCCTTCACCTTCTGCACAGAAGCAGCCAAGGAAGTATTTTTCTGCCACACTGCACTGACTCTTTCGTGTTCTGCCCTGTGACACTGAACTGGAAAAATCTGTGCACTCTGCTAGGCATCCCAGTACCCCGGCATGAAAAGAGAGGAGGAACCACCTGGTCAGCTCTTGTGGATCAGAGACTGAGTGGGATCACCATAACCTGAAAATGCTGCAAGCGATGGAGGGAGGAGATAACCCTTCCCAGTGCAAGAGCTGCAAACTGTATCTCCAGGTAAAGGCAGGTCCATCAACGTGCTGGACCCTCATGAGCTGGAACTGGATGGCTTGTGGAAAAACTTGATTCTGTAAATATGTCCTGAGAGCACTGTGGTGGATTATCATTCATATCACCAGGAGTTACTCTTCATCTTCTTTTCTGGACTTGATCACTAACCCTGGTGACACTTTTCATATAATGACTCTGCTTTTATTTAAGACAATTTCTAGGAGGTATTATTTTATCATGATATTCAGTGTCATATAAAAATTAATAGTTTTATCTTTGTAAGAATCAGTTACAAAGAGATATTGGGTTTGGACAGAAACATAAGTTCTTAACAACCCGCTGGACAGGTGATGTATTATGCTAACTTAAAAAAGGCTGTTTAAAAATACTTACTGTAATTCACAATTCAAGTCTAACAGCTTGCCTAATAGTTGCCTATAATTACATTTCATTATACAAAGAAAAAACACCTTTTTGCTTACCAGAAAGAACATCCGTTGCTGTAAACCTTTTCCAGACAACTTACTAAGACTGCCCAGTCTAATGAACTCCTGTGGGAAACAAATACAAAACAAATATGTACCTTCTGCAAAAATGATGACAATTTTTTATTATGCAAACACAAATATGACTACTTGGTCATAGGACTGACTTGACTATCGGTCACCAAGAATTTTTATTTTTTTAATTAAATATGTTAAAAATCTTATTTATAGGGTAATTTCTTTCCATTCATAACTGTTTTTAGGATATGCTCCTTCATAGTCTTTCATTTATTTTAAGAAAATTCAGCTAAGCAAAATTTTCTTTACCTAACATTGATTCTTTCAGACATCTCCCTCCTCCATCAGTTTTGAATGAGTACTTTTCATGATACAAATGATGTAAAACTAACCATAAGCTGGCCTGCATGTTATTTGTTAGCCTCTGGTAAGCTTCTGTTGCGCGTATGGCATACACAGCTCTTCACTGAGATGTAAAATCAGCTCCTCAAACCAACATCACCATCGGCAGCAGAAAAAGATGGAAATTTGTCTGGCAGCGTGAGCTATCCTAGTAGCATCTGTGTCATGTAATGCAGTACATTACTTGAGATAAAACTGTTTAAGAATGTTTAGGGGTGGAATTATAGGAAAAGTAGCACGTCTAAAACTTTCAAAATGCTGGATTTCCTGGCTTACTGTGAACTATAATGTAACTCACCCTTCCACTTATCTGAAACCCATGAAAATATCATTTTTCAGCCACTCCCTCCAGCTTCTGCCAAGAGCTTTATATTTATTTATTATGGTCTTTTGAAGGTCATTCTACTCATAATTGTGCATGTAAAAGGCATATAAAGCATCAGAATCACTTGCAGCTTAGCAACAAACTGGCTGTCGAAGATTAATCTGTGCAGAGTGGGGTTCCAGTCGCCTTAGGGTTGCTGTGAGGTGTCCAGTCCCCCTACCCGCACTGCGTAAGGGCTACAGGGTGGGAAAAGTGGGTAGAGGTGGTTATCCCTGTATCACGGTAGGCTCACATTACCAGAGAGGCCACTGGAAGCTGCTGTTGGCCACCAAAGAATATTAACCATAATTGCTACTTATACGGTACCACCTAATGGTCACTGGGCAGGCTTAGCACCACCACGGCAAGTGCCATTGGAACATGTGAGTCATGGGCTGCAGACCGTTGCAATCTGCAAGCACGGCTGACCACCAGATGTTTTTAATGTCTTAAATATAGGAACCAGCTCGGTGGCAGCAGAGACCCCAGACTGGGGCAACATGAAGAGGGTGGCTACCAACAGCACCCTTTAGGACATGACACGAGGCCTAACATGAGACTTCTCCTCTGAGACATGGAGTTTCGCCACCTGCGGGCAGACCCAGCCATGGGTGACAGTGGCATGTGCCTCCCAGCCCGGCCAGCGCCGGGGCAGGGACTTAAGCCAGAGCTAGAAGAGTGGCCAAAGCAGCGACATCTTGGGCATGTGCCAGAGCCTGGTGGCCAAGGCTTTTTTGACTTGGCAGGCAAGCAACCCCTGCGCCTGGCCCGCCTATTTTCTTGAACTTCCTAGGAGAGGAGGAAGAGTAAACAGAAGAGGGTAGCGGAAACAGCCGATGACAGCATTTAATTTCATGCCATCGAGAGATGCGCAGGCTGTGAAACGTCCTGAGGGGCTTGCCAAGGAAGCGAACGGCCTGCGGACCACTGGTTGGAGGCGTGAGCCGTGGCGGGGGACAGGGAAGAGGCAACGTGAGGATGCCGGGAACGGCCACAAATCAAGAAATACCCCCGCTCAGCGCTGCCTTCCCAACGGCACATCAACACCAACCCCCTTTTTCTAAATGTTGGAAGCCCTGAATGAATTAGACCCTCGAGAGCTCGCAGCAAGCTGCCCTTCCGCCACGACCCTGCTGTGGCACCAGACGTGGGCACGGCCTGGCAAGCAGACCCCAGGCCATGGCTCTCGCCGAGCGGCCGCCCTGCAGGAACGTGTCGGGGCTGGGCAGCCGGGCAAATTCCAGCCCTGCCATATTTGCAGTTCAACGCAAAACTCATCTGTTTTTTTTTTTTTTTCCAAGCTGTATCCCAGCCTAGTGATGCATTTCTCCCGGCATTTCAGTTTCCGCGAGTACTGTTTTTATGTATTACACAGAAAAGTCATGGGAGTGGGGAGGGAACGACTTCAACAACAGACAACTCTCAAGTTTGCGCGCACGGATACGTGCACCTAGAAAAGTATAAAAGGCTACAGATGCTCCTGGGGCCCATTTACTCCAAAACAAGCCTCCGTTTTTAAAAAAGCACGATGAGTAAGAAAGAGATGTTGGCATTTTTAGAACACAATTAGAAGTGTTTACTTAAGGCAATACTGTCTCAAAAATTATCTCCTGACATTACATGTGGGCTTAAGAGACTGCTCGTCCCCAGGGCCATGAGTTTCAAAGCTAGGCATTGTGAAAGGGCTGAAGGTCCTCCAGCACAAATACCTTACTTTCCTTTAATCTGCTTTGCTCTAGCATCGAGGGTTGAAAAAAAAATAAATAAAAATTTAGGGCAGCAAGAAATAAGGAAATGTGCAACTGCTCAAGCTCTGAACAGTGTAATAAATATTACATTTTTACTGCCTCTGTTGTAATAGATGTTTAGAATTGCTTACAACCCTCCCAATCTATACATAAGATAAACCCAATAAAATCAGTAAAAAGGTAATATAGATGATTGCTTCTTCCCACTTTAAAGACTGCTGTTTTCTATGCTATTATTATGTTTACATTTGATAGTTTTTGTTGAGAGAAAAAGGTTCATATGAGGAAATGCAATTTCACAGCTTCCCCTAAAAAACAGGTTTCTAAAATATACCTAATGCTTTTAAATTGTACCAGACCTCGTCCACAACTCTGCTACTTACCCTTCCTGGGATCACCAGATTGTCTATGCCTATCAAGTCTTTCTTGAGTTCATGCAGCTTCTGGAAATTCTCCATCTTTATCATATTGCCATGGAGCTGAGCCACCATTTCAGAAATCTCAGCCAAAGCAGCTAGATGGACAAAACCATAAAATGCTTATTAAAAATTTACAAGAATGTTCAAAAAGAAAGATAGCTCTTGCCCGCAGCACCCAGCTCGTGAACATCACCCTTCTTCTGCTACCCTTCACCTTCACAGTGTAAAGCTACTCAGGAGACTAAAAAACATACAAACTCTGCACGTCACCTTATGGAGTGGAGGGGAGAGAGTGGAGTGTACTAATTAAGAGATGGTCTATTTCCTCAACTAAAAGTTTGCTCTTTTTTTTGCCACAGGAACTTTGTAGGAATACTCAAGTCAATTCAGAGCACCAATGAATGGGTTCTCCTAAAGGATGTAGCTTCCCACATCTCCAATTAATATAAGGATCTTTTTAATGTTTGAAAAGAAATGCATTTTTCCCCCTGCCTGCAGTACCCTGGGTCAGGTCCCTACCTGAAAACACCAGGAAATGGCGGTGTCATTTATTGTATCATTTCAGACAGTAAACAGAGTAATCTTGGGGTTTGTCCTCAGTCCCAGCAATGAGAACAACTAAAAGGGCTGCATGTTGCTGAGCTGCATCACAGCTCTGCTTCCTTCTCCCCAAAGACACTACTACGGAACACCTGGGAGTGATTTTCCCAAGGAAAATCTCCATTGTCAAAGGGGATTTTTGCTGTGTGAAGAAGGATCAGGTGAGATACAGGAGGAAGCAGGCACTATGAAGTCCCACTCTTGCAGCAGCTGCCATTTTGCTTCCCCTGTCTTGCCTTTTTGCTGTGCCAAAAACGCAGTAAGTCAACTCAGAGACCCAAGCTGAAAATCAACTTCACCACTTGATCTTTTCTGGGGGACCAGCTCAGGAATTGGCTCCCTGTGCCACCATGTACGTGAGCATCGACATTGATGCACCTGAACAGATGAGGAGTCTCTGGATCAGGCCCAACACACTGACTGACTTGAGTGCTAGAGGAGCAGTTACAGCCATTTGGGTTAAAAAAACCACAAAACAGTCAAGGGAACAGTAACTGTTTTTTTCTTCCTTCTTACATCATTGCTCAGTGTACAGTTCATCCACCTGTGGGAGACCTGTGCTCTCTGCTGGGATTCACATCCAGATCTCCCTTTTTTTAATGGCGTCCTTTACACTCTGACTTTTAACAAAAACCTGTCACCACCTTAGTCAGAGACTGATCCCAGAGTGACAGTGTCTCCGAGTCACCCTGTTCTTCTTGTGCTCTCTTATTTTCACCCCTGAATCCTGTGTTTGTACCCACTTCAAGAGTGGAGCAGGAATCAAACCTGGATGGTTGCTGCACTCTCTGGGGAGGTGGGAACAGATACATCATCCTCATCATCTAGACTGGGCTGAAAGAAACCAAGGCACTACTTGCTGCATTCATTGAGATCACTCAGGCAGTAGCTACATTTAGGGAAACATCTGTGTCACACGGCACTTCAGTGCCACAGACCTCCGTGGCATTTTCTATTGCTACAGGTCAAGTTACCTCCCCATTTTGTGTGTTGTCTGCTGTGGGTCTCATCACACACCTAAGAGAACTTATCCAGCTAACTCAGCTAACACCTTACAGCTAGGAGCAGTCTTGCTGAGCGCTGCTCCCTGCCCAAGTCCTTCCGTGCTGAGTGGTAACTCCACAGATAACACCGACATCTTTAAACATATCTGCATCAAAAGAAGAGTGGCCAGCAGGTTGCAGGAGGTGATTCTGCCCCTCTACTCTGTGCTCGTGAGACCCCACCTGGAGTACTGTGTCCAGCTTTGGAGTCCTCA
>JAOXNO010000001.1:154960313-155003176 GCA_028565335.1 Limnodromus scolopaceus
GATGCCCCATCCCTGGAAGTGTTCAAGGCCAGGCTGGATGGGGCTTTGAGCAACCTGGTCTAGTGGGAGGTGTCCCAACTCTAACCATTCTATGATTCTATGTAGATAACTTACAATGGGGGTGGGGGACAGGGGTAAGAAAGGAGGAAAACAACATTAAAAAGAAATAGCAGGCAGTGATTTCAGACTACAGGAAGAAAATTTCTTTGCATTTGAAAAAAAAACCAACCAAAAATGTTGGTAGCTTCGAGTTCCTGAAACAAATCATGGCAATGGTAATAGAATAAACTGTATGTCTGGAAAAACAACACTTAAAGACATAATAACAGCAGCCATGCTGGGTCAGACCAAGGGTTCACCTGGGCCAATATTCTCTGTTCCTAGCAGATCCCTAAGGAATGCTAGGAACAAGACAACTGCATTTGGTATGTTCCCTATGCTCTCACCCAACCTCCCAACCGTTTTCAGTTCAAGCGACTTCCTGAACTGCATGTCATTTCTGTGTGTTTAATGACCCCCAGCAGATTTCTCTTCCAACTACTTGTCCAGACTGTGGCATAATGTGTATACAAGAGCAACTTTAATCCTACCATTTCTGGTCTTCTGCATGCTGGATTTTGCAACTCAATCCTCTTTCAATGTAGGCTTAAAAAAAAGATTATTTTTTTTTGTCCAGCTACGCACCTCTAGTGGATTGGATGCCATTCCCCAACTCCATTAATTGGTGTGTTTTCTCTTACTTACCTCTTGAATCCCTGAAGTCTATGTGGCTTGGTGGATAGTGTTTGCAAAGCCTCTCCATTATCTGCTTGTAGTGCATAAGCCTGTGTAATGGTCTGAGCAGGAAGGTGTTGAGAGGCAAGTAGCAGACTTTCTGTAGCTCAAAATCCCTGCAAAAGGTCTCCAGCTTGCGGGAGTTCTTGATCCCATTCTCCAGCTCAATTAAAATCTCATTGTGCTTCCACAGGTGAATTGTCAGTTGCTTATAGGCACAAAGAAAGAAAGAGCATGTGGTAGAGCTATTAGCAATCACTGTGAGACATGACTCAGCCCAAACCTATTCCAGTAAAAAATACCCAACTAGCACAGCAGCTGGGATTTTGCAAACAAAATCACTGCGCAACACAATGGTTCTGATATTCACTTGAAAAGGAGAAATGGCATTACTCGATAAAGTATTCACCCCCACCCCCGCTGCATTCCCTGTAAAACAAAAGTACATGAGTAAACAAAACTAACTCTTATCAGTGAGAAATCCAAATGCAAGGAGATAACATGAACATAGCTCAATGCAAGTGTAGGTGCAACAGGGAGAGAGCTAGATAATGTGAATGGAGGGCTAGGAAAAATAAAATGGGATTTTCTCGGAGGATGAAGAGATTTAGTTGCTGCAGTTCCCTTAGGTGCTTTTGGGCAACTGGACTTTTAGCTTCTGCTCCCCCTTATTAAAGAGAAGTTGCATCTTCTGGGAATCCAAACAAACAGAAAAATAGAGGAGTTGTCTGACAGAAATGGGCATGTTAGAGTTCTTCATCCTTGTATTGTGTCTTCTTCTCCTTACTGCAGCCCCTAAGATGATCCCACTGGCAGCAGGGGAGTTATGCACCAGCAAGTGACTGAGGTTTGCATGAAATTTGTAACCTCATTTAGGACTCACTATCACAGACATTCACGAGTCCCATTTAAAACAATTAAGCAATACGTTTTTGAAAATATTGGGCTACTGAAATTTGAAAATATTGAAACACAGGGGCTTCATTTGTGTTTTCCAAAAGGTAAACTGGCTGTTCAGGATGCACAGAGCGTCTCTGAGCAGCGAAAAAAAAAAAAAGTCTCCTAGTGCCTGGTAGAATTTTAACCGTCAAGAAAAAGAAATGGAATGCATACGTTGAATGGACTTGAGAAGACAGTTTGGCATATTCTCAAGCTCGTGCTTCTTGACACATTCCCAATCGCCTCCCCCTCTCCTGTGATTTGTGACCTCCTTACCAGGAATATACCTTTCCTACAGCCAAGCTGCTTCCTCCATACATTGCATATTCATTTTACAAGCCCGTAACTCAAGCAAAGACACAGCAGACCCTCTGGACTACATCAGAGGCTGCCCATTAACCACTCGCTCTTAACTTTTTTCCCACGTTAATTAAACAAGGAGTGTCAGTTCTCAGGTCTTTTAACAGGTCTCACGATAAATACGAGGAGTTTTAACTAACTTCATTGCCTCCTGGGCAGTTCTTTAAGTCAATTTTGGTTTTGCCTCTTTCCTCCACGTATTTGTGCTTATCAGCCGTGGTTGTTCCCAAAGCAAAGGGAACAGAATCCTCTAATGGGAAAGGGAGAATGGCGAAGGTGAAAGCACACTGACAGGTCTAAGTTACAGTGAGGACCGTACGCTGCCATTAAACTGGTGCCACAGAAGGACCTGCAGACAGTGAAGGACAATGTAATGTTGCAAGGTACCAAGAGCAGAAGCAGAGTCTGTCAGAAGCTGAGATTCCAAAAGCTACTTGTGAGAAGGTGCATACTTATTGAAAGCAGGGATGGAGGTAGAAAAGTCCCCCCCTGCATTTCTTCCAATGCCTCTGAATTGTGTTTTGAGGGTAAAAAGCAGTTCCTGTGAAGTACACTGCAAAGAGGATAAGGCCACCTTCTTGGTGACAGAGCTGTCCGTGTTGGGGACTGCAAATCAAGGCCTCTATATTCTCTTTTTCTGATTTGCTGTACAATCACTTGGACGACGCTTAACCTCTCTTCATCGCTCTCCGTCCTTCTGGAAAATAAGCTTAGTACTAAGAAATGTCTCAGGAGAGCTGTAAAGATTAAACTGCCCTTTCCTCCAGCCAAGGACTCAGGGCCGTTCCATTTACTAACTGCAGAATGCCGAAGTGGCAATCACCAAGGAAAGATTTATCGGATCCTTTCAAAAGCACTTCGAGATCCACATGCCAAAGGTGGAGTGCCATGTTTTGCCACACACTGACCTGGATGCATAGCTACATTAATAAGATGAGCTCTGTGTTATCCATCCATACTGTAAGTATTTGGATAAACCTTTCATCTAACTTGGCACCGTAGTGCCCAAATATGTTTCCCAAATTGAACCAGATCAATATTCAGGTTATGGTCACTACTCCTGCGGTGTCTTAACGCTCATATTTGCATGCACAAGTAGGCACGCTCGGTGTTTGAATAATCTCTTCAACCATATAAATTCCCACATTTTGCATTCCTATTTGAAAGAAAAAAGAAGTGGAAATGAAATGTTCCCGAACTTTTGTGTTCATTGTTCCTGTATTTGGAGAGTGGACCGAGGAAAGGGGCTGGACAATTTAAAATCAGCTTGCAATTTTGAAATCTCAGGGCTCACCAAATGCTTGCTACTTTATGAAAGGAAACTTTTAAACATAAGCCTTGATTACGACTGGAAAAAACCAGCACAGGAAGCAACATCATACGAAAATGAAAAGCACACTAACGTTAATCTGTGTCAAAGCTTAATAGTTATAGGATCATGCCTACCTTCATACTCTGAATGTTCTTTAGCATAACATCTCCAATTCTTTGGTAATCTCCTTTAATGTGAGCATTAGAGCGGCCTTCCCTGTCAGCAACAGAAATATCACACACTTCAGTCATGCAATAAAACCACATAATCACTTATAAGCACAGAAAAGAACTCAACAGCTCATTTCTTTTAGAATCCTGACCCCCATGCTCCTTTGCTCGGGAGCGTGAGAGGAATCTTCCTGATGGACGTGGAATTCCCAGCTACAGTACACCTTTCACCCAGCCTGGCTTGCACTCCTAACAACGGAGAGGGCAAGCGCTTAACAGAAGGATTAGACTTTTAAAGAAAATTTCTAGCATTTTTAAACACACCAGAGAAGGGTGGCAATGCCTCGAGAAAAAAGAAGACATCAAAACCCCATGACAATATGTGGGCTTAGAGCAGAAGGATAATTCTGTTCAGAAACAGGGATTGCACCCTGGCACAGGACCCGTAGGTGTTCCTCCTCTGAAAAGCTTTGTGCTTGTGCAAGGGACAGTGGGACAAAAAGAAAATATTAAAAAATCCATCCAGCATCTGGGTTTGACTCCTAAGTGTTACATACTGGCAGGAATTTTCTTTCAATGTGTCACTTTTGGTATTAAAAATGCAAACTGCTCCCTCCCACCCAGACAGCTGCACTTGGGTGGGTGCTCCATTTGGGAGAAACCCAGCTCCTGATGAACAAGATATTTCCTGCTTCTAAACCCATGTGCGAGACAGGCAGGGATACCACACTCTGACTGAACACAAACACATCTTCTAGAAAACACCAAAGGAAGAATCATGAATATAAGAACCTAGCTGTTACAGATATGTTCCAATCAAGTTAGGTTTTCAAACGAAAATCACCAGGGAAGGTTTGGGAAACAGCACAGTCCCCCTCCCCTTTTCAACTTCTAATACTGCGTCCAAGTTTCCCGCGTTGTGGCTTTTTATGTGCTGTCCTCAAGCTTTAAAATTCAGTTCAACTCCCACATCTGAGTATTGGGAGACAGATCCAGTACTTGTGTCAGCAACTGCAATTCAGCCAAAGAAAGGCACTACCTTGGAAGAGGACAGAAACATAATCAAGCTCTAAGTGAACCCAAGGACATCAGGAACCTCTGTTTTGTGTTACTGCTAAATGGATATAGTGTTTTTCACCCACTTGCAGCAGTTCACACTTTTAAGACAATTCTGTGTGCAGTGAAGGAATAAGTGGACAACCAGGTGGTAAATCTCTGCATCCCTTAGTATCGGCAATTTAGCCAGAGAGGTCCCACACTCACCAAATCATAGAGGACGCAGCTGTTGTTAGGAATATACTTTCCCTGGTAAGGCATATATCATTACATTTTTTTAAAAAAAATCCATATTATTACATTAATAGATGCATATTCAGACATTAATATTGTTTTGTATAGTTAAACATGGTTATGTTCAAGATGGATAATCTCTCTGCATGCTTTTCTATACGGGAGATGTGGAAGGCACAGCAGCTTATGAGTACTACACAGTAACATCTGTTTTATTCTTCAACAAAGAGACTCAGCTGATAAACAAGGGATTGCTCCATGTTCGGTTGAACAATATCCAGTGTCGTAGGCTGTCTTTAATTATTTCCTATTGTGTTAAGTCTCCAAGGCACTCACATGCCAATTTAAGCAAGAAAAATACAGTTCTCGACAAGATTTTTTGCGCTTTTTTCTGAATGCAAAGGTTACACCAGGGTAGGACGCTGGGCTGTGTCAATGGTCACTTTAATTAGCGTCACCAGTTTTGCTAAAGCACTACATTACATACACACTGCCATAGTCAAAACATGACCAAGAAATGGTCTATATTGCAAGGAACAGCAGAGGTAGGTACAGATATTACCAGATTGCAGTCTCCACATTACCTGAGGATGAAAGTCCAATTTCTCTCTCCAGGAAGCCTCTGCCTATCAAGTCATCTCCCTTCTATGCTGCTCCCTGCCCTTCCCCTCCCCTGCATCCTACCCATCCAGCAGCTCTCCCCACTGAGATTTCCTCTCAGAGGCTGTAAATAAAGCTTTCCAGCCACTCAAGCTCTGCTCCAAGTGGTGCGTATCAAAGCGCCCCCGACCGAAAACCGCAACCATGGGAAGTCCGAGGCGGTAGCGCCGTGCCGGCAGGAGGCAGGGGGAAAGTGGCCCTCTGCCCGTGCGGCCAGCCTGCAGCATCCCCTCTCACACGGCTCACGCTGCGCCGCTGCCCACAGTCCCAGAAATGTCAAAGCCAGATGGATTTGTGCGGCTGCCAGTGACGGCACGGCGTTCGGCAATTATCTCTAGTAAGAGTTCCTGCTTTATGAGTTACTCTCTTAACTCCCCGGCACTGCCTGGACCCTTTTTTATGTCTCTACGTTTGATTTAATCTAACGGACTTCAGCAGTTTGGTACCCTTCTGATTTACTGCCAAGATAAATATTAAGTACATCACTATAGACTGCTATTTCTAAATAGAAATTGCTGTTCTGATCTCAAGGCTCCAACACAGGTTGGCTGGAATGCTCGTTGCAAACTTCTTCATCTACTAGCTAGCTACAAAAAGGCTGACCCCAAGCCTACCACACAGTCATAGCGAGTGCTTCCACTGAGTTTGTGAACTTCAGCTAATATTTAGTGCAGTTGTTCACTGAACAGTCAGGTCCTTATTTCCTAAAAGTTGACCCCCTGACCCCTCTTCAGCACAGCCAGCCCTTGACTGCTTGCGCAGCATCTTCCCACATCAGTCACACAAAAGCACCAGGAACGTTCCTCTTCGTTGGCTTCGGCCACAGACTCATCCAAGGCTTTATTTTAAACAGTTTGAGGGCTTTCAAATCTGACTCTTTCAAATCTTGGCAGAGAGACAAAGAGGGAAAGGGGCTCCCCAAAAGCAACAGCCTCTCTCCAGCTGTGGGCTGAACAGTTAAGAGCTGAATTGGACCGGATCCCTCAGCCCAGGCCAGCAGGGATAACCTGTGCCACATGCAGATGCGCACCGCTGGAAGAAATAAAACCCTAAAAACCCACAAAAAATGTAATGGCTGGGTATTGCTCCTTGTTCCAGCCATTCTCCCTGCTTTGGTTATTTATTTCCATGTAAATGTGGCCTCTTGAGACAGAGGTGATTTTCCCACTGGGGATGGTGCATATGGGTGTAAGGTGTCACACAGAGAGGAGGGGCAAGGAAAGCTGAAGCCAGGCATAGGGGAACATGATGCCCTCACATCTGCCTCCTAGACCCCATCCTCTACTCCACCCAGCTCTCTGCCTGGACTCCACAGTAACCCCTAAGCTACACTGTCCTCCCTCCTCAGCTCCTTGACATGCAAAACCCAATTAAACAAAAAGAAATGCCGAGAAAAGAGCATCAAAATACATAGAATATTAAAATAAAAACCAAGCACCCGACCCATCAGATGGTGTCTTACTGCTTCAACAGCCCCAAGCACGGCAGCAGAGAAGAGAGCTCTCCCTGTGGTGTATGTTTTGAATAACAACACTCGGCTTCCTGGGGAGTGTGTGAAGAAACTCCTCGTTTGCTGTGCATCAATGGCTAAATTGTTCTTTTTACTCCTTGTTTTCACGGGTCACTGTTTGAACACGGTATCTATCTGCTAGTGACAAGGGACAGAGCTCAGGGACCACGTTCTTACAAATTTTCATCAGGAGGTGATTTATGACCCTCAGAAGGGTGATAGAAGATGTAGGAGCTGCTTTCCCCACACATAATGTGCCCTCACTCCACTGACATTGCGTTGGGCAGTCTAAGGCCACTAAAAATCATGCTGAATAGTGGAGATATTATTCTATAAAAAGCTCATTTTCAATTTTCCTCCAAATGGTCCCTTCCTTTTTACCGTAATGCAAGTGTACAATTGCAAGCAAAAAAGAGGAGACCAACTTTTATACCTGATAAGAAAATCAGACACTACCTTATAGATTTCTAAAAATGGCCACCAGCTTACTGACAGGGACTACATAAGCAGCTATGTTGGATTTTCAAATTACATAAACTTTTGAGTATATGCCATTGTAAAATGAATGAAGTCAGCCCACACTATCCCTCAATCATTCAGGAATGCTAGCGGAAGGAAGAAAATTTTGATGGGGATGGTGGGAAGGCAAAGGAGGGAAAGATATCTCAACAGAGATTTTTTTTTTTTTTCAGGTCAACATAAAAACTTCCATTGCAGCCCTTCAATCGCAGCAAATTATATTTGCAATGTATGACCTTCTGCTACATGCTCTGGAACAGCATCTCCCTCATGGACACTATAGCTTCTCTTTGAGCACTTAAGACACTTTTGACTTTAAGAGTACTATTAATTAAAGTTCTGATATTAAGGAATACCTTAAACATTCCCCATTACAACCGCCTTCTAAATAAGAGGAACATTTTGTAACTGGAAAAGAAGAGTCGATAAAAGCAAAACACCCTCTTCCTCGCTCACACCCTGCTATTACACACTGCCCTGCCCAGTCCAGCCAGCCCTGCAGCTGTCCTGTCCGCAGTAAGTGATGCACAGAACACAGCCCAGAGCCTAGGAAATGTACTGCTGAAGCCACCAGAGTTCCCCAGAGTCCCACCAAGCCTCTGGGGAGTCTGCACGCATTTAAAGACTTTGGGCTGGCTAATCCTGTTGTGAGAGAAACCCGATCTACAGCACGCATGTGTCAGTAACGCTATTAAACCGTAAGAGATGGGAGCAAGTAACACCATTGCATGGATATATACTGATATACCGATCTCCTCAGAGGAGATCCTGGGAGAGATGCAGAGATGAACGTAACGCGGCTCCGGGTGCGACTAATGGATCCCGGACAAGCTATTTCTCTCCCACCATTTCAAATTCGTCAGGGTGTAGCATGGCTCTAATCCCCAGGAGTACCCAGAAGTGACTTCAGCAACGGAAACTGTTCTCTCGAAAGCAAGGGCAATGCACCAGCACCAAGCCCCTCTTAATGTCTTGGTCTCAGGAATCCACACTGCGTGACTGTGACGCTTATACTACAAAACATCCTTCATTACACAGGGCAAAGACACTCTCGAAACTGTCCTCTTCATCCCTCTTCACTAAGAACGCAGAACCAGCTGAATCGTCAGCACTCGTGCATTTGAGAAGGCAGATAAGGATTGCTGCCTTGTTTATATAAACTCTTTATTAGACTGTTCTTCCTGACCACAAGTACTCCTTCCCAAACAAAAAAATGGGTAATAAATCAACATTTAGCTCATCTTCCTACACCTCCCTGAGTGCTTTCTATTACAGGTTTTCAAATCTTCTTTCATGAATCTTGATTGAGCCTTCTCCTTTCATATGCTAAGATCCAAGGGCTTTTTTTTTTTTTTTTTTTCAAATTACCAGCCAAACATTTCTCAGCCACATCTGGTAGTACTGAGTAGCAGCTTTCCTCAGAAGAGCCTGTGAACTGGGAGTCAAATTACTGGCTTCCCTGAAAGAAGATGAATCTGTCTGCATTTCTGGAAACTATGTAAGGCTTTTTCTTCCTAGCACATGGATAAGGCCCAAAACGCAGATTTATGCTACCTGATAGGGCTTCCTAGGACATGAATGGCTACCCTGGCTTGCCCTAGCATTACTCTTTGCAGGGCTTAGCAATTGACCAAAGGGAAAAAATTATAGTTCTCCAATTGCTACCTTCTGTCAGAATTTACAGACACCAGTTTCAAAACTTGTAATATAAACATTTAAAGGGGTGTGGGAAGATGAGCTCAATTTTTTTGGCTGGAAAATGGTGCTTGTGCCCCAAATGAATAGCATATTAAAGAGCTTAGATAAATGAAGGAGCAAAACCTAACTGACTTCTTGGCTTCAGCCAGCCAGATGTTAATGGAGCATGTCACGCTCTGCCTGCGCTGCCCACGCCTCTGCCTCCTTGCCATAAAATCTCTCAGGCCCCGAGAAATAAGAGCCAGCTTTAAATCACTGAGATACGCCTCCCATATTTCCACCCAGCACAAAGGGTTGGGAACTCCTGGCCTTGCATCCCAAAGCCTTGCTGAGGAGCAACCTGGATGAGTCCTGGTAGCCAGGACCAGGACCTGAATGCCCGAGTGCAGGATGCAGCTCTCCGGACACTTGCCAACAGGACAGCCTGATGTGCACTGTTCTTTCTCCCATCCTGGGCAGCTTCCTGCTCTTTTTCCCCCTCCTCCTCCTCTCTTGCTGCACGAGAGGGCAGAGCCCCACTCCTGCCCGCATCCACCAAAGGTCATCCTTCCTCTCCTCAAACCACAGGGTCTCCAGTGGGGTATTTTCACTTGGTCCCAGCAACACGGTCAGTCTTGTGAACAGAGGGCTCAGCACAGTTTGGACAACCAAAGGGATTCACAGGTTGCTTCACTAACCCTGCAACAGCACAGGCAGAGCAGAAAACATCGCTCAGAGCATGATATGACTGATCTCAGGATGCTAGGCAATAAAACCACCAGGAATCTGCTCAGTTTCATGCCCAGAAAGAAACAAACTCTGGCTGTGAAAAATGCAGCAACTGTCTATATTCTGCAGTTGGCTACTGGTGTCAGCATTAGTTCACGTCTTGTTAAAAGCTTTCCCACTACATGCTAGACACTGAGATGTGCTGCTCTCAGAAAATGCAGTACTAAAGAGAAAAATGGGTGAATTGTGTAAAGAAACAAATCGGACCTGCCAGAATCTATAATTGGGTCAAAAGGATACCAGCCCTTAAGATGTTCAGTAACAAACAGCCTGCCTCTGACAGTAGATTCAAACAGTTCAGAGGCCTTCAAGCAAGCCAGAAATGCTTTTAATAATGTGCACAACCTGAGCTGCTTTGAGCCAAATACTAAAAGTCTATAGAGGTTTTAACAAATGAAAAGCACACAGCCATCTAACAATTGTTAGGCGCGATACTCCCCTGGCCTTGCTCTCCTCACAGCTCCTCTGCAGAGCATCAGCTTCAACGTGATCCAAGTCCGAAGAGACCAGGGAATGGCCTCCCGTAAGAGCCTCCAACAGGCGGTGTGAAGGTTTGAAACAAACTTTAGACGAACACACTGATGTCTTGGCAGAGCGAGAAGCTGAACTGCACTTTAAGTTGATAAAACCCAGCATCCTGCTCGCTAGGGGAACACAGATGACTGGTTGTGGGAGGCTCTTCCTCTCAGACATGCTCCCACAACACACCTGGGGAAGCTAGGGGCTTCCAGTAGCTTGGTGAAGTCCACAACCCTTTCATTCAAAGGCCCTTTTTTCGTAGGACACACCGTCCTCTGATGAATGCAGAGCACACTCATGTTTCAGGACAAGCGTCCCACCTTCCTCCCCACCTCCACCTGCCTGGAAATTTAGAAGAGCTGCCGTAGGACGGTCAGATTTAAATGAGTTGGCTTGCATCCTGCCCAGACCTGCCTGCAGCTGTGCCACCGGCTCAGCCATACCCATGAGGAGCTACACAGCTGATGTAGAGGCTGGCAGCACTGCGGTGGGGAACGCAGCCCAAGCCCTCTGGCTTAAAACCACCCAGGGCCGAAGACAGAGGTACAATGACAGCAGGACAGACACTGAGCTAAGTGACCTTGACCACACTGCTGAAGAAATTCCCTACCACGTTACCACCAGCTGCTTCTTCTAGATGCTGAGGGGGCTGTTTATTTTTGTCACTCGCCGTTTAATTAAACGGTAATCTCTATAGGATGAAGTTTATTGCTTGCAGCTTATCTCGGCATCTGTGGCATTATATAAAAACACCAACACCTCCAAAATAACACCTGCCAGAAAATCTGCCTTCCTTCCTATTCAAATCTTCCAGAACTTTAAAAACAAACACCGTCTTCAACAGTGGTATTAGGTTCAGTAAACCCATGCTGTTGGTTGCAAACTGGGTGCAGACCAGGGGGAGGAACGTGACTGCTTTTCTGTCAAGTGAATCATGGCAGCCAACAAAGAATTCCCAGTGGCTTTATGCTAACTGTGGAAGGACATGCAATAGCTGAGCTGACAAAGTCAGAACGAGGTGCCCAGCTGGGACAAAGTTACCTCAGCAGAATATTTTTGAACAAATTTGGATAGCAAAGTAACTTCATAGCAGATCAGCACTTCCTATCATCAGGTAACTGCAGTTTAAATATGCTATTAGGAGCCTTAAACTGAGGTTTACCGCTTTGTGAAACCGTAGCCTCAGGACATAAACAAAAGCTGGTAAGCAAAAGGTTTACTCAGCTCTAAAAGAAGCTAACTGAAAAGGAGAAACAAAATAAAACCATGGAAAATCTAAAAGCCTAAATATTCTTTCTTTCTTTCAACGTACTTCCCCACTTACTACAATGCCCTGTTTCCACAGCAGGATGTGACTGCAGCATCATCCAAATTTTGAAAACCATTACACCTAAACAGGAGGTTGTCATCTATCTGTAATGCCACCAGCAACCAGAAGGATACAGGGGAAATCTCTATTTCAACATGTGCCCCGGGAATTAGCACCCAGCAAGCTCACTAGATTAGACCGGTCTGAGAGAGAGCAGAACTTGGCCCTGTAGTAACTGTGTAATTTTTCCTTTTCTCACCATGCACCCTTAACGCCAGCTACTGTTAATCCTACACCATGTTTGGAGAGACAATCACTATTTTACAGCATTTGAAAGAGTCTTCTTGGAGTACCTGCCATAAATGTTCCTTACTGGAAAGCAATTAACAGCAGTAAGAACCCTGACTGGACTAAAACAGTAGCAGCCCAACGAAAAAAGGGAGATACAGACAGACTTGCTGTACAGCACATTGCCTTGGAATGACCTGATGTCAACCATTAGCCACAGACTCCTGGGTGAGGACGTCGGTTCTAAAGAGGCTGTATCACATTCCCTTCTCCCCAGAAAATACCCTGGAACTGTGCAGGGAGGGTTGGGATAGCCCTAGTCTGCAATGTGTTGTGCTCTCACCCAATGATCTCCTTCATCACATCACAAGAGCTAAACTCACACACTCTAAGACTGTGTTTTGCTTTTGTTTTAATTAATTAGTTAAAGAGGCATTAAACTGATTAGCACTCATTGGGTCTGCCTGCTCTGCTTTCAGGTGATTTTCTGTTGTCACTTTTCTAACCGAGAAGGAAAGCCGGGCTTCCAGCACCAAAGATAAACTATCAAAAAATGCCTACACAAAGGAAGATAATCTAGTCCAGACAGGTGTAATCAGAGCAAGGAGAAGACTTCTGTGTGCTGCCTCTGCTCAGATATCAGTAGTCAAATGAACCAAGTTAAGAGTCCTGCCAGGGAAGAATTACTCACTTCATAGCTATTTCACAAAAATGCCGTGTTTTACTGTCACGATTATGCTAAGGATAGATAATTTTCAAGCTCAGTGTCCTCTTCCAAAACTCCCTCAATTTGTAAAGCGTGCTGTTGACTCTGAGAGTGTCAAAGCTGTGGTGCTGCAGGATGGGAAGCTGGTCTCCGAAATCCCCCCTCGCAGCCTACACCTATTTGACAGAAACAGGACTTGATCCTTCACCACTCCCCTCTTTATTACTGATAAGCCTTCCTTGCAACATGTTTCTTGGAAGAGCTGCCATACAGAAACACTGACATTTGGCAAGAGAAAGCTTCATCCAGAATTATAATCTCATTTGCATATGTCTGTACCTGACTGAGATATCTGAACAACAGAGTTTGTGGAGCAAACACGAACAAAGCATGATTCAATATACCCCATCTGTTAATAAGCAACACCTGCGACTTTCACAAATGAATCACTAGAGTAAATCATAAAGAGTTAGCAAAAAGGGAATGCAAAAATGCTAAACTGCATGAAATAACACAGCTAAATAACAAACAATAATCTTACCACAGAGCAAGTCTCTGCTCAATTTCCTTGAGAAAACCAGTGTGAAATTTGTGCAAAGGTTCAAAGTTGGAGAAAATGAGATTTTTCAGTGTTTCAGGCATGCAATCCTCTTTGCCCACTGCACTCTGAACCCACTGCAAAGAAAAAAGAAGCAAAGTTATTGGGGGGCTGGAATGCAGCAGGTGTGATCATTTGCTGTCATTATACACCTAACCCAAATACACCTAACCCAGTAAGGACCTTATTTAGCCAGCACTAGGAATACAACCCAGGCTACTTCCGACACTCCTACATGCTGAACTGATGCTCTTATCAGTGGTCAGGCCCTGCATAGTTAAGAAAGAAACTCCCTTTCCCTTTGCCATCACTGATCAAATCTTGAAAATTCTTTTCAAGCCCAAACTGGTTGGTCAGTAGTAACCGAATTTGCAAATGCCATAGGTGCAAGAGTACTGCAATACTTGCGAACGCTCCAGTGAAACCAAAAACTATGCTCTCCATTTTCTTTTGCCGAGTCCTGTCTGAACCCCCTTTGACAGGAGCTGGTACAGTAAGGACTCAAGCCCACGTTGCTGTGTGCAGATAGAGAGCATGCACTTTGTGAAGTGAACAAGTAGAAGGATGGTACTTGGCACTTTCAAGATGCTAGTAGCAGAAAATAGAAGGGTCAGTGCCAAATGCTGTTAAGACTGCAACAGGCTCCTGCTCAGTTTTTATATATTAATATTCTCTTTATTTCACCCTAATAGATCTATGGGTGACATAAAGCTGTAGGTCTAGGTGGCTTGACAAGGTGGCATAGACTATTATCTTGAATATGGTAACACTACTCCCTCCTCACTGCCCTGAGGGGTTCCAGCTATCTATGGTTGGCTTCCAGCAGTGCCTAGAAGGCTGTTGGGACCATAGTCTTGATTGACAGTGCATCAGCTGGAGCTGACCCATACCTGGGATAAAGAGAGACCCCTCCTAAGCCTCCCTCTTCCCGGCTTTCTCTCTGTGCTGAGCAGAGTTAAGGTTGAAGAACTGCACACCTACCAAGCCTCAAAATTCATGCGTGATACTCGTTCCTTCTGCCTTCTCCAGTGATGCTGACTACTTGTCCACTCTCAGTGGCCTCCTGGGCCAGAAATCTGTGAGGCATAGCTGATGGGCCTCATGATTAGCTCAGAGCCAGTTGTATGTCTTTTGGTGACACAGTAAATTCAAATTTGCCTACCACAAGAATAAAGGCCAGGGTGGGAAATGGGGTTTAGCTCTGAAGAGCTAAAACTTTCTGTTTCTGCAGCCACTGGGTGAAACAGAAGATGAAAACAGCCTGTCTCCTGTTGAAACCGCAACAATGGCCACTGTCCCACAGAACCCGGCCTCTTCCCTCGTTGGCCTGGCTTCCCAGAAAGCCAGCGTAAGCAGGCAGTGGAGCCACAGTATCTTGCTGCCTCTAACAACCATCCTGCTCCAGCCTACATTGGCTATATCTAAGCTGGCATCAGATCAGCTGCATCTGCCATGTGGGCTCCTGGAACAAACGAGAAGCTGGGGAGAAGGTGCCTCTCCCTGCTTCCCAGCTGGTACCAACAGACTCTTGCCTGCAGCATGTCCTCTTTACCACAACACTCAACGCAGGAGGTGGCAACGCACCTCACAGGGTTTCACACACTGGGTGATTAAAGCTCTGGGAGACCTGGAGCTGGCAGCCCTGCTGAAATACCATGAGAAGTTTTGGATCCAGTGTGATTTTACAGACTATTGTAATTTAAGGCCAAATCTTGTGCCCATTAGTCTTGGTAGTTAAACAAGACGGTTGGTGTGCATGCAAAGAAGGCACGTATTTGCCTTGGTGATTTTAACAATCATGCTCTGATGAGACGCTACAGATTAATGACTCGTTTAACTGACAGTTTCACTCACTGAAAAATCAGAAGCATTCAAATAGGTACTCCACAATATTTCATGTTAAATGGAGGGTATTTAATCCAGGAGAAAACATTTATACGCCCCCCGAGGGAGCTACTTCAGTTTTAAGTGAAGTCATTGAAAACCCGCAGGCATTTTTAGTAATTACAAACATAAAGTATGAGAGCAAGAAAAAATAACTGAAGTGTGTCCCAAGTTCGTCAACCTGATGTGGTTTCGTAGTGCACGTTACTAACCACAGTGAAATTCTCCGCTTTCTGCTTTTTGTGTTATTTCCTCCCTAGAGCTGTACTCCTGTGCACTGCAGAGAATACCTACAGTGCAGAATATAAAAGTAGCATGGAGCAGCTAAGATGTTAAATGGAGCAGATGAAATACTACTGCTGACTAGAGCTTCACATGTTTCATGAGTAATGCTCAAGTAAACATACCGATGTGATGACTTCAAGGTCCTTCAGGTATGTTCGTTCGGTGGTCGCTACTTCTTTAGCAATGAAGTAAGCTTTCTCAGTCGGGAATCTCTGCAAATCGCAAACACATTAGGCTGTCATCTGCGTTCACGGAGCTGCTTTTTGTAGGAAAAAAACTGCAGACAACAATCACCAAGAGAGTTACAAACCAGTGACCCTTACTTGTGGTTACTGTGACTCATGCTTGAACGTTCCTAAGCCCTGAAGCCCTGAAAACAATCCTTCCTTGCAAACACAAGAGAACAAGCACTTTCTATGGGTTCTTGAGAGGCCTTTCTTTCTGCCAAGACGATTTCTACAGCCTTGGGGTGCTGGTCTTTCCTTTTTCCACATATCTGGAGTAGGACATATTCTGACCTTCACATAGAAATTCTTTGCAGGCTAGATAACCATTTGAATCAAATTTGACAAATGTTAAATTTGACAAAATGATGAAAATTAGTGTCTGATTATTTCAACTTTCATTACCAGGGTAAGAATCCACAGTAAAAATACTCTCAAAAAAATTAAAATCTGTAAGATTTTCCCAGTGTGGCTAGAAAACCCAACAGTGGGAGAGGGGAAGAATTTTAGGGTAAGCTACAGATTTCAAATTTCAGGAAAAAAATCCCAAATCCTCCTGTGCTATCCAAGAGGCAATGTGGTTTTGATCTCTTAATTCTGAAGAGCCAAAGGGTCCCAGCTGATCTTGCTCTGTGTTGCTCAGGAAGCAAAAAGGAAGAGCAAACCATCCATAAATCTTCTGCTTCTACATTTTCTCCCTGAAGATCCACAATAGATGTTCTAAAAAGGGTTGTGAGGGGATTGCGTGGGCATTTCCTAGTCAGTATACAACCCCACAGGAGCCATCATCAGCTGGTACAAGTTACAGCGATCACTGGCTCCTGTAGCTTGGACTGGCACAGAGAACCATCAGTCCATTAACTGATTCTTGGCTTTTCTTCTCAAATTTCTCTCACATATCTTGCCTAACTATGCACAGTGGGAAGAGAGATCTTCCTTACACATCCTCCCACTTTCCAGCAAAGCCAGCTGAGTTCCTGCCTTCTTCCCCCTGAGATGCTCCCAGCTCAGGAGAAAAAGTAGGCAACAGAAGGACAAGAGCAACCCCCTCTCGCCCTGCCAGCAGACACCCGGAACACCCTTGGCTCAGACAGAATAATTTCTGTCTTCCCAAAGCAGTTTTGGATGTGATGCTCCCTTATGGCTTTTGCTGCAATGATGGGACTGAGCCAAACACTCCCAGATGAACGCTGCAGGCTGTGGCTCAAAGAGAGCACTTCTACTCCCACGATCAAATTCTCCCAGTGGTCCTCCCAGCAGAGACAGACTGGAGAGCCTGTGTTGGACACTCCTGCACAAGCTCAACGCTGGTCCTTTCCCGTCACCTGGAAATTCTCCCTCCAATAATACGTTGCAGTTGACTGTTTTGTTACAACAAACTACCAAACTCCACTCCTTACAAACAAGTTACTTTTACAGGAGACCCCGTCAAAACAAGTTCCTAAGGTTGCAACCAACAGGACTGGCCCAGATTTATCCCATATTAAGCTAAGTGACACCGAGCTACCTATCTTCTCTCTGCTGCTCAAAGAGTAGCTGGGGCCCCTAACCCCTGCACCTCTGTACAGGAGGAAGAATCCAGGGCACTGAAGCCCTCAGTGACAGCAATTCTGTGGTTCTGGCCTGACCTGCTACAAACTGTGAGTTTGGCCTGAGGAGCACAGGGATGCTCTTGGACATAGCATGACCGAGGACAGCACACAGAATCATAGAATTGTCTAGGCTGGAAGGGACTGATAAAAAAACATCACTAGACCATGTCTCTAAACTCTATGCCAACCTGTCTTTTGAATATCTCCAGGGATGGTGACTCAACCACTTCCCTGGGCAGCCCATTCCAGTGCTTGATAACCCTTTCAGTGTAAAAATTTTTCCCAATATCCAATCTGAACCTCCCCTGGTGCAACTTGGGGCCATTTCCTCTTGTCCTATCGCCTGTGACTTGGGAGAAGAGACCGACCCCCGCCTCCCTACACCCTCCTTTCAGGTAGTTGCAGAGAGCAATAAGGTCTCCCCTCAGCCTCCTTTTCTCCAGGCTGAACAACCCCAGCTCCCTCAGCCTCTCCTCATAAGACTTATTCTCCAAAATACATACCAAGTGACCCAGCTCAAGTTACCTCTATGGATCTATGATGAGGAAGCTGCAGGGAGCCTTGATATTAGTCACTTTGGCAAGCAGCACTAGCTGCAACACAATGTGGAGGAGAGCACCAAGGGCAACTGCCTCTGCCTTACCTTTCTTTTGACCTCTTCCTCATCGTCAGTCCTGATGCATGATGGGTCATTCAGCAAAGGGCTGATCAAGGGAGATGACTGCTTGGCATCAGGGCTCAAGTTTGGAGATAAAGACATGTTTGCCACCGGTGGTCCTCCTTGGGAATTGATGGAAAGCTCTGAAAGGTGCGGGCTGCCAGTCAGAGAACCTGCTAAAAAAAAAATGGTAAAAGAGAAATCAGTTAGGACAGGCTTTCTAGAAAGTACCAAAAAGAGTTACAATCTTAAGTTGCAGCATGTGAAAATGCACTACAAGACACAGCCATCAGGGTCCTCAAACTAGTCCAAATGGACTTGAAGGCAGAGGAACTGCATCTACTTGCATTAACCAAGGGACTGTAGCATTCTTTTAGCTGATGAAACTGGCTGAAATTAGAGTCTTTGTAGGGAAGGGATCAAGGCATACATGACTGAGCTGCAATATTTACTGCTAAACATCATATTAATATCAAATTTTTCACCAATCTACTCTATGAAAGAGAATAAATACAACAATAAGGGAGTCACCCTAGGAGTGCCATTCTTTCTAGCAAAATAGAACTTAGAAGACTCAAATCAGTACTTCATAGGGAGCTACAGGACACAAGTTAGGACAAATTTATCTAGTGGAAGTCTAGAGAAAAAGAAACAATGGCTTTCTACTGCAGTGCTGCTGCTAAGACCAGTCAGATCTAACATGAAGGGAGAAAACTACTAGTTCCCCAATTTCTACACACAACACAAGTATGCATATTATACCTTGTAGGTCTTTCCATGCTCCTCTGATTGTTTGGGGTGGAAATGCTAGCATTATATTTACATAAGAAAAGCAATACTTTTAATGCACAAAGTATGACAACTTTAGATTATCACAGATATAAAGTCCCATTTAATTTTGGTTTAAAAATATTAAAGAATTAGACAATTAATTACACTTCCATGGATTCATATACACTACATTAAATATTACTGAAATTAGCATTTTGTCTTCTGGGAGGCAGCCAGACTACTGACTGCACAAAGGGAAGAGTTTGCCAAAAAATGCCCAGTGTTCTCCCAGTTATCCCCTCCTCCAAACCGCTGAAAATCTAAACCTGTTTTAGAAGATGGATCTGTCATGTGGAAGAACATTTACAGTCTGTACCATTTTGGCATCGTACATTAAAATCCAACCAAAAAAATGTGACAAGCTCTTGATTACCACAGCTAATATGCTGTCTAGGATTAAATGTAAAATACATACATCACCATATATAATTAAGTCAAATACATTTTACTATCATGTGTTTTTGTCCTCCCTAGATTATGATAGGTAAATGTTCCTGTTGCTACAACACAGCTGAGATATTCCAGTAAACAGAGGCACCAATAAATGTAATTAGGCCAGTAGTAAAACCTATTTATTTTCTGGAAGAACTCAGGATTTATTGCTAGAACATGAATATTTTCCAATTCCAAACCAGTTCATGCTTATATGTCATTCCTTTGAAAAGAGAAGGAAAAGAACAATACAGTTATCAGTTTACGTAATCATGACAGTTATGTAGCCTACTATAAATCAAAATCAAAGCAGTATTTGTCTGAAATAAAGGTTTGTATTATTACAGCTAGCAAGAAAGGATTTACCAACAGTTTCACACTAAATCAATGTTCAGTGAAATTTGAGAAAATGCCACAGCTTGTTACACAAATGTCAATTTTATTGACACTAGCACACAACTGTATACAGTGTTTTCAAAAGAAATGGAATTCATCATTGAGAAATAGTGAAACAGATTAATAGCAAGGTTGTAAGGTTAAAAGTACTTAACTCTACATTACAAAAGACATAAGAAAAGTGGTATCACCTCAAATGTGGAAACAAAGAAATTCTGGCACTATGCCTGTCATACGACAGCGAATAAATGATTTGCACCTCTGTGAGAAGTTCACAGGCATTATAGTCTAGAAGTTAAATAGCACCTATCTGTGATAGATAGATATAGATTTATCGACACATCTACCTACCTATTTATAATCCTAGATCTAACTTCTGACGTACCGGAATTTTTATCAGTACAACTCAAGTATTTCCAACTATAAAATATCAAATGGACAATGACTTAAAAAGACTTCCTAACCTGCACTTGGAAGACTGAACTTGGGAAAGGTGTTACTGAAAATATCACCAAAAAATGTGCCTGGTGGCTCACAGCATCGAGTATACACCCCATTGATGAAAGACTTGCACACCAATACATCACTGACGTTCTCGCTGCAAAAAGTTATTTTGCAGCAAGTTGAAATGCTACATCCTCCTTTTTGGTATCAATGGGGGCATGAGCAGTGACCAACACCAACCACCACTACCTACAAGCAAGAGCTCAGTTAGACCCCCCATCTGCCAATATGCTGAACAAATGAAAATTAAAGCTAGGTCTAAGAAAGTGGCTATATTACAAAAGGGCCTCAAAATGCTGTTACATCAGCACATCTGGGGCCTAATTACAACCAACACAGCACTAAAGATCAACGCATTAGATGTTGTTCCGGGCAAGGTGGGAAACAAACTTATTCTGCTGTGAGAAAGTCAGAAATGAAAATGGAAGGTCTTCTCTCCCCCACCGCCAATCAACCAGGACATGTGTTATGCTGACGGGTCATGGCAATGCTACAAAGTGACTTTCTCTTTTTCAAGGACACGAGGACCAAGTAACCTCCATTAACCAAATGGTCTTTGCTCCATGTTTCATCTGACCCTGGGCCACAGAAGAGTGTATTCATGCAGGTTCTACTCATCAACTACGTACTGCAGAATATAAACAGAAGCAGAAGGGAGAAGACCAATCTTATTTACAAGGTACTGGAATTCCTCACATTTTACCCTAAAGGATTCATTGATTGACAGGCAATTATTAGCATGTCAGTTGCCAGATATCAAGTGGTTCCGCACAGCACATTGGAGGCCTAAAAGGTTTGCAGCTGGCAACATGGAATTGTTTTTGCTGGTACTTTAAGTTATTTTTATTTAGATTCAGCCTCGAGCTGTCTTTCAAATATAATGGAGCCAGCTATATATACACAAACCAAGAGACAAGTAAAAAAGGATATTTATCTCAGGATTGTTTAAGTACATACTAAAATGATATTGTTGGTGGGGTGGGCAGAAATTAAGCAAGTGCTTCAATTCTTTTCTGAGCTTGGGTTTAAGAAGAGAAACAAACATAGGTTGATGACAGTGGCAAATAATGAGAATGCACTGGTATTACCATGGTATAGCACCCATCAATGCCAAAATACCTGGAGTGGTTCCTAGTTTCACTGAGCTAGTTTACCCTCCAGACATTGGGGAAAAGTACCGCAGTACGCAAAGTGACAGAAAAAATAAACCTTGATTGAAAGCTAACTTGAATAAAATAATCTATGAAACAGCAATGGCATTTTACATGGCCACAGGACATGAAACTATGGGTTATCGTCTTAGTTTTACACATGTCTCAAATCACCCCCATCAACATACATGTTCCACATGCTAAGTAAAATGAAGCCAGAGGCTGAACTCAAATATTTAATAGCTATACCTCTGTCAAAACACACGTCATGGTTGCTTGCTGGAGTTTGGTGGTGGGAATGCACGGGAGGGCTGGCAAGCTGTGGGCAGGCCGGGCTCTGAGCTTGGCTGGCCAGCTGTGACCCATCCCACCAGCAGTGTCTGCTTTACCCTAGGCTTCCGTCACCCATATTTCACCATAGGGACTGGAGTTGAGGTTGGCACCTATGGAGACTTGGGCTGGCCGAGCTGTACTGCTTTAAAACAAGCCCACTACCAGGGGAAAAAAAAAAAGGTTCAAATCAGTACCTTTCAGTTGATGAAGAAAGTTCGCCCCAGAGGTCAATTCAAATCATAGATGAGCTGAACTGCCTGCTGACTCTTTCTTTGGTGGCTACATAGACAGCATAAGATGACCAGAAATTCCTCCTCAGAGACTTTAACCTAACAAGGAAGGGCTCTCCTCTTTGTGAGGAAGATAAATGGGCGTCAATGCATCCTGAAGGTACTCCTCCTCTATTCCTTTCCTCCTGAAACTGCTGAGTGACAAACTCACGCCATTTAGTGTCCTGCATCTGCTTCAAAAGAAACAGTTCCCATCCTTACATACTGTGTTTTAACAGGAAGGAACGGTACAGCTGTGTTAAGATGCTCCTGGGTATGTTCGTCCTCTGTGAAGCACCAAGAAGTGAAAATTACTAAACAGAAACTGAGAGAAAACATCAACCATTACTGAAGGTGACTGCAATTCTCCTGGAAAACTTAACGTACATCTACAGTGCTCACTAACTCAGCTGCTGAGGATTATATTGTTCTCAATGTTTGCAGGTTTAATATCAGAAATGAAAATGTGTTAAGAGCCAGAAAAGCACCCTTCTCAATACCTGGAATGTTGCAGGGCTTATTCTCTCTTAGGCCTGCTTCACAGACTGCTCTGCAGTCAAGGGAAGCTTGTGACATCCAGATCTCAGCTACTCTGGCTTTAAGGTTTTCTGCTTCAGTGTTTTCTAAACTCCAGTCCGGTAGATTACACCCAAGCTGTTGCCCCTTTGTCCTTTGCATTACTGAGTGTACCAGTTATGAAGGCTCTTTAATAAGAAAAGATTTCACAGAGCTGTTGCTGCTGTGGCCACACGGTTAGGTCTAACTTAATTTTCCATAGTCACAGTGGTTGTATACATTCTACGTAAAAGTGCTGGTCTGAGAAAGACACATAATACAAAATGACATGGGGGACAGACCAGATGAAGTGGCAGGAGTTTTCATATGCACTTCACTGATGACTTAAGTACTTTAGATTGGAAAAGAGTGTAATAAGGGTGTCCATCCATTCTCTCCCCAGCTGTGAATCAGGCACAGTCACGCTGCTGAGCTAAAAGAGACATGGGATGGAGAGTCTGCTCTGCTCTCCCTCAACCCAAGAACAAACCCCCACTGCCTTGCATGAAAGCTTGACAGAGTCCACTTCATCAGGCTGCACTCCTCTTCCTCATTAAACAAAACAAGCTGGAGTGCTGGATACAGTTTGTTAGAATTAAAGATCTTGAAAAGCAGTTACACATCACACATACATTTATGTACAAACATCCCTGCACACAGTACCAAAGAATTTGAGGAGGAACAGGAAGAAAAAACAACTGAGGAAGAGATCCTCTGTCACACAGAACCAGTAACTCTGCCTGGCTTGAAGAGGAACATGACAGGGAGAAAGGTTCACTTTGACTTCATAGCTTCAAAATGCATGGCCATGGCAGGAGTGGCAGGGGTTTGGGAGAATGGTGCACCTTCTCAATGAATCAATTTCCTCGTATTTAGGACAAAGCATCAGCCAGCAAATGGACAGAACAATTAAACCAGTGACAGTTTTACAGCAAAATACCAGTTAGAATGAGTAAAAGCCTTCAGTACAGGTAAAACTAAAAAATAATAATAATTAAAAAAAATTAATTCCATGCATACACAGTTAAATGGCTCGACATGCTTATAGTCTCATCAAGCTTGCTGTTGGTTTAGTAGCCAGCAACCTCCTTAGTTGGTAAAGGTCCATGCTTTATTGGTGTGCTGCAGTATTAGACAGCGGAGAGAGCGAAATCAGACAGTAACTGCTGTTGGCCTACATCAGGGTGTACTCACCTCTTAGGAACAAAGAGTGAGCTTTACAGCCTGGGAAGAATACAAGGTCACTGGGCATCAGTCCTTTGTCTAGCCTTGATCTTTCCAGACAGAAATAGAGCAACATATAGGAAGATTCCCTGCTGAACCCAGGGTTAGGGTTGGTTTGCTTTTGTTTGTCTGTCTTTAAACCAACACCAGACAGTGCTACAACGGAACTGAAAGCCTTCAGCCCCCATGTAAGCTTATGCCACAGATACTGTCCATTTCGACATCTCCCCGAGACTGCAGTGATCCTGGCTTATGAGCTACTGCAGATGGACTTGATGGTCATTGGGTGTAGCCTTCATTAGGAAATGAAGGGCAATCCAACTGTGCTCAATGGAGCCCCAATACCCCGGCAAACAGACCTTCCCCCCCCTCCCTCCAACTCTACCGCTCCTCAACGTGGTGTGGTTTCTCAAACTTGAGACTCACAAACTGGTGGGGGTTTATCTCCAGTTCCGAGGTGAGGAGTGCTCTCTGAGACAGGATCACTGTAATAAGAGGAATTAGGTACTCCCAATACAAATAGGTATTTCTGCAGTAAAAGGACATTGAGGCAGTGCTGCAAACAATGCAAGGAACAGAAGATACACCATGCTTTGAGGATAGACAGAACATCGAAAAGGCTTTTTCTCCCAGAAAGGTACATGCTGACAAAACAGTGCATACAATGAAACAAAAAATGTTTCTCTTTAAACGGTATTAAACAAATGACAAAAATGAGAATGAAGTCCCCAGCATTTTCAATCTTAAAAAATAATTTTGACTATCGGGATTTATTAAAAAAAATCTATGCATGTGCACACACAGAAATCAGGAAAGGGCTGAATAGGTGAAACACTGCCAAGCTTATGAACTTTTGTTAGTGGGTCCGGGTGAGTTTTTTAGCAGGAGAGGGGAAAAATAAGGATTCAGCTAATCAAAGATTTTTATGTGCCTCATGGAAAAGCAACAGGCATGAGCTCTAACATTCACTGAACTAAACAGAGAGACCTACCTCTGATCTTGCTGTAAACCATCAAAAGCAAAACCCTGTTTTCTTCTCAAAACAGGTTTTGCAGCATTTTAAAGAAAGCATCTAATCTAATTTTAACAAGCTTGAAAGCTCTTGAATCAAAAAGCATTCGTTTTCCTTTGACCTTCCATGTTCAGTCAGTGACAGCTGTATCATTACTGGCTTTAGAGTTAATTTTTATCAGTAGGAACTGTGGATTTTTATGGCTCTCAGAGGCCAAAACTTTATCAAAAAAAATGATCAATAAAAATTACACCTTAAAACCCTAATCAGTCTAGAGCAAACTAAATATTTACCATCATGTCATGCAAATTTATGATCCTACGGTCTTTACCCCTTTTACTGTAATAACACCACCATTATTTACACTCATACTTGTGAAAAACGTGCCTGTGAATACACAGCTCAGCCAGGCACGCAGGCTTTCCAGATCTCATAACATTGAGAAGAAAGTGCTCACTGCTTTTAATAACAAACAACATAAACCAAGCTTATTCTACACACTCTTTATAGACCACAGAATTAGAACAGAAGACAAAATACCCTAAAGATCTGCTACATGCCACCCAAACTAGGCTTTTTATTCATATGATGTCTTTGATTTTTAAAATATCAATGGCACCACACAGTCTAACTGTAGGGGGGAACACAGAAGAAGCCTTTGTTCAGGATCCACGTGTTGCACAAGAATTACTTCCCTTATAAATAAGTAAATAGATATGTGTCCTTGTCTAGATATGTTTCAGTAACTACAGAAATCACTGAAATAGAAGAGGAAAGATTTTGTTAATTTTAATTTCCTAGGGTTTAAATTTCCTTCCTTTCCAGAACCTGACAGGCACAGGCAAAATTTTTTCCTAATGTGGCTTGACTGCAACCAGAGTCTGCTGCTACCCAGATTTGAGAAAAGTTACACAAGTCTAATCTTTGGGACCTCCTGATGTTAACGCTGTGCATCAGCAACTTATAATCAGAACCCCCTCTGACCATCATCATCAAATAGGAGACAGCAACAAGCAGCTGGGTTTCTGACAAAAGGACTGTTCTTCTAACACTCGTGTCTGCCAGCAGCTAGCACAAGAAAGGTGGTTTTATTAAAAATTCTTCCAAAACATTCGATTTCCCTCATATATTTAGGGTCTCTCTTATTTGGTATGGAGAAGAGAATTGATCCCCTACATGAAACGGAGAGATGCACTAAAACATAATGAAGCTGCCTTAAGAAACTACATCATTCAGAGAGAGAAGCATTACTGGAAGACTAAAAGGGACTTTGACTTTCTTCCCTTTATACATGCCTGAACACAGAACCTCTTTCCTTCACACCTTCACACCCACCGTCCTTTCCAGCCAGTAACAACCATGCTGCTGAAAGAGGTGGATCTCCAGTGGTCCACATTCTTGATCCTTGAGCACAAAGGTAAGTGACACCCAACTTGTCCACACACAAGTGGAAGCCAGGAAAAACTTGGATTGTTAATTTGTTTTTCATCATTACAAGTTAAATTGCAGCAATTAAAATTTCATTCTGAAGTCACCTCTGGCAGCAGTCTAATGGCTCATTATGACAAATGAGACTAGTTAAACAAACATGGTATTTGACACAATTTATAGGTCAGACTTCCTTTCTTCTGTTGAAGATGTGTTCCAGAAATAGCCACAATTCATGCTAATTGCATATAAATCATACTGATGAGATCTGAATCACTGGTTTTGAATATTCAAAATCAGGTCTGCTTCATCAGTTTAACTGATCAACACAATTCCTGCTCTCCAAGTACCCTAAGAAACTACTGGGGCTTTATACTCTCAGGGAAAGAGTGGAAAGCACGCTATGCCAAAAGGGAACTGTAAATAAATACGGCTAGACATTTTTAGTGTACATAAGATACTTCCTATTCTTCTTCTTTCCTTTTTCTTCCCAACCCAAAAGCCCACCAGAAGAATCTTCTAATTGATTATGGTGCCCCTGCATGTGTGTGTGTTTATTGTAGGACAGAAGACAGAATTTAAAACATCTCTGCTTCTAAGTGAAGAAAAAGAGGAGCTATAGACAGGTTTTAGATTTGTCTAACCCATTTTCCATTTGACTTTCTCCAGTCACAACCAAGTAATTGCATGTACAGATAGAGAGACCAGAGAAGAACTTCTGGCATGAATGCTACTGCTTTAGAATGAATACAGCTGCTTCAACTAATAAAAGCTGTTCCACAAACATCTGTGCAAACAGAAACCTACAAATATTCAAGGGAGAAAAAACAGGTATTAAAGCAGTCTGATCTAATAATACTAGGCCCATTTAGTGAACTAATTCACAAACCACTGTGGTTTCACCCTTTGCTGGGTTCTAATGTTTACGTTCAGCATTGCCAATGCTGCCCTGTCAAGAAAAGTCTGTCTAATTTTGCATGCCCTTTAACCTTGAAGCAAACTGTACACTTAATTTTTCAAATGATTAACATGTAACTGTTTGATTATGTTCATCCATAGACTTTGTAACTGATGTCAGCTCCATATAGCTTACAGAATGTACATGCAAATACAGCAAACCTAAAAGCTTTCAGTTACGTGTTGACATTTTTCAGCTACAGAAATTTCTCTTCCAGCTTTTCTTTGACATAATTTGTATTTAGTGTGTGCTACAATGGCTAGTGGGATGGTACATGTTAGTCAGGCCTATGAGCTACGGGTGATTTGAGACAACTGCAGCACTGGGCAGCAATCATCTTCAAAGAACACCCCTCACAGTCATGCACGAGGAATATGTTCGCTAGGGAACACGGGCTCAAACTGAAAACAATGCAGTCTGGGCCATTCAGATATCAATTATTCGAAACTCCATAGCTGCAGCATCCTATGAAGGTCCTACATCCTATGAGGCTCCTACATCAACTTGCCACCATCCATGTTTCCTTCATCTAGCCAAATTAATTCCCAAATTTTATATCCCAGGTCACTGAAGAAAACTAGATTCTAGGAAAGGCTGATATGAAAAAACACCTCCAGGAGAAGATCCCAACAGGACACAGTAAGTTTGAGCTGCTGCTGAGCTGGAGAAAACTCAAAATTGTCTGATATGACTTCTCATTCCCTATAGCAGATGACTGAACATGATCAGGTACTTGGAATAGCCAAAAAAAAAAAAAAAAAAAAAAAAAATGGGAATCAGAGTGTCTTTTATCCATAGACTAAGTACATCTGCACAATATGTTGGGACAAACCCCTAAACTGCTTTTGGAACTAGTCTCCGTATTCATCCAACTACATGGACAGAGTTGGTTCGGCACAGTGCTAAGCTGTCTGGACAGCCCAACAAGAGGCTTCCTGCACATCCCCTGGAAGGACAGGAGATGGGTGGCTCAGGACTACTCAGAGTAGACACAGCTGGGCACTTCAAGAGGATGGGATTTAAAAGTCAACTCCTGTAAATAAAAAATTCAGAATGGTGAATCAAAAGTACCATCAGCCCCACTCCAAAATCTACAGGAATTGGTGGGAGAATCAAATCTTTTATTTTTTCTATAGCTACCTCTGTTAGACTTGAGACATGGGTATGCTTTAGACCACTGCCACTGACCAGGGTATGGAGATTAATCAATGCTTGCAATGACTAACTTGAGCTGACAGCCTCCACTTCCCCCTGTGTGTTTTATGAACTAGAACAACAAGAATTTCCCCATCTCATTTCATCTCATCCACAGTCATGCCCAGAGGTTTCTGTTCTTTCCTGCAAGGCCCTTCTGTATTTGTCTCACAGAAACAAACTCCCAGATTAATTCCAAGGGACCTGATCCTATGTGAAAACGTCAATTTGAAACTGCTCTCTCACTTACCATTCTTGGCAAGCGCCCAGATATGAACCACATGTCTGGTGGAGGAATTTGGCCCACAGACTGTTTTTAATTAAATGCTTGTCTACTGATATTAAACTGAACTTCAGTGGCATAAGAATGCTGCAAAAATGATTCATCCTAAATGAAATTGTTTCCTATGTAATTTACAAACTTTATTTCTTCAAACTGGAAGAATTCCACATGTGTTAAAACAACAACTACTTCAACATTTAAAGCTGAAAAAATGCCAGATTATAGAAAAGAGTTGGAGAGAAACCCTCCTATTTCATTTTTGAGAATAATATTCAAAAGAAAAAAAAAGAGCTGTTGAGATACTTTATTAGCAACTGAGCTAACTCCAGCTACCAGCAGGTCTGTTCTTGTAAGATTATAAATCCATTATCTTTGTAGGCATATGAGAGAAGAAATCAGGCCTGAAAAAACTACGTGAAAGGATGCAAAATAGTAAACACCACTTCTAATATTTTATATTCACTTAAATCCAAACAATATGAAATCTATCCACTTTTCTTAAGTAGCAGAAAGGACTGCAAATCCTTTTGTTAAAAATCCATTACTCACACTCTAATTTTACTGGCTAACAAAGCAATTAATTCATCTGTCCAGATTGCTATTACTTTACTGTATAATATAACTATCGGTACTTTTGCTGCACAGGCAGCAAAAAAATCAAAAGGAAACTCATGCACCCACTCCCCACGCTCACCCTATCTGCTAATGCAGGCTTCAACTAGCTATATTTCATCTTAAATATTGAGACATTCAAGGCAATTATTTTACAGCTATTCTAAATCCAAAGCACAAACCACCTTCTTTAGAATAGTATACAAGCAAGCTTTTCCCTAATTATTAATCTTGCTGTTTCTAGATTCATGCTTTAAACGACAGGAACAAACAAGAGCATTCCCTGTCAGCAAAATATCATGGTCTAAAGAGATGCTAAAAATCATTCCTGTTAAAAAAATGAGGCATCTAATCTTCAAGAAATCCAACACACTAAATGGGATGAGCAGGTTAAAACTTATATTTACACAAAGATATGTTTTACTGCAAAAAAGTAAAGTATATAACAAGATGTGCCTAACTACTGTAGGTATCTTTTTAAATATCCTTCACTCAGATTAAACTCTGTTAAAATGTGCATAGACCAAGGCATTAGAAAAATTAAAAAGACTTCTTATTTTATTACTTTTGTAAAAAGGATCTTGAAAATTTTATATTGTCTAGATTTACAAAGTCCTGTAACTTGTTCATCAGTACTTATGTGGATGGATTCATCAGTGCTGCACACATGTACTGCATGATGCAGATCACTGCAAGTGCCCTGCAGTTCAGTCAATGCTCTTGTTCATTGCTTAAAATTTTCAAAATTAGTTCCCTTCCCCACAAGAAAAATATATAAAAGTTAAAATTAAGGCCAGTGTTAAAGAGCACATCTTGTCTCCCAGCTCTTAATAACTGCAGGACACTTTCCATAACAGGAGATCTTTCATCTGGATTTTCTTAATTAACTTGGAGAAACTAGAATCAGATTTTATTACTATACAGCCTTAATTCTTAATACTTTTAGCCTGTGAAAAGGAAGTTTACAAAGATTTAGCCTTTCTATCCTTCTGCAGACGTGCCAAAATCTTGCTACTTTATGTACAGTACAGAAGACAATCAGCCTGGACCACAGTTAGTCCTATCATTCTCTGTGTCAAAGGATGAAAAATTTATGAGGTGGCACTCTTAAAAAAAATAGCCTATGTCAGACTAATTGGATCCTGTACAGATAAAGATTTTTCATGATCAAAGCAAAAAAATAAAATCAAAAAGCCACCATCTCCAAACCCCCCACCAAAAATCACCCACAACTTAACTTTGATGTCTCTGTGAATAATTCCACTGAAAGAATAAGGGGAAAAAATCCTTTCCAATTAATCTTTATACCACACTGATAAAGGATAGAAAGGATTGCCTTGCAAGTAATACGCATACCACTCTTCATTAGAGCTGTTTCAATCTAAGTTTTTTTTCACTTGAATTATATCTTTAATCTTGTTCTCTTTCTTGCCCAAGGAAGAGTCTGGAGTTTCAAAATCTCCATCACCAAATCAGCCTGTTGAATCCACTGAAGAAAAAGCCAATATTGTTATTGTTCCTGTATACGTGCCTAATTTGTATCTTCAGTTCATCAGTTAAAATTATAAAATGGGTTATGAAGATGAGTAGACCAAACACATTCTTGATACGAAAAGATTTTCCAGCATATTTCAAGATTTCAACAAGTCTTGGTGTTGAATATCAAGCTGCCTGTATTTGGCCATTAAGTTTAATTTTTTTTCTCCTAACTCTGTTGAGGCACTCATAAGTTGCTCTCCTTATATGGGAGAGAAAAAAAAAAGAGTAATAGACATACAAAAGAGCACAACGTACCTACTTAATTTCATTTTTGTTTGTTTTGTCACAAAAAACCTAGTAAAGTGTCAAAGAAGCTACAATATATACCTAAGATATGACTTCATACCAAGAACAGGTGAGTGTATAAAGTCTTAAAAAGGTACCTATATCAGTAACAACTTTCCTCTCCTCCTGCCTTTCAGAGGAGGTACATTACTGTTAAACTTCACTGAGATTTATCCTCATTATTGTATTTCTAGCATCCCTTCCCTCTGGCTGGTCAGTACAATGGTAACATTTGAAATGTGCCCATGTGCCGAAGTTATCACCAGCCACTCTTCCCGAGCCCCAGAAGATGCAATCACAGTATCCACTGGTCTCATACGCCCTGGTCCCTAGCAACTGAAGACCTGCACACCATCTTCATCACTGAGGCCAACAGACACATCCTCCTCTACCTCCTCATCAAGCTGAAGGCTTCCAAAGGAGTACTTATTTCTAGGCATGGGAGAGGAACTCAGCACAATGGGATTTCCAAACACCAAGGGGTGAGTGAAGGGGTTAATGATTTCTGAGTCAGAATCGCTCGATTCTGTCCCACTGCTGGTGGAGCCCTCTATCATCTGGATGGCAGCCATGTGATCCATCACACCACTGGCATGCAGTGACTGTATGACTGGGCTCTGCTTTGACTGTGCCCCAGCTGGCATACCATTGGCCATCATTTTGCCTCCTGGAGAAGACATCTTAGCCACCCCGTCTCCTTTACAGTATCTCTCTGATCTATACTCCTGCCCAGGGGTTGAGGATACCTGGCTTAGGATAAACGGATCTGTAACTGATTTATTGCAGAGATTTGGGATTTTCTGTGCACACAGCCGTTGAGAACCTGGAGAATATCTGCCATACCCATGACAGCTACTGGCATGGCTATCCTCCTCCCCAGTCCTCACCCTGCAGTCATGCCCGTTTTCTGAGACATAACCCTGAGAGCCAGCTCTACTCAGGCTCATGTTAGGGCTTGACCCTTTGCTACTGGGAGGCAATGGAGTGGCCAGTGGACTACGGCTCCCTGGCCCTCTAAACATTTCGTCAACCAGTGAGCTGTGCCTTGGCATCCGGGGACTTCCCCCCGTGTAGAAGGAGAGATTAGCTGGGTTATCATCGAGGTACTCTTCAGAGAGATACTGGGAAGACTTTATAGAGGCGGAGGAATCCCTGTATCTAGTTCTATTGCGATTTTCATCTCTATAGTGAATATAGGCACCACTGGTCAAATCACCCTCATAATTGTCATTTGTTTGGGAATATGACCGGGTTATTTGTCCTCTGAGGAGATCATACTCGCTATCTACATCACTGCAGTCAATGAAAGGAATGGAGGTGCTGCTGCCATGAGCAGCCCTGGAAGCTGGACCTGTGCTTGGTTGCTGTGACTGAGGTCTGTTCTGCTGCATCCTGTCCTTAGCAGCCTCCTCTTCTTCCTCCACTGTCGACACCACTGCTCCATCCACTTTTCTGGCTTCCTTTGGGCTCTTCTTCAAGGAAGGGCTCTTGTGCTGTCCAGTGTCTTCTGTTGAAGCCTTCAGTTCCTTCCCTTGCCGGCAGCTCTGCACGGCTGCAGCATCATTGTCGTCTCCATAGGCAAAGCTAGAGCTCTGGAAAGATAAAGGAGGGAAGGCAAGGGGGAGACAAAGCGGGAGGGAAGGGTGGAAGGGGAGAGGTTTGGGAGGAAAAGGGGTCAGAGGGAAAAGGCTATGTGTAATTACACATCAGAATTTTGCACTGCATCTTGCAGCAACACAGGAGTCTCTTGAAAGCCTAAGAGGTAACCCAAGACTCAAAATAAATTAGAAGAAAAAGAAAGAGGTCTCTGATCTTAAGAACAGAAAAATACATAAATTAAGCAAGGGAAGAGAGGGTGGACAGAATGTGGTGATATATAAAAAGGGGTATTTGAGGTGTTTCAATGCCCTAAAGCATCCATCAACACTGAGAACATCAACCTGTTCGCACTATTCTGAGAAGCTGGAGGGACAAAAAAGATAAACACGTAAGACAAATTTGCACAACCTACTTACTCTAAAAAAGCCAGGTGGGGGTTTTTGAACTCGCCACATTCTGTCCCCAGGGCATACCTGCCACTAATTCCTGGGCTGGCTTTTCTGCACACAGAAATATGTCGCATCTGCCCAGTAGCCATGTTCCATCTACCTGAGCTTGTCTTAGCAATATTTAAAATGCTAAAAGATATTTGAAATGGGCTGGTTTTATAGCAAAATTATCTGAAGTACTTAAATTTGCAAAAATGAGAGAGCCTGTGAATATCAAAAGGTAGCAATGCAAGGAAGGTGAAGGTGCATGTAGCATTCTTACCTATGTTAATCTAGTAGATTGCTTCTACCATTTAAGCTCTACCTAATGTAATGTTAGGTGATTATAGGTTCACCTCCACAGACACAGATGAACACAGAGAAACACTGGCAGGTGGAGCAACCCCAATAACCTCGTCAGGGAAATGGAGTTCCCTGACCCAGCTCCTCTGGGGGCTGCCCCAGTAGAGCCATCAGCCCATGGATGGACTGGGTGTGTCAGGGATGCCAGCAACTGGAGAGACCAGAGCATGTACATATTGATTGGGTGGGTAGGTCAATGTGCAACATTAAACTGGACTAGTTGGCAAGTAGGATAAGAGAGTTGGGAGCCAAGTACTGAAGTAGCTGTAAGTCAGGCCAGACACTGGAAAGACCATGAGGCCTGAGGGTCAATTACTGGTAATGGCATAAGACTGGACCAGCTATGGGAGAGACACCTTTGATGTGTATGCGTCTGTGCATGAGGTAACTGGGAACCAGAGTACTCAGCTGTCAGTTACTGGCTAGACTGGGTGTCTAAGATGAATTACTGGAGGAACCCATAGTGTGTGTGTATAGATCCAAGTACTGGCAACTGGAGTGGGGCTGTGAGCCTTGGGGGTTTGTATGTCCACATACCAGCCACTGAGAGACCTGAGGATCCAGAGACGTGCTACTAGATAGACTGTCTAAAACTAGTTGCTGGAGGGATCTATATTGTATATATGTATACATATTTCCCACTAATATTGTACATGTGCATTTATGCGGGTGCCTATGGTGAATACATGCTCAGCCTTACTACTAGCTGGACCTGGGAACATGCAGCTGCTGCAGCCTTGCCACTATTGGGCTATTGGATTTGCAAACTCCTGACACCTAAGAGCTATTAACATAAGACAAATACATCAGGTATCTATCTACCAGAGATAATAGCTTAAAAGTCCAGAGCTGTAAGTTTTCTAAGGAAATAATTCTTCTCCTCCCTGGTTAATGCTACAAAACACCTTGTCATGTGCAACCAGGACTCTCCAGTGAAGAAAAAAGAATTAAACTTTTCCCAGATGTAATAAGCAGCTACAACCTAGAACCTCAGCAACAACTGTGGGTTGCAATTTTTCAGATGGTCATTAGTACAGCTCAGACAAGCTCACTGTTTATATTTGTCTGGTTGTCTTGAAAAAACTCTGTTCCACAATGGAAATGAACCTGTTCCACTTGCAGAACCTAAAACTTATGACACCCAGGGCTCCTAGCTAAATGGAAAGTGAGCAAAAAGCTATGCTCCTGGAGTTTGAAAACAGCAATCTGTGAAGGGTAACATAAGAAGAAATATTTAAAAGGCATGATCCAGGGTTTCATCAACATCACTGACTTGTTTTGGCACCTCTGTATGCTGTTCTGAAGGCTGTGCAGTCAGACTCCTGATGGAATGAATCTTGCTGTGTTTCCTGGAGATAAAAGGAAAATCAGAGTAAGAAGCCATTTCAGATTTTTCTACAAATAGGAACCAAAAGACATGCCTCCTTTAAAACAAAACCTTTGAATAGCAGCTTTCATAAAAGTTTTCTCCAAAACAGATTAACATTCTGTACGTTCTGTAAAATTTAAATGCGCTCTCTGTTGCAAATGTACCATTGTAAGAAAAGGGAGAAGCACTGAAGCAAAAATGGTCTATGACCAGATCATGAGTCATAAGCAATGAACTGTTGTCGTGATCTTTGTGGCATTTTGGCCATTACTTTCAGCTCACCACAAGCAAGATGAATTCAGGTAGGACTGGCTCTAACAAGTTGGAAGCCCTCCCCGCAGACCTCTCTCTTGAGGTTGGCTATAGCTGTTACTTTCAGTTTTATTCTGAGGTGAATACATCTGCTCACATATATTAACCACATCCCATCGAAGAGTGCAAATAAATACGGGAGGAAGTTACCTGTGACGGTAGAACACTCACTCATGAAAAAAGAAGACTGAAGACTATTGATTTTAAGTAAACTACAGGCTATGTCAGCTTCGGCCAAAACATTCAGAACCAAGGGAGTATTACACAGATGACAAACTGTCAAACCAGCAAAGAAGAAATTTTTCACTTGGACTGGTGCCAAGATCTTAGAATATAGCTAACTGGAAATCACAACTTTTCTTTGGTTAAAATATAATGGAATAGTTCATTTATTTCCTCTTACCTTTCAAACTGCACTTTTTTGTGCCCTCCTTCTTTAACGTAGTCAAGAACTTGCTTCTGAGTCCGGCCACTGGAAGAAAACCACAGTTAAAATATCAGTACTGATATTTTATTTTATTTATCTTATTTTAAAATAAGATACCGAATTTGCCACACTGAATACAATATACCACCTGGTCATCATAAGCATGTAATGTGGCCTGCATATGAAATCACAGCAACCAGCAAAATGTTGGTCAGCTATCAGCAGAAACTCATGTAAGGTCATAAATGGACCGTATGTGTCACCAGATACATACAGATTTTTAAAATCTTGCCTGTTACTTACCTCTTTTTTTGCTATGGAGCTAGTTTTTGATGCCATTTCAGAACCACTTAAATTCAGTTGTGTGCCCTTTATAAGGTACTACATTAATGGGAAGTCACCATAACAGAAAGTTAATAAAGGGTTAAGTTTTCCTCTCATGAACAAAGAACATTCCTGAATTCTTTTGAGAGCCAAATACCAACCTTACCTGGTATCAGTAAACTCTGGAACCAAGATGAAATGCACTTCTTGACTCAGTTGCTAATATGAAACACATCAACTAAACATACATACATTTTCTGCAGAGTATTGGGCTGGAAATCACTCTGTCCCCTTCTGCTACAGGCCATGAAAAAGTAGTGAGAAAGCACTTCTTATCGTGCAAAGATATAAACTCCAAAGGGAACTGAGAGCAGCAAAGGAAACCCACACCTCAAGAATTTTCAATAGAGATCCAAATCCTTCCCATTCATTACAGGCTTTAAACTAACCCAATTACTGCAAGGCCTGGAAAAGGTTGCTGAATGTATGTAGCACAGCTCACAGTGACTGGAGGACGTAGCCAAAACCTGCTCTCCAAACCAGGAGGTAAGCTGAATGCACCTACAGTCCTCTATTTACCCAGGCAGAAACTTAACAATTATAGCTCGTTTACCCTAACACAGGCCCTTCCATCTTAATCAATCTACTTTGCAGGCAAGAAATCAAAGTGGGAAGAGAGAACAGCCGTATCTACTACGTTCTTGTGCAAGACAACTAGGGTGTACAGTTTATCTCAGCAAAGAGGGTTTCTGGCTGTTCAGCTTATTTCAGCTTCACAAACAAAATAACCTGTATGAATAAAAGGATTTCCCCGCCGGCATACACAATACAATATCTACAATGAAGCTTCTGCCAATGTACGAAAAAAAAAATCAACCACCCAAGTATTGAAAACCTTTCTACAACTCTAAAAATAGCGCAGGTAGACTTGGTCTTAGCATAGATGGTCATCTCATATAAACCCTCTGCAAGCATAAAGACAAGCCATTGCTTTTAACTGCAGAGATGGGTTTACCACAGGGACATGCAAGGAAAATACAAATCTCTACTCTGATACACAGGAAAGTTCCCATCCTAGAAGCAGAGGATCCAAAGAGTGCCAAAAAGTTGCTATCTAATGTTGCTTAGGACACGGATGGATTTTCTTATGTGAAGCCAGCTGGAACCTATATACTTTATAACTTACCTCCAGAAAGCTACTTTGCAACAGCTATTAGAAAATGAATGCAGGCTCTTTCCCTACAGTGTCATTTGCACTCTTCTGGCTGAGAAGATGCAAAGGGAAATATAAAGGCGCAAATTACAATGTAAAAAATGGGAATTGAAAATAATAGGTTTGATCCTTGATCATTATGGATGTGAATTTGAAATGGGGAGGCAACAAAGGTGGAAAGAAGAATTGCAGCTCTTACCTGAACCTAAATGATGAACCTCTAGAAAAAAGAACGGGTTTAGGCTTTGGTTTAGGTTCCTCAAAAAGCCTGAAAAAGGCATGATGCTCCACACAGATCTTCCAGAAAGATTTGCAAAAATCTCGACTGGCCATAAGGAATTCCAGGGTGTCCTGGAATGAACTCTGAAAATGGAGATAGTGTTTGCAATGTAAGCAAGCAAGCAACACACATTACAGAGATGCATTGACAAAGCGGGCACTATACTACAAAAAAAAAGCTTTTACCCAGCTCATTGGCTTTCAGGCTCAACAGGCCCTATCCTTCCCGCTTTGAGACATCACTCTGCCTGGCAATACCAGAGCTATTCCTCAAACTTTCTTTCATTGACATATGTGATGGAGATAAAGCAGTGGTCTTAACATGAACAAAAAGAGTGGTCTACCTCAAAGAATTGGTGATAGAATACCAGAGTCACAGCCAGTAGATGACTCTGTGACATTCAGTTTACATCCTGCTGAGACTGCTCACCTGAGATGCCAGGCTGACGTGTGCAGTACCAACAGTGAACATAAGCAATTCATTAAAAAAATAAAAAGTCTTCTTGAGGTGATGAAAACACGTTTGATCTGTGAGTAGAAGTTTACCAAATAACCTTTTGCCAACTTCATCAATTCCTGGCAAGGACTTACATTCACATCAGGCCGTAGTTTGATAAGAAAACGTTTCCTCTTGAAGCTCAGCTTTCGAACCTTAGCCCAGTTGAAGGCATTGATCTTGGTGTGACCCTACAGAGAACAAAGGCAGCAGAGTTTAAGCATTCCAGATCTGAATGGAGAAATCTAAACCACTAAAGAAAGCTTGTCATAAATTAATCATCTATTCACTTCACTTGAAATTATGACATTTCTTATCATTCACCCTCTGATAATGCAAATCATAAGCATCTGGTGCTGTGACTGAAGGCAGGTACTTATGGATAAACTCTTGCATATTTATAGGACTAGGTACACTGTGTTGATGTGAAAGTATCTGACCCAGTAACACTGCACAAAACAGGGTGGCCTAGCTTTTGTCCAGATGATATTATCTTGCTCCACTACACAGACTCTGATTTTCAGTGGACTAAGTCACTTCCCAGAGGTGCCTCCTTCTATTTCTACCACCTACAAAAAACGCAGGGAAACCAAACACTTAACATAGTCACCTCACTTTGATGGGGTAGACTTCTTCCCTCTTTGTCTGTCTACAAGGCAAAACAAACTCCCCTTTAATTATCACTTAACTGGGTGTGTGTGTGTGTGGAGAAACAGCAACTGAAAGTTTTGTATTGGAAGTTCAAAATACTGTATTTTGACATTTCATAGGGAGCAACAGAAGTTGTTTGTGGCTTGTAAATAAATTTCTTGTCTCTGAGGACTCACAAAAAGCTTTTCCCAAAAAAAAGCAACCAAAACCAGAAGCAAACAGGAAGCCTGAGAGAAATTTTCTTCAAAACACTGTAATTCCCAGCCACTGCATCATTAGCCCCTACTCCCCAGAAGTTTCTTTCTTAATCAATGTTAGAAGCTATTGGAGGTATTATTTTAAAATATTCATTACAGTAGTTTATTCAATAAAGACTTCAATACAAACATGCCTACAGCATAGCACAGAAGTTTCAGAGAGCTACTACAGGGTTGCCAAATGCAGAAACCCACGTTGATCTGGGCGCCATCACCAGACGAACGTAGGAGTAATGACAATGTGATGATCTCTGCTAAGTCAACCTGCTGTCTAAGGATCACATAATTAATCTCCATCAGAATATTCAGCAGCGCTGACACTGAATTGTAAATACATGGCAGGCTTTAAAATAAGCCTGAGCACTGCTTATGCCATTTGTGACTGAACCTTTATTTTCCTTGAGGTCATTCTAATGAGATCTTCATATTTCAATTTCTCTCAGTTATATCCAAAATAAAAAGATGAACTTAAGGCTCTTGCCCTATGAAGTGCTTGAAGGAAGCCCTAAGCCTACTGCCAGAGGCCAACTGCTGGGCAGACTCCAGCAGGTCGGAGCCCGACTTCCTTTTCAGCATTCAGTCTTGAATTTGATCCAGCAAAATTTCCAAGTTTTTCTGAAAATTGCAAAACCCACTGTTTTGAAAGTCCAAAACACATTAGGACAAGAAGAGATGACCGAGTTTTACAGCCTTATGCGTCAGGCCTTAGGCCTTCAACCAGCAGCTACATCTTTATGGAAGGATCCCAGCTGTCTGCTGGGACTCAGTGAGGTCCATGCTGTTTTGTGTGGACACATACTTTCAGCTGTAAGACAGTCCTAATTTATAAGGCTTTGCAATTAACTAATTCAGATGATAAAAATACCGTGGGGGAGCAGGGGAAGAACCTGAATATACTATTATTTGAGTTATGTGCATTTCTAACGACACCCTTGTGTTCTCATGCTGCCAGCTATGCTTCAGTTTGGAGGTTTTACTAGCAACCCATTTAGTTGAGCAGGGAGGTTTTTTGGCGTTTTTTGTTGGCTGTTGGTTTTTTTTTTATCATTTAGATTTCAGACATATTTCTGGGTTTGTTGCTGTTGTTTTTCTTTATAAAATGACTTGAAGTACTTTATAAGATTGGAAACACTAGTGTTTTAATGGAAGTTAAAATGAATAGTATTTGACAGCTGTAAAAATGGACATTTTAAAGGACAGTTTACGCACTGTATTTAACATACAGTGAGGTAAGTACCATTTTGGATGCTAGTTTGTCTGAAGTGAAAGCAGTTTACACCAGGTGACTACCTGTACCTTCAAACTGTACAGGCCCAGTTTGCTATTTACCTAAGGGGAACTGCATAACAAGAATTTGATAAATTTACTAATGATGCTTCATGAATATCTGCTAGGCTGACTGGGGCAGGAAAGGAGGGGAAAGAAATGTAGGGAAAATACTTTGATCTTTTAGGTAAAGAAGTAAGATTCACGGATTCAGCAAAGGTAGAATGGCTGAGGCTGGACAAGAAAATTGTAAAAATTCTGACAAAGTAATGGTACAGAGAGCTTAGATTCACTTCTTACATCCTTCTCCAAGTACTTCAGTTGTCTGTTGTTTTATTTGTCCCTGCTTCACACCCATTTAGTATGCACCATGCCTGCAAGACCTACCTGCTCCTATACGTAGGAGGTGTCAGCATGACCAACTTGCAAATTGTGAGCTGTGGATCAGTTTGCATCTTGAACAGCACACTGTGGCTGCAGATGGAGTTCTACCCTCTGCATGCAAACAAGGTTAAGAGTTTGGAAGAGAAGGACCTAATGCAGCTATAGAAGGTTTTAAGGTCATTGTTAGAAAAAATCTGGAAGTTCCTGAATGCTCCCAACCAAATTCTTTTGGACACGTTTGAGGTCCTGAATTCTTATCACTGAAAGAAATCTCTCTGTTTTATAAAGCACAAAGTCATGTCCTGAGTAGCTCTAACCTGAAACACCAGAATGCCCGTGTTGGCAACAGCCAGGTTGATTTTTGTCCCTTCCCTGTCCTTGGCTGGATGCAAGCGTATTCCATACATCTCCAGCCGACGGGCAATCTCCAAAAGCTGGAAGTCAGACTCTGCTGGTGTCTGTCCCCTTGAGAAAGAAAACAGAGAAGACGCACAAATTCTTCACACCTTTTAATAGAGATCAGCAGGTCCTCCAGAGAACAAAGAGACATTTCATCAAAGAAACTGAAACCCGCCAGAGGTATAATATCTGTATGGTTTTTCTACATCCCCAGTTTATATCAGCCAGAACAACTTTATGTTAGTCTAATACCAAAGAATCCACAGATTTTACAGTCTATTAGAAATTTTGATTGCTCCAATTCTGAGACACCCAATACAGCCAGATTTTCAACCATTAACTGTAACAGAATTCACTACCTCGCATTTATTTTCCATTGGAAAAATATGCCATATTCCTAAAAAAATAAATCATAAACAGAAGTGTGTAAGGATGTTGTTCATTGTAAAAGTGAATGCAATACCAAAATGAGGTAAAAATGAAGACATGAAAACATTAACATAAATGTTGGGAATCCATGTGTACTAAACTGATCATGATGAAATCATGCAAAAGTTTTGGTTATTACTGCTATAGAACTCCTTACCACTCATGTCTAATTCAATGTAGCTCAAAATTAAGTTGTTCAAGTCTTGAAGCATTCTCGACAGCAAAAAAAATATCTTTCTATGCCTTATTTGTAATTCTTTGAACCATCTTCTTACTATTAGTCTTTTCTCTGGGCCGTAGGATACCTATTGGTATCATCCTCTTGAATCCTATTCCCCCAAATCCCTAATTCTGCAAGCACTCTGTGCTTTTCCTAAAGCTATCATTAAACCCCTTCTTCAGCCATCTCTAAGGACAGTGTGGAAATGTGAAAAAGCAACTTTCAATGTCCTTGAAATCAAAGACTGCTACCAGAAGTGCCTGACTGATCAGTCATCATTTGCAATCATACCTGCATGCACAAAATCAGCAGTGAAGCATTTTGTATGAAATAGACTGTAAAATAATGGCATGCTTGAATGAATATAAAAATCAATTGCTCTTTAAACATCTTGTTATGATGACGGGAGAAAGGCAGGAGTAACCTTCAGGAAATTCACTGAACCTTTTTTGAGAAGTGACCTTTGAGAAAGATGGAAGTCCAAATCTCTTTTGTACTTACGATCTAGCATATATTTACAGTTAAAACTACCCTAAAGGAAAAGAAGGCCCACAACAAGAATGAAAGAGTCTTACATGTGACTACGGTGAAATTCCATGATTTTGTCTTCTAGTGCTTCTTGCTGAGGTATATACTTGTTCTTCGCTAAGTGTTCACGATCTATGGTTTCATCAAAATCCCCAATCTCAGCTACGGAGAATTTTAAGAAAAGTCTATTAAAACATTTTATTAAATCTGAATTATTTGGGCAATCCAAAAGGTGCAGACAGCTGGAAGAGGGCAGAGAAGCAAACATAGTTTCTTGCGAGCTGTGTCATGGGTTTATAATTCAGATTCCCACTACATTATCTTACACACATTCCTCCCTTCTCCTCTGTGTCAGTATCTGATATGTGAGAAGAAGGCAAGGTTTCCTCCGATCCACCATAACCAAGCAAGTAGCTGTTGGATGTAAACTGAACAAATGAAGCCATCACAGTGCTCCCTTGACTTGTGTGTGGGATAAGGGGATGGGGATGTGACAGTGAGGACAGCATTAATTCAGCAGAACTCATCCCTCTCAGGTGCCTTTCCCTGGAGCAGCCAAAGACAAGCCCCGAGGCCCATGCCCCACACTGTAATCTTTGGGGGACAATCTGAAAAGAGATGGTTTTGTCTGCTTGTTTGAATGCAGGCATGTATTCCACCTCATGGGGTTATGAAACATTTGTCTTCCTCTAATTTTGCAGCAGTTTGAGACACATTCTGTCTCCCTCCTCCTCAAAGTTGCTCCCATCTGCTGCAGTTATTCAATGCCGTGTGTGCAACAGTATGTCACACCCACCTTCCATTTTGCAGCCCATTCAGTGAGATTTCCTTTTTTTTTGGGGGGGGGCGG